>CM036754.1:22403366-22930866 GCA_020796225.1 Arion vulgaris | reverse complement strand
ATAGTTGTTCGCCACTTTTCCTGGTCTGTGTCTGTTTTCTTTATAGCCTCCCAAGAGAGTCCAGCCCTCAGTTCCTCAAAAAGACTCCGTCTCCAGGTCTGTTTAGAATTTAGAACGTTCTCTTTTCCTTTATCCTTGCTTGTTTAGCGACACTCGACTCTGTCTTCCTTAGTGCATGCCCTATCCATCGCCATTTTCTCATCTTAACCTGGGCGGTCACATGTTACTGTTCTGTTCGGGGGACTGCCTAGAGTAGTTGATAGTAGCTCGGCCTGCTAGCTGTGAGACGCCTCATAGCTCGGGTTCGAACCTACTGTCCGGCATTTGTTCGAGTCCCTGGTCTTACTCAGGACGATAACGTGAGTACCTCTGAAGTCGGAGAAAACTTGCCTGTATGGCGAGGGAATACTAATTACGAGTACATTGAGCACACGGCTGCCAGTGTAAAGTAATTTACAATGTGCACGCTGCTGCCATTGTAAGAAATTGGAAAAACGGATTTTCACGCAAAAATCAGTTTCAGAGATGAAACTTCGTCTGAGTTGAAAGCGGACGAAAGAAAAAAAAAAAAAACTGTTCTGTTCTTATCCACGTGTCTGTGTTTGCAAGTCTGTCATAACATCTCAGTCTGAGAATACGTCGAAAACATCCGTTGACAAACTTTTCGAAAAATCGACTTAATAGTGTTTACATAACCTTACCCAATCGACATAATAAAACCTTAGAAATCCGCGTTAGACTACATAAGAATATAGGCTCTAGCAACGACTCATACAAATCAATACCACCATGAAAAATGACAACAGTAAACAAGGCAATTGTGTGCTTTCAATGTTGAATATACAACCTTACCCATCTCCTACCCGTTTGGCACCCCCCTTCATGTATATAACTGGAATTGCTCATGCATATAATACAGTAACATTTCTCGTTTGAATTGCTGATATAATACTTTCCAATTTCTTTCTTATATCCAATAGAAATGACGGGAAGCTATCTACAAAATCGATATAGATTCAACAAGTCTGTATTTTTAGAGCCATATATATTTATATATATCATAGCCGCTTCTTCTCCTTCGTGGAACATTTTGGATCCATTTTACACTCAACCCGTTCTCATAGAAAAACTATTTCTCATTTGGGGCATCTTATCTGGAATAGGACTAGAAATGTTGATCCTGTAAGAGATGATTGACGAGATGCTATTCCCTTGCGTACACTAGCTGGATATTTTGTGTTCTAATCTTTCACACAGTGGACTCTTACCAATTTTAATTATATTTTTCTGGGGGGTCTCTTTAACGTAGAGGTTAGGTGCAGGCTTCTTGTTTGTTTATTAATAGTTGTTTGACCGTAACGGCACTCATGTCGACCTAGTCTCAATTGGGTACCAGGAAAAACACTAGGAAGTAAAGACGGCGGCGTGATATTGACCGCATCCTTTATCACGTGCCGAATGTCAATGAAAAACACGGATCTAACACCGTATTACAAAAATATACCTTAAGATATGAACAAATTATTTCTTTACTTTTACTTTTTGAACCAAAAGACGCGTTTCGGATTCACACAAATGAACTTCAGAACGCAAGGAAATTGTTTAAACAATTCATCAGAGACCGTCTTCTTCTTCTTCTTCTTCTTTACGTTCGTTCTTTGTACCCAATTTTAATCACTCTTTGTGATATGTTTGATCTTTGCAAAGAATGTGTATACGTTGCACATTGATTTGGTAGGCCCTAAACGCATAGACTTCTACATGTTTAGGACATGTGCATCCGATTTCAGCCAAATCAGAGACCTTCTAAAGTTAATAAATTAATTCCGAAACAACAACAACAACATCATTAAGAGTTTTTCTAACATTTCTAAAATTAGATTCACCAGAAAATAAAACAATTATAAAAATGACATCTTTCTTTCTCACAATGCATTGACTTATGTGATGCATGTGGTTACATCTGAGCAACCATCTTAGAAATCTAATTGCGTGTTTGATAAAGTCAATCTCATATCACCCGTTTCATTTAACCTGTGTTTGTCTTTGATTTAATCTGTGAATGGGCTGAAGATTTTGTCTCACAGAGATCGGTGGAAATTAATAGGAATCAGAACTCTAGGAGGCAAGAATGAAGGCATTCTCTGAACTTAGGTTCTGCGACTTAGATTCTGGTCCATAAAATATTTAGCGATCTTCTTGGAGGTTCTTATGTGGTCACCAGTTGGGAAAAGAAAACGTGGAAGACCTAAGACCATTCTTCGAAGAACAATCCTACAAGAAAGTAAACTACTGGGATATAAAACCATACGTGATCTCCAACTGCTAGCAACGTACCGCATTACATGGAGATCTAAAACCTCTGCCCTATGTGCCGCCTTTGGCACGAAGGGAACAAACTAACTAACTTAGAGGTCGCGACTAACTCACTTTTGAAGTCCCTGTATTTGTGAATCTAACATTAATATGAAAGCAACGAAAAAAGTTTCCAGACCAGAGTCCCCCTTAAATAAAGAATAATAAATCACTTTCTTCAACTATGCATACACCAACAACGTATGAAGACTACTAATTATTATTAGCAAGATTAAGCAGTCTTTTGGAAAGAGTTTACGACTTAAGTTACATTCTTCATCCTCTCTTCTTTCTCTCATAACGGGTTGTCCCACAGCGTGAAGATAAGAAGAGATTTCTACAACAGGTTCTTGAGTGCGCTTGAAAGACATGGTGTCTTTCACTGACTCTCTTATTTATTCGGTCCACCTTTTGCTTGGTCGACCGTTTACAATTATTCACTATATTTTAATCTTATTTTTTTCTCACAGCTTCAGGATGAGAAAAAATTTATAGAAAGGACTTTTGTGTGTTCTTCATAAACAGTGTTTTTTCGCCGCCACTGTTATCTCTCAGGTCTACCTTTTGCCTGGGCCGTATTTTGCTTTGCATCCACTGTATCGGAGCAACATTGCTCTTTGCGTCTGTTTGGTAATCTGCGTATGTGGACGAATCATTAAATTTATTGTTTCTTGATGAAGTTCAGTACTGATGATGTACCCACTTTTTTCCTAATGTTTTCATTTTTAAACCTGTCTCTTGATACTTTCAGCACTCTGCGTAGACTCTTCATCTCTATCGTGAGTAGCATTGCCTTTTGAGGCGCACTGTCTGTTGGTAATTTTCTTATGTGGCCAAACAGTTTAATTTGTTCCTAGCCATTTAATATGTTATTTTTTGGTTAAGTTCCGCATTAATTGTACCTACTTGTTTATGCTTTCACAAATAAATTGCTATTTTCTTGATAATCTCAACACTAAGCGTAGACACTTCGTCTCTGTCATGACTAATTTTCTATTATTTTCTTGATACTCTCAACACTAAGCGTAGACACATCGTCTCTGTCATGACTAATTTTCTTTTTTTCTGATACCTCAATACTAACGTAGACACTTGTCTCTGTTATAACTAATTTTCATTATTTCTTGATAATCTCAACACTAAGCGTAGACACTTCGTCTCTGTCATGACTAATTTTCTATTATTTTCTTGATAATCTCAACACTAAGCGTAGACACATCGTCTCTGTTATAACTAATTTCTATTATTTCTGATACTAACACTGCTAGACACATCGTCTCTGTCATAACTAATTTTCTATTATTTTCTTGATAATCTCAACACTTAGCGTAGACACTTCGTCTCTGTCATGACTAATTTTCTTCCAACATTTGATGCCAACGGAACGAAGATTAAGGTCATAGACACTAATCATAACAAACACACTCAGATGATCAATTCCTGATTAAAGGGCAGTTAGAGATTTATCATCTGACTGTGTCTGTGATGTCTCGTGTCTAGGAAAATAGTCTACATTTTGTGTATTCTGCATCGTTAGCTTTACAAAGGCATTTTAGTTAAAATGTCGATGTATATTGTTTTTGTACTTTGTAAAAACTACCTTACATTGTTTGTTACGTAGTTCGCCTCTGATACATAGTTTTACTACAGTTTTCCCTTCTATTGATACGATTAATATCTCAACATATGAAACTGCAAGTTATTTAGTATTAAATCTAAATTACGAATTTTCAATTTAAATGTTGTATCAATTCTAACATATGCCATCGAGAGTTGGAAACGACTAAAGATATAGAAATCAAGTTGAATGCATTTGAAAATAGATGTCTGCGAAAAATAATGAACATAAAATGGAACGAATTCAGGAGAAGTGATGAAATTAGAGAAATGTCTAGTCAACCACTATTTACAACTGTTATAAGAAGGAGAAGATGGAGATATGTTGGACACACCTTGAAAAGAAATGATCAAAGAATATCAAAGCAGGCATTGAAGTGGGATGCAAAGGGTTCAAGAGAGGACGACCTAAGGAGACCCTGAAACGAACTTTGTTGAGAGAGGCGGGAAATATCGGTCTCAGTTCCATGGAGGAGATTGAGCGAGTTGCTCAGGATAGATCGGTATGAGAAATGGCTTGCAGGCCTATGTAACTAAAACAGTACAAGAGGAATTATTATTATTATAACATCTCAACGGAAACAAATGTCCGATTTCAACTATAAAAGCAACGACCAAAAATCGTATATCTTTAACTAAGCAAAATGTGGCAGTATGTCTGCGATCAATAGACTAGAACCAAGTTGTTCCCTCCAGAATAGAGAGAAATCAGATTAAATGTAATCTGAGATAAGCTGATATAGATCTCCAAAATGTTCTGTCTCTTGTCATTGAGATGCATTCTGTCAAACTATTCTTTATAAATCGATTATGTGTTCTTCCGACTTTATCTTGTATATCACTTACCAGCTCAACATTTACATTATCAGAGAATAAACATTAGGATATCTTTTGAAGATAATAGAAGAGTATCTAAGAGATTCATCAACTTATGCAGCTTGTTCTATTTGTATGTTATAACAATAAATCGATTATGTGTTCTTCCGACTTGTATCTTTGTATATCACTTACCAGCTCAACATTTACATTATCAGGGAATAAACATTAGAGGATATCTTTTGAAGATAATAGAAGAGTATCTAAGAGATTCAGAGATTCATCAACTTATGCAGCTTGTTCTATTTGTATGTTATAACAATAAAGTTGCTTGGGGGAGGGGAAGAGCTTTCTGTAGCTAAGTGTTTAAGCCGTTGTCTTGCGTTCGGAAGGTCTCGGGTTCGAATCCAGACCGCAACGTTTTGTTCATGACTGCATTTTTTCCAGAGAACCCTTGGATTGTTGCCGGAGCTACAGAGCTCGTGCTTTGTGAGATACTCTCTTCAGGTGGCGTACCATATCTGCGGAGATGGACCGACCATATGGGGCAAAACCCGGTGCAATGAAATCAATCTTGATGAAGGCTTTAGATCTTTAGAAGAGTTGTATGTGTATGCACTTGTGTGGAACCCGACAGGGAGACGGAAAAATGGGCTGCCGCAAACAGTCTGGGAAATGAGTGTTCTTGAGAAACTGAAGGATGCAGAACTATCATGGGAAGCTACAAAGAAAAACAGCCAGAGAGACCGGGGAAAGTAGCGGAAAACTGTTGAGGCACTATGCTCCACGAGGAACGCAGAGGAATAAGCAAATAATAGTTGAGCCTAGTGTTTGTACCAACTTGTTGTATATAAACCACATGAGAGTCACATAAGCCTGAGAGTCCCGTGAGATTCTCACTTAGCGAGAAGAATGAAGAAATAAACATTATTTAAGTTACATCAATTCTTGCGATGTTAAGTTATCCTTGAGACTTTAATCTCTTGGACTGAAAGACGACACTGAGACACGCGATTAATGTGTTTACGAAAGAACACGTTGTCAAATGTTGTATATTATCCGTACTTGTTTTAGGATGCAATCAGCAATGTAAATGTTAGCAAAACAAGTTAGGAAGCAGATAGGAGTAGAGATAAGGTTTCTGCAACTGAAATCTGCTGATACGAGAATAAAAAACAAAGCAACGGAATCAAATCACGTAGGCCTCTTCTGAGGAAGGAATGTTTAGAACACATTGTAACAACCGGTAAAATCGAGGGTAGACGAGACAGAGGAAGACAAAGAGAGAAAATTTTGGATAGCCTGACTTCATGGCACATAAGAGCTTCAACATCTGAGACGATAGCAAACACAAGAGACAGAGATTTGTGGAGATTCATGATCGCCTACGCCAGTCGGCACGGTACCTGATGATGAGATCACGTTTCATTCAAGAGAGCGGTGGTAGCGTAGATGTCAGTGAACTTGCTTCGTAGGCGCGTGGTCCAGCGTTCAATTTCACAGATGGAGTCTAAATTTGGCAACAAATAAACACTGGGAGTAAAGGTGGCCGGCGTGATGTTGACCGTATCACCAACTGTACGTCGTTGGTCAAAGCAAAATAAAATTCGTTACTTCCGTCGCTTCCTCTGGGGTTCTTAAAAAAACTCCGTGTGCTCATCAAAGCAAAATACAAACCTACAAACCTACAAACCTACAAAACTACAAACCTACAAAACTACAAAACTACAAACCTACAAAACTACAAACATACAAACCTACAAACCTACAAACCTACAAACCTACAAAACTACAAACCTACAAACCTGCAAACTACAAACCTACAAACTACAAACCTACAAACTACAAACCTACAAAACTACAAACTACAAACCTACAAACCTCAAAACTACAACCTACAGCCTCAAACTACAAACCTACAAACCTACAACCTACAAACCTACAAACCTACAAACCTACAAACCTACAAAACTACAAAACTACAAACCTACAAAACTAACACAATATTCAAGATAGGTCCAGGTATAAGGGAAAATTGTCAATCACTTTTCAGCCTTGGACAGCAAAAATTTGATGGACAGAGAAACATACAAGGAATGGTGGAGATCACACAAAGGACAACAGTGAGATCACACAAAGGACAACAGTGAGATCACACAAAGGATAACAGTGAGATCACACAAAGGACAACAGTGAGATCACACAAAGGACAACAGTGAGATCACACAAAGGACAACAGTGAGATCACACAAAGGACAACAGTGAGATCACACAAAGGTCAACAGTGGGATCACACAAAGGACAACAGTGAGATCACACAAAGGACAACAGTGGGATCACACAGAGGACAACCGTGAGATCACACAAAGGATAACAGTGAGATCACACACAGGATAACCGTGAGATCACACAAAAGACAACAGAGAGATCACACAAAGGATAACCGTGAGATCACACAAAAGACAACAGAGAGATCACACAAAGGATAACAGTGAGATCACACAAAGGATAACAGTGAGATCACACAAAGGATAACAGTGAGATCACACAAAGGACAACAGTGAGATCACACAAAGGACAACAGTGGGATCACACAAAAGGACAACAGTGAGATCACACAAAAGGTAAGAGAAGATATAGTAAGAATAATGAAGATAAAACTGTACAACGTCGAATTGTAAATCAATAGTCAACATTGGACAACAAACAATTGATGGAGAGAGAACCATTTTAAGATTGGAACTGAACACATACAATTGAATAATATCATGACCAGAATTAAACCAGGATACACTCCAGCGTGACAGCTGTGTGCACATCATCATGAAACCGTTCATCACAACATCTTCAGGTGCCAAGAGCTAGATGATGTCAGGAAGATCATTCTTCCTCCAAGGTCGAATAAATGGAACACATTAAACGGAACAAAAGAACAACTTACAAACACATGCAGATACCACTACGTACCGCTATGTCTAACGGCAACGCTGGATCATTGAAGAAGAAGATGGACAGAGAAATAGATATAGAAACATACAATGAATGATAAAGAGGATAACAGTAAGATCAAACACAATGGGAAAGGTCGTCAGTGGAACACACAGGGAGCATTAACTGTTTTTCTTTGTTCATTTCCTCTATTCATGTCGTGCCTTTCAGAGTAAGGGTATATCAAGACTTGTGGCAAGTGCCCTCGAGAGGACCTCGTACATGGTGAACTCTACCGTCTCTGATCTTTCCCCGGTTCATAGTTCGCTTGGGTGACCTTCAACCTTGAAATCACTGTTTCTAATAGCAGTACTCGTTTTTGGGTACTGCTAAGGTGGTGTGTGATTATTTTCCTAATATACTCTAGTTCTGATGTTGTTCCTACCAAGTCTCTAATAGCCTCGGTTGTTTATCTTATCTATCCATGTTCTTTTTCTTCACCTTTCAACTCCCAACGGAGCACATGTCTTCAACAAACTTCTTCAAGCACTTCCTCTCTCCTGTCATCCCTTTTAATTTTTGATAAGTCTTGCCTCTTCTTTTAATATCAGTCTCCAGCTCTCTTCTCCATGTATTTCTAGGCCTTCCATTACTCTTCCTCTGTGGGTTCTAAAACAAATGTCTGTCTTGCAATGCTTCCGTCGGCCTTCTCAATGTGTGTCCTATCCATCGTCAGCGTCTCTTCCTTAGCTCTGTTTTCATTGGTATCTGCTTAGTTCTTTATCTGAGTTTACCATTCGTAATATTATCATACAATCTCGGTCCCTCTATCCCTCTAGTCTACGTAAACAATCTCTCCTTGTTACTAACACTATTTTCCGAAGGTATTTCATATCTGTTGTTGTTGTTGTTTAGTTTCTTTCATTGCTTGTAAATGTCGAATTTTAGCATGGAAATTGGGAGGAAGATTGTAACAACAACAGTCAAACGTTTTGGCCAAAATGTCTTTATCAGGAACTTGGCTGCTTGCAAGAAGCAGAAATAAATTAATCCTTGAAACAGACTTACAGCACATACAATACTGTACCGCAGAATGCTGGGAGTATCAAGAAGAGACCGGTTTAGAAATGAAGACATCAGGAAAAAGTGAGTACAACATCAGTACTGAACTTCATTAAGAAACAACAAATTAAATGGTTCGGCCACATAAGCAGATTACCAACAGACAGTGCGGCTCAAAGAGCAATATTTTGTTTGTTTTGTTTGTTTAGTGGGGGATTAAAGCCTCTTTAAGCCGAGGCACGCTCCTTTCAACCTAAGACGAACCTTTTATTGGTTATATCAGAGCGTGTAGGTCAACAAACACGAACAATAAGAATTAACTCCTTTCGGAAAATCCAGTTGTTTGTTTGTTTGTTAAGTAGGGGATTAAAGCCTCTTTAAGCAGAGGCACGCCCCTTTCAACCTAAGGCGAACCTTTTATTGGTTATATCAGAGCGTGTAGGCAAACAAACATGAAAAATAAGAATTAACTCCTTTCGGAGAATCCAAGAGTTATGTCCAAGAGAGTCCAAGAGAAAATCCAATTGTTTGTTTGTTTGTTAAGTAGGGGTTAAAGCCTCTTTAAGCCGAGGCACGCCCTTTCAACCTAAGGCGAACCTTTTATTGGTTATATCAGAGCGTGTAGGCAAACAAACATGAAAAATAAGAATTAACTCCTTTCGGAGAATCCAAGAGTTATGTCCAAGAGAGTCCAAGAGAAAATCCAATTGTTTGTTTGTTTGTTAAGTAGGGGTTAAAGCCTCTTTAAGCCGAGGCACGCCCTTTCAACCTAAGGCGAACCTTTTATTGGTTATATCAGATATAACCAATCACAATCACAAACACAAATGGCGGACCTCAGAGATAACAGAGGCAACGAAAGACACTGTTTATGAAGCGCACACAAAAGTCCGTTCTAGAAATCTCTTCTTATCCTGACGCTGTGAGGCAAAACTGGATTGGAGAAAAGCAAGACAGAAAGAATACTGTACAACAAATGATGCATAATGTGACTTGGAATATATATATAGTAGATATATATTTTTTCCGACCAGAAGCACTTGAGCTTTTCAGCTCTCCGGCTCGGTGCCATGGACATCGTAACCCTTCGGTTCGGTGCCACGAACACCGTAAATCTGGGGAATCTGTGGCTTTTTCTGCCATCCCGCGGAATTGAACCCGCACACACAGAGGGATAGTCACCCGTAGTCCAACGCGCTACGAACACGCTGGGCAGACGGGCGATATATATATATATATATAAACACAGAGCTTGTGTAGGACGGTCTGACAGAAAGCAAACACACAGCGAAGATGGTTGAAAATGAGATGTTGTGTAATGATGACAAATAGTCTATTCAGTTCACATAACTCAGTAGTTCTCACAGTGACTGTTAACGGCCCCAAGACGATCCAGTGCGCCAAAAAAATTGTTAAAAGATTTAACAAGTGCAATAACAAATTAATGTTAATTTGCATCACATCTTTCATTTCTTGACTATTATTTCACGATAGTCCGCCCCTGTGGTGCTAGGGCTACAAGGGAGTAAAGAATGGTAACACTGCAACCTACAAGGCATGTTGAAAGAGGAGCAAAGAATGGTAACACTGCAACCTACAAGGCATGTTGAAAGAGGAGCAAAGAATGGTAACACTGCAACCTACAAGGCATGTTGAAAGAGGGAGCAAAGAATGGTAACACTGCAACCTACAAGGCATGTTGAAAGAGGAGCAAAGAATGGTAACACTGCAACCTACAAGGCATGTTGAAAGAGGAGCAAAGAATGGTAACACTGCAACCTACAAGGCATGTTGTAAGAGGGAGCAAAGAATGGTAACACTGCAACCTACAAGGCATGTTGAAAGAGGAGCAAAGAATGGTAACACTGCAATCTACAAGGCATGTTGTAAGAGGAGCAAAGAATAGTAACACTGCAACCTACAAGGCATGTTGTAAGAGGGAGCAAAGAATAGTAACACTGCAACCTACAAGGCATGTTGAAAGGGCGACTGATGTAGAGGCATAGGGAAGCTACACTAGTGAATAAAAAGAGTCGCTGAAATCGGATGTGCTGAATTAATTCTAGGCGCGTGACTGGCACAACGTACAGTCGCTCTTAGGCTAAGATCACATACAAATCACAAACACAAAGAGTGGTTTAACAAATGATCGATATGGAGTGTTCGAAGAAGAGGAGGACGAGGAAGAAGAAGAGGAATAATAAGACGAAGAAGAAGAGTAAGAAGACGAAGAAGAAGAGGAAGAAGAAGACGAAAAGGAAGAAGAAAAGGAAGAAGAAGACAAAGAAGAAGAAGAAAAGGAAGAAGACCAAGAGGAAGAAGAAGAGGAAAAAGAATAAGAGGAAGAGTAAGAAGACGAAGAAGAGGAGGAAGAAGAAGACGATGAAGAAGAGGAAGAAGAAGACGAAGAAGAAGAGGAAGAAGAGACGAAGAGGAAGAAGAGGAAGAAGAAGAGGAAGAAGAAGAGGAAGAATAAGACGAAGAAGAAGAGGAAGACCAAGAAGAATTTCATGAAAGTCAAATGGTCACGAGACTCTATGAAGGTGGGTAGTACTCCAAATGTTTGAGACTCCTTGAACTAACCCCCTTAATTTAGCACTTCCAAATCCCCAGACTTACCTGTTTGTGAACTGAGTAGAGGGAGAAGTATCCGGGATACAACCAACTGCTGTGTATTGAAAGGCAGGTGGTTGAGCGGAAAGGCAGACAGGAAGACAAACAGACAAATAAACAGACTGTTTACATTTTTAGCTGCACATTTTTGTTGCAGCAGTTAGCATATTCAATTGGGTTTGTAAAGTTATCACAAGAGTTATCATACCGTGATTACTAACTTCTATATTGAAAGTGTGTGGAGTTTGTACGCCGCCGCCACTATTAGAACAGGCTGTTTACGGTGTTTTTATATGAATGGTTGTAGATCGAAATGATCCAAGAAAAATGTAAACAAATCGCCCCACTAGAACGCTTCAGCGCCCACTGGGGGGCAGTACCGCCCACTTTGGGAAACGCTGCTCTACAGTGTCATGAAGTCAGGATATCCAAAATTCTCTCTCTCTCTCTCTCTCTCTGTGTCTTTCTCTGTCTGTCTTTCTCTGTCTCGTCTCCCCTCGATTTTATCAGTTGTTTACAATGCCCGAATGTCGTAAGGTCACGTAATACTTTAATATTTAATCCTATTGACTTTCCAGATTTTGTTGACTTGCTTTCTTGATTTTTCCAATGATGTCCTTTTCCGAATCACTATGTAGTACAGATAATATACTATATACACATTGTCATTTGATATGATCTTGTTCCTACGGACTTATTGGTGTTGAGGGAAATACCAAATAATGTGCATTAATCTCTTTTTCATCTTCTCCTTATATACTCAAACATGAATTTGAGTTGATTGATTGATTGATTGATTGATTGATTGATTGATATCACTACCATTATTGCACTTTCGTGAGTAACCGTGTGTGCTCCCGATCTCTTTCTTACACAGGAAGATCTCAGCGGCAGTGCAACGAACTTTGTAAGCACCGGCGAGGGTCCTCATGTAATTTTGAAGACAGTGAAAATGTTGTACGAGCTTTATTGTAATGTTTTAATTTAATTTTGCATGGGCAGCGGCTTTGCAGCATACGCGTATCGATTTTCAACTAGCATGGGTTTCTTTACCCGCTCAACTTGAACATGGGACCTTAGTTTTTATCTTCCGTCTCGCCCGTCTGCCCAGCGTGTTCGTAGCGCGTTGGACTACGGTGACTATCCCTTGTGTGTGGGGGGTTCAATTCCGCGGAATGGCAGAAAAAGTCACAGATTCCCCAGATTTACGGTGTTCGTGGCACCGAACAGAAGGGTTACGATGTCCATGGCACCGAGCCGAAGAGCTGAAAAGCTCAAGTGCTTCTGGATCGGAAAAAACCAATCTTCCGTCTCGAATAGAACTACTGACTCGATCTCGCCTACAATGGGATCATGGATCTTTGGACAAATATCAAAATCCCTCTACGCGGGAATGAACTGATTACCTTAGGATCGTGAAACGAACACTTTACCTCCACTCCCAGAGACTCCTACACTTTACCTCCACTCCCAGAGACTCCTACACTTTACCTCCACTCCCAGAGACTCCTACACTTTATCTCCACTCCCAGAGACTCCTACACTTTACCTCCACTCCCAGAGACTCCTACACTTTACCTCCACTCCCAGAGACTCCTACACTTTACCTCCACTCCCAGAGACTCCTACACTTTACCTCCACTCCCAGAGACTCCTACACTTTACCTCCACTCCCAGAGACTCCTACACTTTACCTCCACTCCCAGAGACTCCTACACTTTACCTCCACTCCCAGAGACTCCTACACTTTACCTCCACTCCCAGAGACTCCTACACTTTACCTCCACTCCCAGAGACTCCTACACTTTACCTCCACTCCCAGAGACTCCTACACTTTACCTCCACTCCCAGAGACTCCTACACTTTACCTCCACTCCCAGAGACTCCTACACTTTACCTCCACTCCCAGAGACTCCTACACTTTACCTCCACTCCCAGAGACTCCTACACTTTACCTCCACTCCCAGAGACTCCTACACTTTACCTCCACTCCCAGAGACTCCTACACTTTACCTCCACTCCCAGAGACTCCTACACTTTACCTCCACTCCCAGAGACTCCTACACTTTACCTCCACTCCCAGAGACTCCTACACTTTACCTCCACTCCCAGAGACTCCTACACTTTACCTCCACTCCCAGAGACTCCTACACTTTACCTCCACTCCCAGAGACTCCTACACTTTACCTCCACTCCCAGAGACTCCTACATCGGTGTGTGATTGTATGTACAGAAGACAGGTACGTGTAATAGCACATATACACGTCATAGATATGTGTAAGAATTACTTCTTTTACTTCGTACACGCCTTAGATAGTTTCCTGAGTTGCCATAGTTCGTTTCCGGACGGGTCACAACAAAATGAGACACCACCTATACAGTAAAGTTAAGATAGCTACCAATGGCATATACCACTGTGGCTTGGGAGTATGATGACAGAGCATATCCTACAGAACTGCCTTCAGTACGCAGACCTGAGACGAAAGAGGTGGTCCATTTACACCAACGTCCAAGACAAACTGTATGGCGTGGCTAACAATCCGAGTCAGACGACGCCTTTATTAGAGAATCCGGAATCTCAATCTAGTCTCTCCTTCTTCTTCTTTGCGTTCGTTCTTTACGACCAATTTTAATCACTCTTTGTGATATGTTTGATCTTTGCCAATAACGTGTTTACGTTGCACATTGGTCCTACATGAAAGAGCAGAAAGTGTGATATAAATGTTAAACTTCTTTGGCTGTTTGTGTGTGGAATACAGATGACAAGATGATTACATGGGCGTTAGAAGTGATAAGTTAGTTGTAAATATCTTCTTCTTCTGCGTTCTCACTAGATTGGAATTTCGGATTCTCTAATAAAGGCAGCCGTCTGCCTCAGATTATCAACCACGCCATACAGTTTGTCTTGGACGCTGGTGTAAGTGGGCCACCTCTTTCTTATCAGGTCTGTATACTGGGAGGCAGTTCTGAGGATATGTTCTGTTCTCATACTTGCCAAGCCACAGGGGTACAGGTCGTTGGTGCCTATCTTGAATTTAGTGTACAGGTGGTGTCTCATTCTGTTGTAACCTGTCCGGAGTCGAAGTATGGCTGTCTGGTTCCTTTTGGACAGTTGATAATATCCATCGTTCTTCTTGTGTTTTGGGTGTTCTTTATCCCATTTTGCTTCGTAGTGCCCTTTGGCGATAGTTTTTGTTTCTTCATAGCTAACCAGGTTGTCCTCTTGGGGCATTCTTGCTCCCTCTTTAGCCAGTCTGTCAGCATTTTAATTCCCCTTGATCTTGCAGTGTGAAGTTGTAAATATAAGATTCGTTCAACAAGTGTTGGTATGTGGATGTTAGACGACAAGATGATTACATGGGCGTGTTAGAAGTGATAAGTTAGTTGTAAATATAAAATCCGTTCAACAAGTGTTGGTATGGTGGGACGATAAGGGGCAGACGGACGATAAGGAGCAGAGGGGCGATCAGGGGCAGAGAGGAAGGAGAGCTAGGCGATTATATTAATGATAGTTTTAGCTGTTTGTCCAGCAAAGAACTCATAAAGTTATCATTTAGCGTGATCAATAAATGCCAGCTCTTACGATTGGGCAGTTTCTTGAGATATTAGCCTATCAGACGAAAAAAAGCATAACAAGAGTTATGTATGGATTATAGATTCTTTCCTCAGTGGAAAATGGGGTGGCATCCACTTCTCGGTATTTATTACATACATCAATGGATAGATGTGAAATGGTTAGTGCACCGGCTTCTTAGACGTGTAGTTCAGGTTCTTCTTCGAACGGTCCATATCGACCACTTGTTAATCACTATGTGTAATCTGTATGTGACCTGAGCCTGAGAGCGATTGTACGTTGTGCCTTTTATGCGCCTACGAGTAGGCCAGCACATTCAATTTCTGCGAAGTTTTTTATTTACTACGGTAGCTTCCCTAGACACCTACCTCAGCCACCTTGTAGGTTGCAGTGTCACTATTTTTTGCTCCCAGTGCTAACCACGGCAACACACGGGCGCCCCTTCCGCCCCCAACACATGGGCGCCCCTTCCGGCCCCCCTCCCCCTCAACACATCTAAAAATAAGTAAATAGTGGAAGAGAAGAAGAAAATATTTATAGTAATGAGCTGTCAGACCTTTTGAACCAATCCCCAAGCTTGAGCACCAGGAACTCTCGCTGTGTTATGCTCTCCATAATACAACCTGTCTAACATAGGTGTCCCTATCATTAGCAAAATTCATGTCAGAATAACTTTCTGGAACCTGCAAGGTACGCAAGCTCCCCACAACTACAAAATAGTGAGTGAGCTAATCATCTATGCCATCTTTATTAAACGCTCCCAACACCAGGATAAACCACAAGACTGCAGCGCCACGTGATATGATCAAGTTACATTTTCATTAATGTCTTGGAACTCTTGCTGACATCATCATTAGTTTCCGGTACACACTTACGTATTTGAAAGTAGCGCATTTTGTTCAACTATTTGCCAACGTGCGACCTGTGTTAGAGCCAGGAAGTGCATTCTAACCTGGTAAAATATGGCTGCGTAATTAGAGAATCAACATGAGAGTGGTTGAGAGAGAGAGAGAGAGAGATAGAGAGAGAGAGAGGAAGGGATTATGCTTCGTTTTTTTGCACAGGAGAAAGCGTCCGTATTTCAATTATATTAATGTTCATCATCATCCGATAGCTTGTCCTGAGCAGAACTTTGACACCCCAACAGTCCTCTGGAATTTCTCTCTCTCATAGGCCAGATGTTCTGCCTCTGCAGCCGTCATCTTCAAACCATCAGTTACATCCTGAATCCATCTTCTCCGTGGTCTTCCTCCTCTTCTCCCTACCGGTATGCCTCTTTCCATGATGGTCTTCTCCAGCCCTTCATGTCTTTTTACATGTTCAAGATATCTAAATCTCATTCGCAGCATCAGCCAATTTTCTCTGATTTTGAGTTCCCTCTGGATGGATCTTTTTGTTCTCTTCTCTGCCCAAGACACACGGAGGATTCTCCTGCAACACTCATACCCGTGTTATAGGCCGGGGTACGGTTGGGTACTTCCAAGTAGTACGGGTGGGGTACGTCTTGTTGAGGAGCCTAAGAGCTGGTTATGATGGTTGGTGGTTACAGTGACACTGGTCTTTCGACGTTTGCATTCTATCTAGTGGATACATTAGAACTTGGTACAACCTGGTTTCTGCTATTACGGCTTGAGGCTGACGACGTGTAGTTATCATGTTGTAGCTAAAGGTAAGGCCAGTCCATTCTGCTTGACATTCAACAAGCGTACTTTACAACATTAAGTATCGACAAACTAGTTGTGAACCACCAAATGCAGTGAGGTCTTTAATACATGAGAATGCAATCCAAGGATTATGTCACATGACTGAGAATAGCTGCTTCGTAAACTAAAATATCATTCTCTTAGATTATATTAGAATAAATAATCTTACAGTGTCATGGTTTTCACTCCAGCTGCCATCTTGTCTGTCCTTCTCTCTCCTTCCTGTCTCTAACCTACATCAAACTCTTGCACTCCCGTTCTGTCTTCGCTAATGTTTTGCACGCCAAAGTGTGCAGCCTTTCTTTAGTATGTCTCGTCTGCTACTATTACTGGTATACTGTCCATTACAGTCCTATGCTTATGCCATACTATCATACCAGAAAGCACATATATGTTTTTCCACTTTATTATATTAATGTTACTATTGTTAATATTATTATTATTACTATTAGTAGTAGTAGCAATATTGCATTCATTACATGGCCCCCACGCATCCACATCCGTCAGATTCGCCCCAATATATAAAAACAGTGGACAACCTTGGCCTCAAGTAGTAGCATATCCCTTGTGGAACATCGCATTCATCACAGTCCGCCTGAAAAGCTCTCTGTCTCTTGCAAATTCTCCTGCCTCTTCCAGCGCCATGTTCAAAGTTTCTTTGATGTCCTGCTGCCACCTTCGTCTTGGTCGTCCTCTGCCTCATTTTCCAGGAACCATGCCTTCCATTACCTATCTCTCCAGACCCCTGGCGTTTAATGTGGTCAAAATATTTCATCTATGGAACATGGACGATGAAATATTTCATCTTCCGGACCTGGCTTACACGCTCTAAAATACCAAAACAAGGTTCGTATTAGTAAGGCGCATGGGCAGGGCGTGCTCAATTACTGGGCCTTTACAGTTTGAGAGAGTGTTAGTAATAATTTGTCAGCCGACCATATTATCAAGACCTTTCGGTGATGATGATAAATATCGCCACTTCATGCTGCTTCGCATAATCTCTTGACTAGATATAGTTGGACGATGATTACGTGTTATTAATTTGTTATTGTCACAATATGTTCAATTTGCTCTCTCCCTCCCCCCCCGTCCAGTATATATATATATATATATATATATATATAAATCGAGAAGAGCAGGCTGAAAAGCTGCTGTCCAGGCAAAATTCATTAGAAATGTTTAAAAAACAAAATCCTACACAATATTTTTACCATCTTCTACAATTACATCGGGAACACTTGCTGGTGCTACGGAGTTCGTGCACTGCCGATGAGATCTTCCTATGTAAGAAAGAGATCGGAACACACATGGTTACTCGCCGAAGTGCAATGATGATTGTCCTATCAATCAATATAAAAATATATAAACAAACAATGATACACTAAAATTAATGTATAGTTGTGTGCTATCAAGTTTAATCTATGAATCAAAATGGTGGTGAATGACAGAACATGATATGTCTAAGCTCCCTCTATCTTCCATACAACTTGCGAAAGATCTTAAGCGTGTTCTGGCCAAATACCATCTCCAGCCAAGAATTGCTTGCACTGTGTCCACAAGAGAATATGAGTACCATCATCCAAAAGAAACGATAGAGGTGGATCGGACACGTGATACGCATGGAGATTAACTCTGTCACAAAAACTGCACCGAGTTGGATACTAGGTGGTAAACGAAAATGAGGAAGAACCAAAACGACCTGGAGGAGACAGTTGACCAAGAACTGAAAGAAATGAATCACATCTTGAACACAATACAGAGGACGGCCAACAATAGAGACGAATGGTGTGCATATGTTGCTGTGTTAAACGCCAGGGGAGACATGGGCTAGATCAGAGCCAACTATAAACTTATGGGCCTTCGGACTCAAGTAAGAATTATGGGAAATCAGACCACAACTACACCATGTGACCTCGCATTCCAGTATTGTTGTATATAGAGGAATTCATTTTTAAATCAACACAAAATACTAAATCAAAGTTATATTATGCAACAAGTTAAGTTTAACAATAAGGAATATCAATATTATGAATATTTTTCACCAATAAATAACCATAGACTCACAGAATTGGTAAAATTGAAAAAAGCTTGCAGTGTTCTATCAAACATATATATTTTCCAGCTCCCAACTTAAACTAGGTCAGGATTTTCCGTCGGTTGTCAGGCCCAGTTAGAGTTGGCTGTGGCCAGATAGAGAAAGAGAGACACTATACTTCACGTCTCTTTTTATGTCTTATTACCATCACATGCGCTGCAAGATCACGAACACAAATTTACTAGTGTTCTTATCTAAGAATAAAGCAAGCAAAACAACAAAGGTGAAAGTCTAAGAAAGAAAGCAGGAAAACCACAGGAACCAGCTACAAGTGGAACATGTTTATATTCTACTCTATTGACGTTTCGGTATTTTAAAGCAGTTTCTTATATCCTATTATGATTTTTTTAAATATATTGTCATTAACCACATGACCCTCTGCACCATACAGTAACTACAATAGAACGTAATCCTGGATATACAAAACATGGAAAGTTCAATTCTGTGGATCTGATACTTAGAAAACGCACGAGTGGTTATAGGGGCCCAAATTCGGGGTGTAAAGAATAGAACCACTGTTACCTGCCACGCATGTAGTAAGAGGCGTCTAAGGAGATTGGGCGTGGGGCTAGCTACCCCACACCGTAAAAACACAAGATGGCTACAGAACGGAGAGCGAACCGAGTAAACGCTGGTTAAAACCGGACACATCGCCGAAGGATAAGCACCAGAGTTCCAAATGGTGCTGAAGATGTGACGTAAAACACACCAATGCTAAGGCTGCATGAATCAGATTTTCACATGAATAGAATTTATGGGAGATCTGGTACATCGGTCTTGGTGGTGATCGCGAGAGAGAGAGAGAGAGAGAGAGAGAGAGAGAGAGAAATACTTGCGTATACTTGGAAGATAAGATTACCAATATAGACTTCAGAAAACTAACTGGTCTGGAAGATATAAACAAAGAGATACAAAAGAGATAATAGCGATGGGTTGGGCGTTCCTCGGGATGAAAGAAAATAAACGGCCAAGACATGCAATGCAGTGAACATCACATGGATAACGGAAAAAGAAAGATTAGAGGCACATTGAGGCGAAGTTTGAAGCATATCTCAAAGACATGCATAAGACTAGGTTTGAGAGTGTCCTCCGATAACATATGGCCGCATACAAGCAATATAATGACGTTTCTTTGTGCATACCATATTACAACAACATATTAACTAATTCCATACTAACTGCAGCAGGGTGCGCCAAGAATGTCTATTAAAATAACACAACTGCCGCCCACTTGGCCAAACATTTTTCATTTAAACTGTGTCCTAAATTTACATCAACGCATTTTGTTTAAGTTCAGTTTCTTTTTTAAAAATCTACAGGAAGCTTTATTTCTACATTGTAGTCCGATAGAGTTTAGAAAAAAAATGTTCACTTGATGATATTTATATCCGTTGAATGAAAATGGAAGAAAAATAACTCGACCACAGCGCTTTTTCAATTCAGTGGTGAATGTGTTAATGATCTAAAAGGCTGTATGACACCTTCCTTTTCTCGTCTGCTTATCTGAATGGGAGAACAGTCATGCTCTGCTTAGGATCATGGGTATCAGAAGATATGTGGGTATGATCGGGACCGTCGGAATGTTCCCCGCTTACAGTTAATTTGTTTATCACTCATCCAATCTCCGATTTCCTGCGGCAATGTTAGAACATGCATGTCATGAATAGAAATAAATCCATAACTTCAATCCCCGAAGAAGGAACATGTCAGTCCTAAACTGTATAGATACCCAGCTATGAAAATTAGGATCATACGTAAGACATCCATACGAAATTTTAATGAGATATGTGATATATTATCATAGTAACTGCTGCTGTCACTGGTGGATCATATCGTGATTCATGGTAAGCAACGCAGTTGTATCTTCTTCTGTCAGGATTTTTCCTCCAGTGCTGCGTTCGTCCGCTATGAATTCAGGCCTAGTCAGGACGCCGGCATAGCGCTTCTGGCGGATTTTGCGTGAAGACCTGCATTCCTTTTTATCAGCATATGTAACCTGCTGCCTTGCAGGTCGACTGGGGACAGCCCAAGGCTGACGGAGAGCGAACCAAGTAAATGCTGGCTAAAACCGGACACATCGTCGAAGGATTAGCACCAAGCCCAAATGGCGCTAAAATGTGACGAAACATACCCATGCTATCGCTGCATGAATCAGATTTCCACATGAACAAGAGAATTTATGGGGGCATCTGGTACATCAGTCTAAGCGGATAGAGAGGAGAGAGAGAGAGAGAGAGATTTAGCATATGTGAATAATTAAATAATAAACATGATGATACTTTTAAAGTCAATTTTTGACATTAAAAACCACTGTCGTATAGTTTGCAACCTCGTTTAGAAAAAGTGGAAGAGGGTAGATAGAGGTTTTTTAAAACAAAAGCTGGTGATTTTAAAGTCTGCTATGCCAAAGCTGTCACCGCGGAGTGTACAGGCTGTTTTTGTTTGTTTGTTTACACTCTACAGAAGACAAATGGTCGAGTCATTATCACAGAGAAGGCGGTGCTTCTTTTTCTTCTTCACCTTTCAACTCCCAGCGGAGCACATGTCTTCAACAAATTTTTGCCAGCTCTTCCTCTCTCCTGCCATCCCTTCCAAGTCCTTTCTATGTTTTACCTATCCTTTTAATATCAGCCTCTAGCTCTCTTCTCCAGATCTGTCTAGACCTTCCCCTATTCCTCTTTCCCTGCGAGTTCCAAAACAGTGCCTGTCTTGCAGCAGGTGGTGATGGAAAGACCTTAATCTTCACCCCTAACCACATAAAACCTGCTGACTACATATACTATCAAAACCATCCTGTCAGCTTGCCCACATAATGGCCAACTCCTACATTTCCATGATACACTACAACTAGTACGACTACTCAATAATTCATTTGATGTTCTGACTGACAGATAAGAATTTTGGCAGTCTCCTCCAAAAAAAGTTGTATTCAAAATGTCCCACCCCTAGAGATAGAATGTTGCTTGTTTTTATATGCCAAGTTTCTGTTCCGGTTATATCACCAACCACCCTTTGATGAAGATTAATCAATATCTTGGTAACCATGTATAACCAGTCGAGCGACACGGAATAATTAAATAATTACTGGTATTTATCAGCGTGTAGAATAGAATGTTACTGGAAATATTGAATGCAATAACCAGCTCAAATATTCAAATATTATTACTAGATCGACAAATGAGTTTGGTTGTTACAATATTTTGTCGTATGTCTTTGGCTATTTAACTCATTTACCACCCATTGACAATTATAGTGACGAACAAACGAGCGTCAACTCCACCCCAGCCACTATAATGGTTTTTAACATTGATCACTTTCACTTTCTACTAATCTGCCCATGTTTTTATCATAACTATAAATATTTAACTAAATTTATATATATATAACTAAAGGCAAAAAAAAACCAACGAATCTAACACTGTAATCCCTAATCCCTGGGGTCTCAATGATTAAGTAGTTAAGTTGTGTGACTGTCGTATTGAATACCTAATATCCCACAAGGTATGAAAACGGGATCTTTATTTCTTTTTGACACCTAACAGAGTAGATTTGCCAGCATTACAACAGACCATTGGTTGATACGTGCATTTTATTACAAGCATGAAACAATGGTTCTATTGTTTTCATTGTTCTGAAACGATATAAAGGACACAGTCTCTAGTATTTTCATAAGTGGTTTGACATTTGTTAATTTGCCATTCCTGTTTTCCATGAACAAAACACACATATAGTTCGTTCCCATACGCAATATTATATGTGATGTGTGTATGTATATATATATATATACCTCTGTACATAAAGCCTGCATTAATTCTCCATAACCTGTCCCGCAAGTCGATCGAATCCTTCCATGATTGAACAGATATCCTTGCCGTCCCAGCAAAATTGTCTTTCTTTTCCCAGCTCTACTTTCTGAACCTTTTGTTCCCATTTCAATCCTGACTGTATTCTTGATCATTTCTTCCAATGTCACAACTATCTTCATTCTTCAATCATTGTTATCTGTTGACCAGACATTTGATTCAACGTCTCTGATTGTCCCATTTATATTCATTACTTTCAAATTTCTAGTTATCGAAATGCATTACTAACTTTCATATCTTGTGTTTCCAATCTCACTGGTATAATATATAATATATGGCACTATCTCCGAAGACGACGCTGAGATGGATTGACGTGTGATGCATGAGATAGCTCGACACGAAACTGCATGAGATGACTCCAGGGTAGGCAGCGTGGAAGACAAGACGATGAGAACGATAGAGCAAGTTGAATAACGGAAGGTGAACACAATACAGAAGGCTGAACGGAAGAATGGTGTCGTTTCAGTTCGTCTAAACGCCAGGGCGTAGAAGCTAACAGAGAGATATATATATATAATAAAAGTAAAAAAAAATTTAATACCGACGGATATAGATAATAGGTATAGGCGTTTTTAACAGCTGGCAAGATGGGTGAGTGGTAGAATCGGAGCGCACCAGTAATTCTGGTACAAATTGAGGCTGGCGAATTCCAGATTGATATATCGGTGAGAAAATTTCATCATGTAGAATTGAACCCGAACCATAGCGAAGAGTTCACTCTAAAGCATATGCAATCACATATATATATGATACTATATAATATACTAAATGACTTAACGTAGATGACCATGAACTGAAATAGCACTCACCCTGATGAACGAACATTAAAATTGCAAGATCATTCCTTTGTCAACATCATCCGCTACGGACACTTTCATTCGGAAATTCTCTAATGGCTGTGCATTAGGGATAGTACCGGTAACAATCTAAGCCTCGACGTAGTCGAGTTCGAATCACGCTGACAGTTTCTTTTCAGAATGGATTTCAAAGACATGGCACCAGTTCAACAATGCAACCTTAAGTGACCATAATCCTAGAAAAACAAAGGTTAAAAGATGCTGTGATTGCAAGTCCTGTAAAGATATGAATTAACTAACATTTTACACTAATTGATTGATTGATTGCAATATTCATACACTATGGATAAAGGTGCAGTGATCTCTGTTACACAGAAGATCTCAGCTGTAGTCACTGACTCTCAGCAGCGGCAGGGTCTGATGTAATATACCGATCTTCCATGAGGGTGCGACTGAAACTTGGAATGAGAGATCAGAAAACCTACCTAGTTGATTTTGAATGAGAGATCAGAACATAACTCTACCTATAGAGTCTGATTTTGAGAGATCAGCCATAACAGATAAGCTATGTTTGATAGACAGCACATAACTTCTCGCTATAGGGTCTTGGTTTTTGAATGAGTAGATCAGCATAGCTTCAGAATAGAGTCATGGATTTTTGAAATGAAGATCGCATACTCTACGCTATAGAGTCATGATTTGAATGAATCACACAAACTACGCTATAGAGTCTCAGGATTTTGGAATAAACACACAACTTCTACGCTATTAGAGTCTAGGATTTTTTATGAAGATAGCTAACTCGCTATAGAGACTATGGATTTTGAATGAAGATCAGCCTGTAAACTACACGCTATAGAGTCTTGGATTTTCATTCGGAACTTTACAAAACTATCGCCATGGCTGACTTCTGCGAACTGCTCCATATCGACCCTTGTCCAACTTTGATTTAGTATTGAGCCTAGAGCATGACAGTTGTCCATATCGCAAGTTAGAGCGGCACCTCGATCCACGCTTTATTACAGATAGTCTGGCCAATCGTGCGTTCGACTGCCTTGAAGTCCGCTGGCCTCTGCTTCTTTGAGGCTCCGGCACCACGGGCCTGAGAATGACGATGAGGCTGTCCGTGCTTCATCAGGAGGCGCGATCGTGGATGTAGGCGGCATGCGCAAATCAAAGTTAAATTGAAGGTTATTATAAGGAAAACATTTAGGCGGCATTCGAAGACATCATGTGAGAAATATATCCATTCCCTGAGAATGTGTTTACACGTCCATTAGTCAGATTAGAACAGTGTTTTCCACATGATCCGAATACAGGCATAGATATATAAATTGCTAGTCACACTTAGTTGAAGCGTGCATTTCATAACTTCCTTTCCTCCCTCTGCATAAATGGACAAATATTAACAGTTGATGTTTGAATCTCAGAAAATTGGATACGTGAGTACTTCATGTGATAAATTACATACTGCAGCTAATTCTCTGTTACATTTTGTATATGTTATACGCTGAGGTTTAGATAACAAATTTGAAGTCCACATTTATGATTGTAAACAGCATAGACGTTGTTATTTAGTCTTTCAGTTCGGTAACGAATATTTGAAACATGTAGATTATATATATTTATGTTTCAATTCAACTGTTGTATCAATCCTAACATATGTCGCAAGTTGGAAAACTGACTTAAGATATAGAAATCAATTCTTTGAAAATAGATGTCTTCAAATCAATGAATATAAAATGAACAATTCAGAAGTGTGATCAGAACATTGTATCAACCACTAGTGCACTGTTATGAACAGAAGATGGAGATTCGATTGGGCAACCTTGAATAATCAACGAATATCAGCACCATTTGGAGTGATCAAGGGTTAAGAAGAAGTCCACTCAAATGACATTGAACAACTTTGCTGAGAGGCGTAAATATCGGTCTCAGTTCCTGGAGTGCAGTTGCCCAACTAGACGGTATGGAAATATAGCCCATAACGTATATACGTAGAATATATATTATATATTCACATATTACATATGATGACCTTCAGGTCTATGGCTAGAAGGATTAAGATCTGCCTTGCGAGTTGAAGTCGTGTGTCAAATGCGAATCGGTTCTGTTCACGTGAACTCCGATATCCAGGATTGGCGAAGCTACAGTTCGTGCTTGCAGATGACTTGGCAGTGGGTCCATTTGCGGAAAGGACAGACCATATGAGTTAAACCCAGCGAATGGAATCAATCATTGAGCTAAAACTCTTAAAAACCGGTTGATTCTGAAGCATGGAAGCTGTATTACATTGTTACGTAGTATTCTGAAACATGCAGTATAAGAATGTTTATTCATTGTTGCTAGTATTCTAAACATGCAGAATATAAGAAGCTGTTTATTCAATGTTACATGTAGCATTCTAAACATAGCATAATAAGCTGTTTATTCAATGTTAAATGTAGTATTCTGAAACATGGTATAATAGCTGTTTATTCACTAAGTTAGTGTAGTATTCTGAAACATCGTATAATAAGCGTTTTTCACCTAAGTTACGTGTATGTGTCTAACATCAGCATAAGAACGCTTTATTCACCTAGTAACAGTATCCTAACACGTGATGAATGGAGTTATGTGTGGCTAACGGATATAGTGCAGTTTGGTTCAGTAATGCATTCCGTCCAACTGTGAAAACCCTAGAATCTAACACTAGGCCGAAACAGAACGAAGATTTCACTATGACCATCTGACGCTACTATTGGAAAACAGATCCATGTAAAATATAACAAATATCTATTATTAAAATGACATCGCAATGAGATTTGAAAGTGACATGAATACACGAATTAGAAAATTTCAAATTAGAAAAGCATGTCGTTGAAACAAGACCAGTTGGAAGAGTTTCAAACCTATTCTGTGAACTAATCATGCATCCGTTCCTGCCTGTCATCATTCCTGAAATAATTGCATATATATATCGAATACTAGAGCATGCATATCTAGTGGACATATGGGTGTGAAGCATGGATATTTAATAAAGCGTGAAACTTCTGAGCTTCGATATACGTGTTGCAGAGAGTCTTGTATATCATGGACAGAGAAAGAATAAATAGATTATTCAGAAAGAACTCAAGCAAGAACTGTTTGTCTACAAATAAAAAGGAAAATTGAGGTATTTGAACATATAAAAAGACATAAGGACTGGAAGACCATCTGAACGTACATAAGCAAGAAAGAAAGGAAGCCACGTAGAAGATGATGGAGTTACTGATTCTGAAATGTCGCTGCGAGAAGGACATCGGATTATGGAATTCGAGGACTGTTGGGGTGCAAGCTCTGCTCAGGACAGCGATATGATGACGATATAATTTAATCTTGTTTTTATAAACTACTGTCTTGTAGCCACTAAATTGTGCAGTTCTTTCTAGAATGTTTAGTTGGATTAGTCTATCTCCTATATCATACGTAGATTGAAGTGTGCTCTCTGCAGTCTGAGATGAATATCTCTTGTACACATGGCTGAATTGTCAATCCGAGTTTTGTTCAATTATAACTGAGTTGTGTCCTGTTCAGAGGCGAAGAATGACAACTTGATAAATCAGCTTATATTGATTTCGTTCTGCGTTAGTAGATTGTATTTTTAGATTATTTAATCATATTTTGGACTTGTGATAGGTAACTGATAGACATCTGGTGCTCTTCTCTAGCAACCTTCATTTGTCACTTGTCCTGTCTCATTTTTGATATTCTACAGAGATGGTTGCAACTTAAGCAGCATTGTCTTGTGCACAGTTCATGCTACATGTAGGTCTGTAAACGTGGCAATTTCTCGACTGAAGCTTGAGTGCTGAATTTGATCTTCAGAGATAAAGGTTGTTAACCAATCGTGGCGTTCAATAGTTTCTTAGTTGTCCTTTGATGCTGATGGTTACGTCATCTATGTGTTAATATTAGCCATGGAGAAACACAGTTCAAAACACCAACGGTGTGGCGACGGTTTCGCGTCATGAACAGCACTCAATGTTTTCAGCAATTCTGATCGAGTGCCTAGTCATGTCGTGATGTAAATAAAACGAGCGTCAAGACGATGGATATGGATTGGAATGTGAACGCAGGGGCATAACCTGTCTGAAAACTGATCAAGATGACATCTGAGTGTAGACAAAAATGGAAGACAAAAGTTGGGGGAACAGTTGACAGGAACTTCATATAGCATTGAGAAAATCAGATCATGTTCCCTCGTGATCCCGAAAGTTGGGCTTCAAAGCTCGTGCACATTCAGTAGAAAATATGACAAAAAATTCTAAAAATTCTTCACCTTATTCATAATTAACAGGGACCCGTCATGCAGGAGTTCGTACTTGCTGAGATCTTCTCTAGTAAGAAAGAGATCGTAGAACAGTGGTTATTCACCAAGTGCAATGATATGGTCCTATCAATCAATCAATCTGTGAGCTCAAAGAGCAATGTTACTTAATACAGTTGGATACAAAGCAAAGTCTCCAAGCAAAATTGAGTGACCTGAGAGATAAAGTAAGCGATAAACACATTATTGATGAAGCGCACTAATACCCGTTCTAGAAATTTCTTCTACCTTGATGCTTTAGGACAAACCAGGATTAGCTCTTTCAACTTGTAATCGCCACACTGCACAAGCGTATTCGTTAACGTCATTCGCCGTACAGTGCGCCATTCTGACTGTTCGTTTATACTTTCTAGTTTCACTTCTAAATTTTATTCTACTATTTTTCCTATCAATATTGCCAGTTTTCTTCAATTTAGTTAAAATGTATATATATATATATTTATTTTAACAAGTTATGCATTTTAAACTAGTTTGACTCTTGAAAATAATGTATATCCAAATGGTTACGGGGCAAATTTAGGATGTAAGATTAGAACAGACCGACGCATGTCGTAGAGACGACTAGAGGTTTGACTAATAGTTATGAAGAAATGATGTCTAAATGGAGTCTATGGTTTGGGCCTACCAGGACAATGTGCAACGTAATCACGTTTTTGGCAAAGATCAGAGCATATCAAGAGGGGATTACAAATTGGTCAGAAAGAGATCGACGCAAAGGAGAACTGAAACGAATGTAAGAGGCAGTAAATATCGGTCTCAATTCAAGGAGAATGTTCGGTTGCCCTAATAGACGGTATGGAGAAATTACTTGCAGGCCCTATGTAACGTATAACAGATACGAAAGAATTTTTATATTATTATTCACATAGTTACCAGTAGTAGTATTTAGACCTTCGGGTCTATGTGGCTAAGTAAGTGATTAGATCTTGCCTTGCGAGTCGAAGGTCGTGTGTTCAAATCCGAACCGCGCCGTTCTGTTCACGGGTGAACTTTTTCCCGATATCCTAGGATTGTTGCCGAAGCTACGTAGTTCGTGCTTTGTGCAATACTCTCAGCAGGTGGCGTGCCATTTCTGCGGAAAGGGACTGAGCCATATGAGTTAAAACCCAGCGGAATGGAATAAATCATTCGGCTTTAAAACCCCCTTTAAAACCGGTTGTATTCTGAAGCATAAGGCTGTTTATTCACATTGTTACGTGTAGTATTCTGAAACATGCAGTTTAAGAAGCTGTTTATTCACATTGTTACGTGTAGTATTCTGAAACATGCAGAGTATAAGAAGCTGTTTATTCACATTGTTAAATGTAGTATTCTGAAACATGCAGTATAATAAGCTGTTTATTCACCTAAGTTACGTGTAGTATTCTGAAACATACAGCATAGAAGCTATTTATTCACCTAGTTACGTACAGTATCCGTAACATGCAGCATAAGAAACGATTTATTCACCTAGTTACGTACAGTATCCGTAACATGCGCTGATGAATGGAGTTATGTGTGTGCTAACGGATATAGTGCAGTTTGGTTTTGCAGTAATGCATTCCGTCCAGACCTTGGAAAACCCGTAGCTAATCTAATCAGTCATATAGGCGAAACAGGAACGAAGATTTCCGATGACCTCTCTGACCTGCCTATTTAGAGAAAACTAGATTCCATGTTAAAAAAAACTATAAGCAAATATCCTTTTATTAAAATGACATCGGCAAATGAGATTTGAAAGAGCTGGACATGAATATACGAGATTAGGAAAATTATCAAATTAGGAAAAGCATGCTCGTTGGAAAACAAGACCAGTTGGGAAGGTTTCTAAACACTATTCTGTGAACTAGTTATGCCATCCTTCCTTCCTGTCATCCTATCGTCGCTTGAAATAATACTGACTATATATATCAGAATACTAAGAGCATGCATATTCCCAGTGGCAACATATGGGTGTGAAGCATGGATATTTAATAAAGCAGTGAAAAAACATATATGTGCTTTCGAATATAAGTGTTACAGAAGAGTCCTTCGTATATCATGGACAGAGAAGAGAACAAATAGATCTATTCAGAAAGAACTCAAAAGCAAAGAAAACTGGTTGATGCTACAAATAAAAAAGAGAAAATTGAGATATTTTGAACATATAAAAGACATGAAGGGCTGGAGAAGACCATCATAGAAGAAGACATACCGGCAAAGAGAAGAAGAGGAAGACCACGGAGAAGATGGATTCTGGATGTAACTGATGGTCTGAACATGACGGCTGCAGAGATAGGACATCTGGATTATGAGAGAGAGAAATTCCGGAGGACTGTTGGGGTGCAAGCTCTCTCAGGACAACGATATGATGACGATATATATTTAATCTTGTTTCTTTTATAAACTTCACTGTCTTTTGTAGCTCACACATAAATCATGAGTTTTCTTTCTAGTAATGTTTAGTTAGGTTAGTTAGTCTATCTCCGTATATCATACGTAGACTTGAAGTGTGTGCTCTGCAGTCTGAGATGAATATCTACTTGTACACATGGCTGGTGTCAATCCTGAGTTTTGTTCAAATATAACTGTGGAGTTGTGTCCTGTTCAGAGGCGAAGAATGACAACTGTATAATCTACTTATATTTTGATTGTCGTTCTGCGTTAGTAGTATTTGTATCTTTTAGATTGATTTAATCATATTTTTTGTTTTGTGATAGGTAACTGTAGAGTACATCTGGTTGCTCTTCCACAGCACCTTCATTTGTCAACTGGTCCGCTGTCTCATTTTCTGATATTCTACAGGGAGATGGTTCCAACTTTAAGGCAGCATTGTCTTTGCTGCACAGTTCACACAGTAGGGTCTGTAAACGTGGCAATTTTCTCGACTGAAGTGCTTGGAGTGCTGAATTTGCGTCTGTCAGAAGAACAACAGGTTGTTAACCAAGCTTGGTGTTCAATAGTTTCTTAGTTGTCCCTTTGATTGCTGGATGGTTACGTCATCTATGTGTTAATATAAAAAGCCACATGGAGGAAAATGCAGTTCAAAACAACCAACGGTGTGGCGTACGGTTTTCGCGTCAATCTCGAACAGCACTCAAATGTTTTCAGCAATTCCTGATCGAGTGCCTAGTCATGTCGGAGATGTACAATAAAACGTACGTCAAGACGATGGATATGGATTGGACATGTGATACGCATGGGGACTAACTCTGTCTGGAAAACTGATCCGAGATGAACATCTGAGTGTAGACAAAAACATGGAAGATTCAAAACGACTTGGAGGTGAACAGTTGAACAGGAACATTTCAACACGTATTTGCAGTACAAAATCGAGAAGTTCATGCTCTCTCTCTCGTGATCCCAAAAGTGCAGGCTCGAAAGCTCCTGTGCTGGCAACATTCATGAGAAAATATGACAAATAAAATTCCTACAAAAATATCTTCACCCTATTCAAAATTCATCAGGGACCCTCGTCAGTGCTAGGAGTTCGTGTACTGCTGCTGAGATCTTCCTAGTGAAAAAGATCGTAGTACACATGGTTATTCACCGAAGTGCAATGATAATGGTCCTATCAATGAATCAATCTGTGAGCCTCAAAGAGCAATGTTACTCTAATACAGTGGATACAAAGCAAAAGGTCGTCCAAGCAAAAGGTGGACCTCAGAAATAACAGAAGCGACGAAACACACTATTGATGAAGCGCACACAAAAGCCCGTTCTAGAAATTTCTTCTTACCTTGATGCTATGGGACAAAACAGGATTAGCTCTTTCAATGCTAATCGCCGCACACTGCACCACAGCGTATTCCGTTGAACGTCATTCGCCGTACAGTGCGCCATTCTAGTTGTTTCGTTTATACTTCTTTCTGGTTTTACTTATACTATTTTACTTCTACTATTTTTAACCTTGTTATTCTAATAGGTTGTCCAGTTTTCTTCAATTTAGTTTATAATGATATATATATATATCTTAATTTATTGACAAGTTATGATTTTTTTAAACTGCTTTTTTGACTCCCTTGAATTAACTGTGTATCGCCCAAGTGGTTACCGGGGCCAAAATTTAGGGTGTAAAGATTAGAACCACTGTAACCTGCCACGCATGTCGTAAGAGACGACTAAGGAGGTTTGACTAAGGAGGTTTGACTGAAATCAGATGCATGTGTCCTAAACTTGTAGAAGTCTATGCGTTTAGGGGCCTACAAACCAATGTGCAACGTATACACGTTTTTGGCAAAGATCAAACATATCACAAAGAGGGATTAAAATTGGTCGTAAAGAACGAACGCAAAGAAGAAGAACTGTGTATAACTGATTAAATAAATGTGTACGAAAAGAGCTTTAGAGAAAAGAAAGGAGTGTTATGTTTTCAGTTGTTTACAGTAGGTATCACATTAATAATATATATATACATATACGTATAGCTACGATACAACATAGAACGTTTCGCTCGTTTGGTGCTGGGGCCCGAAAGGGAAGCAAAGAATAGTACCACTGCGACCTACAAGGCATGTCGTTGGAGGCGACTGATGTAGGACATAGGGAAGCTGAACTAGTAAATAAAAAGCATCGCAGAAATCGGATGTGCTGGCCTACTTGTATACGCATAACTGGCATAACGTACAATCGCTCTTAGGAACAGATCACATACAAATCACACAGAGTGGTTAACAATTGGTCGATATGGAGCGTTCGAAGAAGAAGAAGAAACGTAAAACGTTTAGTATAAAGAGAAAGAAAGTGCTTTATGTGAAAAGGCACTATAGTATCTTGTGGTGTAATTGGAGCATATTTGTACGCTACTAAAGTGGCTCATGGTATTGATGGAGTTAAAAACCAATTACATTTATACGGACTTTAACTTGCTAATTTTTCAGACCTGTATTTTCCAGAAAAGATACTGACATCTAATATATATATATACATATGTGCGTGTGTGTGTATCTGATAGTTCGTGAGACACGGTCATAAATACCAAGATCAGAGAGAAGGTTGAAACCAGACCCAGCTTGAATTACATGAGGGACAAAAAACACAGAATATCTAGCAAGAATGCAGCAAGACCACATTGTTTATAAAAACCTTCTACAACAGAACATCGGAATGAAAGGTTAGAGGAAGAAAAGCGCCATGTGGTGCCGTGGTTCGGCAGAGAAGCAAAGAATAGTACCACCATGACCTACAAGACATGTCGTAAAAAGCGACTGATGTAGGACCTAGGAAAGCTATCATATTAAATAAAAGCATCGCAGAAATCTGATGTGCTGGCCTACTTGTATAAGCATCATCATCATCATCAAGGTGCGTATCCTTTATAGGATTTGCTCTCTTTGCAGCACATCTGAAATTCACTCTATCTCTAGCCAGTTCACCCACTTCGTCGATGGTCATGTTCATGGTTTCTTTAATATCTTGTAACCATCTTCTTCTTGGTCTGCCTCTGCGTCCTGGGACCCTGCCCTCTAGTATTATTCTTCCCAGGCCATCGTGACGCTTGATGTGACCAAAGTATCTAATTTTTCTGTATAGTATGTTGTTTATCAGCCAATTCTCTTTAACATTTAGTTCTTTCCGGACATCAGTGTTCTTTCTTTTTCTGTCCATGGTATTCGTAGGATCTTTCTGTAGCATTTAGTTTCAAAGGACTGGATTTTCGTTCTTATGTATACGCATAACAGGCACAATATACAATCGCTCTTAGGTTGAGATGACATACAAATCACACAGAGTGGTTAACAAGTGGTCGATATGGAGCGTTCGAAGAAGAAGAGGAAACAAAAGAAACAATGGATAGATGGTGAGCTAGAATACAGCTAACAGATGCAGAAATCTATCACGCAAGTCATTCGAGAAACGCAAGACAAATACAGAGATGATAGCAACACTGGACTACAACCCGGTACCAGTGTGACGGGACGACAATAGAAAGAAATATAAAGTTCGTGAACACAGGCACAAAATAAATAAAGTACTCTTGGAAAATGTTGGAACTAAAATGTAACTAACTATTCGTTCGTGTGTTGCTGGGGTGCGCAAGGGTAGCAAAGAATAGTAATACTGTGACCTACAAGGCATGTCGTAAGAGGCGACTGAGATAGGGGCCTAGGAAGCTACCAACGTCACAGAAATCGGATATGCTGTCCTACTTGTTTTCGCATAACTGGCACAACGTAGCAATCAATCGCTCTTATGCTCAAATCTCGTACAAATAACAAAGAGTGGTTAACAAGTGGTGGATATGGAGCGTTTGAAGAAGAAGAAAATGTAAATATTGATAAGAGATCAAATAGTCACAATTAAAAAATGTGAGGTTCATAAAGAAGCATTACACTCTGTAAACAATCATTGGCGAAAGACATAAAAACAAAATACAGTAGTTTTACACATGTTATGTGCGGTGTGAGAAGTGAAATTCTTCGTTTTTCTTGTATCCTTTGCTTGATAGAAGCCTTTTGGTCGAAACCTTGCTGTGTATTGTTGTTTTTGTAAAATTACAGTACTTTGTTGTTATGTGTTTCGCTATTGCTACACAGTTATATCGATAAACAGTTATCCCAGAAAAAAATGCATGCATGTGTGGCTAAAGAGATGGACAACGGTATCATAGTGTGTATGTGTTGAAAAGAGGGGACTTTTGTAAAAAAAAAATATTGAAGATAAATTGATTACAGCCGTCCTTCGATGTGGAGATAACACGTGATCGGATGTGATCAAGTATTTGACTTTTCCTCATTTTAAAGCCATGAAGCTGGAAAAAAGGTTTTAAACACGGCGAATTGATTTCACTGTACTGGGTTTTCACCCATATGGCTCTGTTCCTCTTCTTCTACTTCTTTACGTTCGTTCATTACGAGCAATTTTAATCACTCTTTGTGATATGTTTGATCTTTGCCAAGAATGTGTATACGTTGCACATTGTTTTGGTAGGCCCCTAAACGCATAGACTTCTCCACGTTTAGGACATGTGCATCCGATTTCAGCCGAACCTCCTTAGTCGCCTCTTACGACATGCGTGGCAGGTAACAGTAGTTCTATTCTTTACACCCCAAATTTGGGCCCCGGTAACCACCCGGGCGTTCTGTTCTTCTAATAGGGGTCCATATGTTAAGGTAAGAGCCCCTAACCCCCCGGACAATGACTTTTTTTTATAAAATAGTTTTATGCTAATCTGATCTTTTACATTTCCGTGTAGTAAACTATAAACTATCAACTAAATTGTTAACTATTCATTTTGCTCCTCACTCTCAAAAAAATGTTTGTGGACGCCGATGGTCCGTCCTAGCAGAAATGTCTCACCACCCTACCAAGAGTATTGCACAAAAGCGCAAGCTTCGTAGCTCCAGTAACACAATCCTAGCGATCTCCGGAAAAACTACACTTCTGAGCAGAACAACGATTCGAACCTAAGACCTTCAGTCAGCAAGGCAACCAGCTTAACCACAGAGACTCTTGTATGTAATAAGTGATCTTCTTCATCGAACGCTTCATATCGACCTCTTGTTAACCACTCTATGCAATTTGTATGTGATCGGAGTCTAAGAGCGGTTGACGTGCCAGTTTTGCGCCTACAAGTAGGCCAGCACATCCGATTTCTGCAACGCTTTTATTTACTAGGGTAGATTCCCTAGGTCCCTGCTTTAGCCGCCTCATAACACATGCCTTGTAGATCACAGTGTACTATCTTTTCTCCCTTGAGAACCCCGGCAACGCACGGGCGTATTACATGATGACTTATAATAGTTTTATAATGAAGTTAAATATTACTAGTTTTAAACAGGATAAAAACTTACCCAGTGCTTGTACAAGTTTTAACATCACACCTCCAATATGAAGGTCTCCCGTCACACGTAAAGTTTTCTCCACTTGAAGATCTGTAACCAGAATATTTAGAACCCATGATCCGTCCACAATTTCTCCATCGGCAACGTAAGCCATTTTTATAATCAAAGAATCTTAAATTAACGAAACAATTTAAACACAGTTGACTGAATGTTGTATTTCCTTTGCGCAAAAACCTCTCGACGAATTGCTATATGAATCACATTCTCACTCTAAATGAACTTTACAGAAAAAGTCTGACAAACTTTAGGCATGATTTCTTCACGTGTAATCTAGTCATTCATGCTAAATGTGTTTACGATATGTTTATGATTTTAAAATATCCATATTAATCGATAAAGAATGCACAGATACCAGACGTAAGTCTGTGTCAGGACTAATGTTCAACAAGAGAATGCGGTAGCAGACGGCACTAATACGCTGCGGGCTTACAAAACAACACAGCACACAGAACAAACTAGGTCAGGCTACGTGGGTTGAAACACCAGATGTATATTTTAATCCCTTAACAAATTGTCTAAAGATGTACTTTTCACGATAATAAAATGTATCCAACAAGAAATAACATGAATTCACCAAACTCATAAACAATTAAATTCCTAAATGTATAGAGAAATACATTCAGAAATTTCAACAAACTCGTAAAGTCGACATGTCCCTATTTGGAAAAGAGTAATGTGAAAGCGTTTAACTGTTGCTGTTTTGTAACGGGTTGTTTGATTGGTTAATTGCTGGACCTGTCAGAGGAGTGCTGGGCATTATTTCTAATAATAACTTTTCACATTTCGGAGGTGAGTAACCCCAGAGTTTGCTCCCAAACATGTTTGTTTACAACCAACTTGTTTTTAACAATAGTAATCAATCAAGAATAATAATATATAAGTAAATAAATATAAGTGTTTGCTGGAGTTGCCAAAGTTATTGAAAGATATTGCGAGAGAAAAAAAATTTGAGATACCATTACAGGTGAAACGTGTGTATACACTCGGAGTTAAAAAAAAAAAGCGATTGTGTGTGTCTGTCTGTTTGTGAAATAACTTATAACTAACAGTATTCTTTAACGTTAATACAGTCCCGCCTGCCCAGCGTTTTCGTAGCGCGTTGAACGACGGTGTGACAAGCCCTCTGTGAGTACGGGTTCAATTCCGCGGACTGGCAGAAAAAGCCACAGGTTCCCCAGATTCACGGTGTTCGTGGCACCGAACCGAAGGGTTACGATGTCCATGGTATCGATGTCCGAAGAGCTGAAAAGCTCAAGTTCTTCTGGATCGGGAAAGAAAAAAAAACACGTTAATACATTGAGTTCTAGCTAGGGACCAGTTGATTCATTAATTGATAGGACCAAACATCATTGCACTTTGGTGGGTAGCAATGTGTGCTCGGATCTCTTTCTTATACATGAAGATCTCAGCTACAGTGCGCGAACTCCGTGGCACCGGCGGAGGTCCCCGATGTAATTTTGAAGATGGTGAAGATATTTTTATAGGAATTTTAATTTTTAATATATTCTAATATATTTTGCCCAGGTAGCGGCTTTCCAGTCTGCTCTTCTCGATTTTGAACTGCGAAGGGTTCTTTTACGTGCTCAAATTGAACACGGGACCTAGTTTTATCGGCCGCCTTCGATAGGACTAGAAACTCGATTTCACCTACTCTGAGATGCTGGGGTCTATGTGCGTAGAGGTTAGATGCTCGTCTCTCGTACCAAAAGTACCAGGTTCGTTCCCTCGTGGAGCCATCTGGATATTTTTCCAGAGATCCCTATCTCAGTGTAGGGACCGGTTAGCCAAGGGAAGTGAGTGGCTGATATGAGTGAATACCGGGAACCCAATGCGTAGGAGTAACAACACAACGTAGATACTACAGGTACAATACCCCAGGTAGAATTTGAACGTGGGATGAGCTTGCTATATGAGATGAGAAAGACAAACGATCGGTGTGTGTCGTATTATTATTTTTGTTGGTGAACTTAGTCACAAACGAAGCACAGTGTGTAGTTGAATACTAGCTTGCTCCCTAAGACGCACAACCTTATTAGTTAGGAATGTTTTGTCTCTTTTGCTGTCATGATGAAATTATTTATCAGATCTTGTATCCGTAAGAGTATAACATCAAGGAAAATTTAATATTTCGGAACATCAAATGACATCAGTGCCTAGAGAAGATAATTTGGAGGAATGGTGCTAGAAGAAGAATGAGAGGAAGACCTAGAAGACGATGGGTGCAAGATGCCATTGACGATCTGAGAATAACTGCTGCTGACGCCGGTCAACTTGCATGAACAAAAATGCAGAGCAGATTATGGTATAGGAGGAAAGAAAAAAGTAGAAGAATTCAAATATTTGGGGCAGCTGTGTAACTATAGATGGGGATGTAGGCAGGGCCGTACCGTGCTATGATACAGAGAGGCGGCTGCATCAGGCGGTACCGTAAGAGGGCGACATAAGCAGCAAAATCAACATTACAATTGAAGGTTATTTTAAGGAAAAACAATTTAAGGGACGGCATTTCGAAGACTTGTATCATACTAAGAAAATATACCACACGGCCCTGGATGTAGGAAACGAAATTAACGCAATAATTGGAATAACAGCTGCGACGTTCAGATCATTGAACCAAGTACAGGGTGTTTAGACAATGCGTGTGTAGACAGCGTATTTAAACAATGTGTGTGTAGACAGCCTGTTTAGACAATGAGTGTGTAGATGGCGTGTTTAGACAATGTGTGTGTAGACAGGGTGTTTAGACAGCGTGTTTAGACAATGTGTGTGTAGACAGCGTGTTTAGACAATATATGGAGACAAGCGTGTTTAGACAAGGTGTGTGTAGACAGGTGTTAGACAAATATGTGTAGACAGCGTGTTTAGACAATGTGTGTGTAGACAGGGTGTTTAGACAAGTGTGTGTAGACAGCGTATTTAAACAATGTGTGTGTAGACAGGGTGTTTAGACAATGAGGTGTGTGAGACAGCGTGTTTAGACAATGTGTGTGTAGACAGGGTGTTTAGACAGCGTGTTTAGACAATGTGTGTGTAGACAGGGTGTTTAGACAATGTGTGTGAGACAGCGTGTTTAGACAGTTGTGTGTTAGACAGCGTGTTTAGACAATGTGTGTGTAGACAGCGTGTTTAGACAATGTGTGTGTAGACAGCGTGTTTAGACAATGTGTGTGTACACAGCGTGTTTAGACAATGTGTGTGTAGACAGCGTGTTTAGACAATGTGTGTGTAGAAGCGTTTTAGAAATGTGTGTGTAACAGCGTGTTTAGACAATTATGTGTAGACAGCGTGTGTATATTTAAGGATTGAGTAGCAATGTCGGCGTAGTTCAGTTCCAGAGAGCTGAATCTGTGAACCTGTGGATGGTGGGTTTAATCCCGGTACAGTCGATTTTCCTAAAATCATCACAGCCAGCTACAGTGTAAGTGCTCTGTCGCTGATACTTTTAGTTATCATTGTTTAGCTAAAATGAACCGAGCACTAATATGGCACTGAATGCATGAACGTCAGTTCTATCCAACATTATTACCATCATCATCATCAGGTGCCGTGCCGGTCGGTGTAGGCGATTATGAATCACCACAAATCGCTGTATCTGGTGTTTGCTATCATCTCAGATGTTGACACTCTTCCGTGCCATGACGTCAGACTATCTACAATTTTCTCTCTCTGTCTCGTCTCCCTCGATTTTACCAGTTGTTACAATGTGTTCTAAACATCCCTTTCTCATCACATGCTCGACAAAAATTATGACTGTCTCTTTCTTATATTGATGATAAGCTTTCTCTGTGTCTTGACCTCATTCAGCACCACCACATTAATCATTCTAGCAGTCCATGGGATTCTCATCATTCTTCTGTAAAACCATATCTCCGTGGTCCTCAGAGATTTATTGACATTATAACGTAAACAAATACTCTACATACAAACCACTACACGCTGACTGAATCGAACAAAACTGAACTCAAAACTTTAATAAGATACAATTAGTTTTAAAATTAACCAAGTCACAAAGACGATATCTAAAAATGTATTTTATTAAACAAAACTAATTGGACGGAGTGGGGAAAACAAGATTTCATTCGGTACATACACAAGTTACATTTTAGGAATAATTACATTTAAACACAGTGGATCTCAACGGGTGTGACCATGCGCACCTGTGTGCCCGGTGACATTCATAGGTGCGCCCTAGGAAATCCCAGATCAAGGGTAGTCAACACGGTGCCAGCGGGCACCAGGGTAAAAATCCAAGACACACCAGGCACATGCTTCTCATAGACAGAAATTAAATGATGAATAAAGGTATGTAGTATTTTACAATTATTTATTAAATCTTATTTATTAAGTTCTAATGTATATATAGTTCAGTAAGCAATGGCAAACTATTGAACGTATAATTGGTGCCTAGAAAATCAACGACTCGTTAACTGTTGTTGATGGCTACATCCTGTAAAGGATGATATACCACAATTTTCATTTTCATAGTACGCCTACGAGTTTTTGCTGGACTTCACATGTGCCACGACTTTAACAAGTTTGAGAACCACTGTGCCAACATATTCATTTTCAGAAAACAGACATAGACCATATTTGTCTCAAACATATCTTTTCTTTTCTTTTGTCCGTCTCTGCTTTTTTGCCGCTAGGCGTAGCAGGTTTAACTGATGATCGGTTTCCGAGATAATGCACGCTCGGTCGCTTGATATGTGATGGTATTGTGGAGTTTTAAGATGTCTGTAACTCCATCAACCCATCTTTTTCTTGGTCTGCCCTTCCTCTTGATGATTCCATTTTCAGGTTGTACGCTCTTGCAACTGGTGTATTCGGGTTCATTCTGACCAAGTGGCTAAACCATTTGAGTCTCTGTTTTTCAATAAATCTAATAGCAGGTGTTGTTCCGACTGTTCTTCTAATTTCCTCATTTCTTATATGGTCTCTTCTTGTTTTATTTACTGCTTTCCTCAAGCATCTCATTTCGCATGTGGTAATTTTCCTTTCTTGCTCTTTTGTCAGTGCCCATGTTTGGCTCTGGTAGCACAGTGTTGGTATAAAGATTGAATTTATAATCTGTCTTTTAGTCACTACTGGAATAGCTGGGTGTTTCAAAATTGGTGTAAGCTGGTATGTAATGTTGTTGGCTTGCTGGATTCTAGTTTCGATCTCTCTGTCCAGTCTACTATCAGATGTGAAGATACTTCCAAGATATTTGAATTCTCTCACCTGCTTTAGCGTTTGGTCATTTATTTGTATGTTGATATCTTTATGTTCTCTGCTTATAGTCATGACTTCTGTCTTTTACTATGGTGGTGGTTATTCTTATGTCAAACAGTTTTTGCAAGTGTTAACCCTTTCTCTCCGTGTTGTTTTTTTAAATCTCCGGGCCGATTTATATTGCAATGTTTATAGACCCGCCCCGTGTGGTGCCGGAACTCGCGAGGGGAACAAAGAATAGTAGCACTGCGACCTACAAGACATGTTGTAAGAGGCGACTGAGGTAGGGGTCTAGGGAAGCTACCCTAGTAAATAAAAGCTTCGCAGAAATCGGATGTGTTGGCCTACTTGTAGGCTCATATCTGGACTAATGTACAACCGTTCAGGCTCAGATCACATACAGATCACAAAGAGTGGTTTAACAAGTGGTCGATATGAAGAGTTAGAAGGAGATGAAGAAATATCCTGGCTTTGTCATTATACTGGCGTTGCGCCATCATTGAAAAAGCATGACAAGCTAGTGTATTGGCCCAGAAGGACGAAATGGTTACAGGCAAAGGATTAGTTTCATTACACTAGATTTCCCATCACTCTCCACAGAAATGGTACACTTTCTGACGAGGGTGTGCACATAGCAAGAGCTCTGTAGCTACAGTAGCAATCCTAGGGATTTCAAGAAAAAAATGCACTCGTAGCACCGGCGAGGTTCCCGAAGTAAGTTAGGAGAAACTTGAAAATATATTGTAGGAATTTTATTTTTTAATCTTTCTAATGAATTTTGCCCGTGCAGAGGCTTTTCAGCATGTTCTTCTCGATTTTGAACTGCCAATGGTTCTTTTATGTACTCACAATGAACACAGAATCTGCACTGTATCGTCCGTTTCCGATAGAACTAGGTACTCGATCTCACCTACACTGAGATCAGGGATCTCTGGGAAAAAAAATCCCGATGGCTATACGAGGGAGCGAACCAAGTATTTTTGGAACGAGAGGCGAGCATCTAAACTCTACGCCACAGAAACCTTCAGATGTGATATACATGAAGCACGTTTTCTGACCGTTACGGCTCTCATGCCGACCCAGTTTCAAGTGGGTGCCAGAAAAACACTGGAAAGTAAAGGTGACATGATACTGACCCTATCACTCAACATTTGCCGTATGTCAAAGCAAAATACGCGCATAACACCTATTTCACTAATACACTTCACAAGTTTCTTTACTTTTTTAAAAAATGTATAAATGATAAACTCCATTATATTTTACCGAACATTTTAAACAAGAAAGTGATGGTTTTATGACAAGGAAAAAAGAAAATAACTAAATTGGTTTCGTGTGTATTTGATAATCATATAAATTTTGATCCAATTAAAAAAACTAATATTCCTCTTTCCCAAAAAGTGCAACTACTTCTTTCCCCATTTACCACTGCGCATGCTCAATAATCTAGTATAATTGCTGACTGAACACACTATGGAATGTATACATTTTTTAACTAACTTACTAACTTATAACTTGGTAGAGAAAGCATGGCCAATAATAGTAGTTAATGAGCGGAAAATCATAACGACAGAGATGAGGTGTCTTAGAAGAGCTGCAGGTGTGACAATAAAAGACAAAAATTAGAAATGAAGAAACAGAAGAAGACTGGATGTGAAACCAGTTATGCAATTCATAAAAGAGCAACATATTAAATGGTTTGGACACCTGACAAGAATGCCCTGGTATAGCCTACCACAGAGAGCCGCACAGAAAAAGTATAATGAGTACAAAGCAAGAGGAAGACCACGCAGAAGATGGAGCGACAGCATCAAGAACAGCCTTACGAAAATGAATATCAGCTTACAAAGTGCCTTAAACAAGCACACACAAGATCACTACGCCCAACCCCAACCCCCAACACTTCTATAAAGAAGTAAATGGTGGAAGAGAAGAAGAAGAAGTGATAGTTAAGAGTAGAAAACGATCGCGTTAACTTACACATTTCTGCAGGAATAAGATGTCAAAATTTCATGATTCATGAATTAAGCTTTCACAAGTTGTTCATGTGACACACACACACACACACACACATACACACACAGAGACAATCAGCTTTATAATTAAGATAATGCATGCACATATCATTCACATTAGGAATGAGATCGCTGCCATCTGCTTCCATGTGTTGTTGAACAAGCCATGGACGTTCGTGTCTTATCAAGAGATCGGACAATGTATTCGTCACGATAGCCACTATCGAGCAATGAATTAGATGAACATCCTTCTCGGGAAATGATAAAATCAATTATCAAATCTCCTATACAACATGTGAAGAGCTGAGATAGCACAGCGATTAGTGCACTTGATTCGTTATGTGCACTGACGACTGGAGTAACAGCAGATTATGTGCACTGACAACTGGAGTAACAGCAGCAGATTATGTGCACTGACAACTGGAGTAACATCAGATTATGTGCACTGACAACTGGAGTAACAGCAGGTTATGTGCACTTACAACTGGAGTAACAGAAATGTATGTGCACTAAAAACTGTAGTACCCAAAGTTATGTGCAACAGCAACTAAAATAATGGAAGTGCATGTACACATGCAACTAAGTAAGAAGTTATTATGTACTTTATGTACACACACAGCTAAAGTAATATACAAATGAAGCTACAGTTACAGACGGTTTACTGACAACTAACGCACCAGAATCTGCTATGCACTGATAACTAAAGTAGAAGACACTGCTGTGCACTGATAACTAAACTGCAAGACATTGCTGTGAACCGATAACTAAACTACAAGACATTGCTGTGCACTGATAACTAAACTACAAGACATTGCTGTGCACTGATAACTAAACTACAAGACTGCTGTGCAGTGATAACTAAAGTACATGACATTGCTGTGCAGTAACAACTAAAGTACAAGAAATGCTGTGCAGTAACAACTAAAGTACAAGACATTGCTGTGCAGTAACAACTAAAGTGCAAGACATTGCTGTGTAGTGATAACTAAAGTACAAGAAATGCTGTGCAGTAACAACAGTACACAACAGGTAGCAAGACATTGAACTATGCACCTGAAAACTAAAGTAAGACATTGCTGCGTGATAACAAGGAGTGAACATCTGACTGAACTAACTGCAGATACTGCTGGACAACTAGAGTATAAGACACTGGTGTACAATGATAACTAAACTAACAGAAACTTCTGTGCACAGACAACAATCAAATAACAGAAAAGTACATACACAATAACAAAAAAAACATATGCAAACAGCTGTGTAACAACAAAGTTCACATTTCTGTCAGCAGCCACCACTACTGACTAAATTTACAACAACGAGAAATGTTGCTTGAGCTGCTTGAGTAACTCTTTAGAGTCCACATGGTTTGGGAATGCTTCTACTGCACGCTTTGCTGAGACGTAACTGCTCTGTAGGTCTCCCATCTGTTGAATATATAAATACAAGAATCATATATTAACCATTGTATTTCAGTTTAGATGTTATGATTAATTCTTTCATCTTCTTTACTCAAATCATGTGTAAGCTTGTTGCCACTCTCAACAGCGTCAGGATACATAAGATTATTTTCCATCTTCTTCTAACGCTTCATATCGACCATTTGTTAACCACTCTTTGTGATTTGTATGTGATCTAAGTCTAAGAGCGATTGTACGCTGTACCAGTTATGCCCCTACAAGTAAGTCAGCACATCCGATTTCTGCGACGCTTTTTATTTACTAGGTAGCTTCCCTAGACCTCTACCTCAGTCGCCTCTTACGACATGCCTTGTAGGTCGCAGTGTTACCATTCTTTGCTTCCCCGGTAGACCCCGACAACACACGGGAGAGAAGATTTCATGAACGAGATTTTGTGTGCGCTTCATAAATAGTGTTTTTTACTGCCTCTGTTATTTTTAAGATCCATCCTTTGCGTAAACGGCCTTTTGCTTTATATCCACTCATCGGAGTAACATTGCTCTTTGAGCCGCACAATATGGTATAGATAATCCTTCTTTCTATTCTCTAATCCTGTTTTACTTCACAGTGTCAAGATAAAAGAATTCTAGAACGAGATTTTGTGTGTCCTTCATAAACAGTTGGGGGTTTTTTTAACGTCGCTTCTGTTACCTCTGAGGTCCACCTTTTGCGTGGACGGCCTTTTGCTTTGTATCCACTGTATCGAGTAACATTGCTCTTTGAGTCACACTGCATGGTATGACTAATTTTTATGTTCTTTCTGTTATGTAATCCTTTTTTGCCTCACATCGTCAAGATAAGAACTGATTTCTAGAACGAGATTGTGTGTGTGTGCTTCATAAATAGTGTTTCTCGCCGTCTTCATTATCTCCAAGGTCCACCTTTTGCTTTGTATACATTGTATCTGAGTAACATTGCTTTTTTGAGGCGTACTGTATGTTATGGCTAATTCTTATATTCAAACTGTCTTATAGAAGAAAGGATGACTAAAAAGTTGTCTGATTCAAGTGCTCTTCACATCTCCAGTTTTCTTATAGAGAAAACGATGTGTGTGATACGAGAATAATGGTAGACATATACAAACAAATACAACGAGTGACTGGGGAGGGTGCATGCGTTAAAATACGCAAACAAAATCATAATCGAGAGAAACGGGTCCCAAACTGGGTTTAAAGTACTTGAACTCAATGGTTCTCAAACGTTATGTAGCAATGACACAAGTACTTATATCAATTGATTTGATTGATTGATATGACCATCATCATTGCACTTTGATGAGTAACCATGTGTGCTCCGATCCCTTTCTTACTCAGAAAGATCTCAGCGTCAGTGCATGAACTCCATAGCAACGGCGAGGGTCCCCGATGTAATTTAGAAGTTAGTGAAAAAAGTTGTAGGAATTTTATTATTTAATCTTTCTAATGAATTTTGCCCTGGCAGCGGCTTTCCAATCTGCTCTTTCGATTTTGAACTGACAATGGTTCTTTTACGTGCTTAACATCAACACGGAACCTTCGTTTTATCGTCCGTCTCCGATAGGACTAGGAATTCGTTCTCACCTACACTGAGATCAGGGCTCTCCGGAAAATATCCCAATGGTTCTACGAGGGAGCGAACCGAGTACTTCTGGAACGAGAAGTGAGTTCCTAACCTCTACGCCACATAGATCCTCATTTAGTCAAAGAATTGTCTGATTTCAGTGCTCTTCCCGTGTCAATGTTTTTGAGAGAGAGAGAGAGAGAGAGAGAGAGAGAGAGCCATGTGTGTGATACAAGCATAATGATAAAAATAGATAAACAAATACAAAGAGTGACTGGAGAAAAAAAATGCATGCGTTAAAATACGCAAACAAAGTCATAATCGAGAGAAACGGGACCCATAATGGGTTCTACGTACTTGAATTCAGTGGTTCTCACGCGTTATGTAGCAATGACTCAAGTATCAAAATATAGAAGTGCGTCTAGTCGCATGGGAACCGCTCGATAATCAATTTGGTTAGACGATCTGCTATATTATGTATCAAAATATAGAAGAGCTTCAGGCCGAATGGATTAGCGCGCGGCTCCCAAGCGGGAGACCCGTGTTCAATCGACGGTAAGGTCAAGGATTTTTCAGTCGAGGGCAAACGCCCAGATGATTGCTAGATAGGAAAGATAAAGTATTTCAAAATACAAAACCGCCCGAGTGATTACCGGGGCCCAAATTTGAGGTGTAAAGAATAGAACCACTGTTACCTGCCAGGCATGTCGTAAGAGGCGACTAATGGGGTTTTGCTGAAATCGAATGCACGTGTCCGCTAGGAATGCTAACCCGAAACAAATGCTTGCAGAAAACGGATGCACCAGGCCGTAAGGCACATAACATGGTACAACGACCCTCACAATGAGGAATGGGATAATGGATTCTACGGTCACCAATCTGCCTCGGAGATTTAGCCATGCAGTAAGAATGTCAGACCTATAATCACGGGGTGGCCAAACTTACTGCGGGAAGAGGTCAGCACAAACAGGGAAGCAGAAATCATAGGAATTATATCCTACAGAACTGCCCCAGTATGCAGACTTGAGAAGAAAGAGGTGGCCCACTTACACCAGCGTCCAAGACAAACTGTATGGCGTGGCTGATAATCTGAGGCAGGCGGTTGCCTTTATTAGAGAATCCGAAATCCCAATCTAGTGAGAACGCAGAAGAAGAAAATACAAGACACGACATTGATAGGTTGTGTTCATAGTCTTCTATATTAAGAGCCTTCGTGAATGGGTTGTAAGGGGGACATACTGAGGCAGCCCAACGATAGTTTTCTAGAAGATGTTAACATTTGGTACATAGACAATATTTCAAGCTAACAAAGAGTAAAGAATGAAGATGATAAATGGTAGTTGTAATAATGAAACATACCCGTGTGGTGCCTGGGTCCGAAAGGTAAGCAAAGAATCATACCACTGCTACCTACAAGGCATGTCGTAAGAGGCGATTGATGGAAAGCTACCCAAGCTGCCAACCTAGGAAAGCTACCCAAGTAAATAAAAAGTCCTATCGGAGACGGGCAACAAAACGTAGGTCCGATGTTCAATTGAGCAGGTAAAAGAAATCTTGGATGTCAACATCGATAAAGGTAGGTTACAAAAACGGTACAAATTATTCAAACATTCAAATTAAAACTCCACAAAAATGTCCATTATCTTCCAAATTACATCGGGTACCCACGCCGATTCTACGGAATTCGTGCATTGCCGCTTTGACCCTCCTTTAGAATAAGCAGATGTCTGAACACATGGTTACTAACCAAAGCACAATGTCCGCCTGCCCAGCGTGTTCGTAGCGCGTTGGACTGTGGGTGACTAGCTCTCTGTGAGTGCGGGTTCAATTCCGCGGGCTGGCAGAAAAGCCACAGGTTCCCCAGCTTCACGATGTTCGTGGCACCGAACCGAAGGGTTACGATGTTCATGGCACCGAGCCGAAGAGCTGAAAGATCAAGTGCTTCTGAATCGGGAAAAAAAAACCAAAGCACAATGACGATGGTGCTATCAATCAATGGAACTATATAATGATGAAATAAAACGCTGTACGAATAGAAAACTTGAGAAGTCATATAAGGTTTATAAAACATGCTAGACACACCAGCATACATATTTGTTGCTGTCTTCTAATAGACACTGAGCGCCTATGAGTCTGCAGGATTACAGTGAAATCAGTTGAAATCAATCAATAATAAACAACATCAAACACATATTAAGTGGCACATACATCAATGTTATTATTAAGTAAGGAGTAAGAGAGGAGAGAGAGAGAGAGAGAAAAGAGAGTGTGTGTGTGTGAAGAAGGAGAGAGAGAAGAGGAGAGAGAGGAAGATGAGAGAGGGAGTACAGAGTGTGTGTGAGAGAAGGGAGAGTGAGAGAGACAGAGTGAGAAGAGAGAGGAGTGACAGAGTGAGAGAGAAGAGTGAGAAAGAGCAACAGGTGAGAGAGTGACAGAATGGATAGAGAGAGAGTGACAGAGTGTGAAGAGAGAGTGACAGATGTGAGAGAGTGACAGAGTGAGAAGAGAGAGAGAGACAGTGTGTGACAGTGTGAGAGAGAGTTAGTGGTACAGAGTGAGAAGAGAGTGAGAAAGAGAGAGAGACATAGTGTGAGAGAGAGGTAAGTGAAGGTGACAGATGAGGAGAGAGAGGATAAGAGAGAGAAGTGACAGAGGTGTGTGTGAGAGAGAGAGAGAGTGACAGTGGAGAGAGAGAGACACAGTTGAGCATTCCTGAAATAGCATATTATCTGACACTTCTTAGTTTTCTGAAAACTTTAAATAGCATTTCCGGAAGTCGTAAATGTGGTGGAATAAATCGTCAGAGAAACCATTTAAAAAACATTTGTTGAGCATCAGTTAGTGGTAAATTAATGTCAGAAGGTGGGGGAAAAAATAGCGGATTGAAGATGAGAGAAAGGAATCATCCAACCCCCTCCCTTGGGTCGAAAAAGCGGAGTAGTGACTTGATTGTTTTAATCTTTCAATCTTTTGTCATGGCTGTTTACATTCCCCCCACCCACCCACCTCCTCCTCCGTGTGTCGCTTCCGGGTAGCAAAGTAGATTACAGAAAGAAAGATAAGCAATAATCTATACTTGTCAAAACGCAATTCTCTCTATTCTTCAAGATCAGTGGTTCTCAATTCCCCTGATGCCGCGACCCTTTATTACAGTTCATCATGTTGTGGTGACCCCCAACCATCAAATTATGTAACACTATTTATTTATAATTATGATGAATATGTGCTTTCTGATAGTCTTAGTGTGAAATGGTCGCTCGACCACCAAAGGGGTCGCGACCCACAATTTGAGAACCACTGTTCAAGATCAACTTCAACAATCAACAATCCATCATGAGACATCAACACAGCCATAATATGAAAACCACTTAAACTCGTCAGACGGGTGGTCACGTTGAGCTTGTCTTGATGGGCCAGACATTGATTTCAGGAAACATTATACTAATCGTTTATCCAAATTATACAACTTTGACAATGCAGATTTTTTCGACGATTCTAGTTAACGTTTTCTTGTTTCCTTTTGTTGTCTGTGTTCTATGCAAGTTGCGTCTTCCTTGTCTTAGGGTAGTTTTGCTTTTTGTGAGATTTTTCTTCATGTAGACACTAACATTTTTTAGAAATAAACACGTTTTTTTTTTTTCTTTTTAATTGCATATCCTTTACAGGACTTTGCGAATCAACCCCATCTTTTTAACGCTGTTTGTGATTTTTCTAGGCATTATTACGTTCAGTAGTTTGCCATTGCTTTCTGAACGGGCAGTGTGCCATTGTCCTTTTATAAAATCCACGCGAAACAATTTGTAACGAAACTGTCCGCAACGTGATTCGAACTCAGTACGTCGTGGTTAATAGACCGAGTCACTATCCCTTAAGCCATGTACATACCAACAAATATCTGCATATACTAAGAAACTAAGCATAACCCTTTGAACCATGCTCCATCCAAGCTGTTGATGAAAAGTAAAACGGACACCCAGGAATTATGGGCTTTCAGCCATTTTTTTGAGTGGGGAAGAGTACCTGGCTTTCTGCAGACCTAATAGACTCTAACAACTCTAGGCGTTTCTAGTGCTATACTGGGTGTTACGGAACTCTACTCAGGTAGAATCTGGAGAAAACATTTTTTTAACCGATCCAGAAGCACTTGAGCTTTCACTCTTCGGCTCAGTGCCGTGACATCGTTACCTTCGGTTCGGTGCCACGAACACCGTGAATCTGGTGAACCTGTGGCTTTTCTGCCAGCCAGCGGAATTGAACCGCACTCACAGGGAGCTTGTCACCCGTAGTCCAACGCGCTACGAACACGCTGGGCAGACAGGCGAAGAAAACAATTAAAGATCATCAACTTGTTTTGTGGATTATGAAGTGAAGGCGAGGACTGTACTGATGAACTATACCCTTTTGGTGATAGTTTACATTTAACGGTATCTAAACGTTGTCAGCATAAGAAAGAAAGTTAGACAGAATCTGCTTTAATTACATTGAGAAACAAAGAATGAAGTAGTTTGGCCACTTAATAAGAATGCATCCAAACTCTGCAGTATACAGAGTCTTCTACAACAGAACATCAGGAAAGAAGGCGAGAGGAAGTCCAAGAAAAAGATGGTTAGATGATATAGAAGAATCCTGTCAAAGAGCAAAAATAATAATGACTCAAGCCACCAGAACAGCGCAAGTGAAGAAAACCCAGAAAACCACGACACTGGGCAGCAACCCGGTAGCAGTGTGACGACCAAAGAAGAAGGAGAAGAAACATTGTCTGCGTTATAGCATAGAATGAGCAGTGGCGGATATAAAGAGTGTGCTTATAAAAGACAGAACACATATCATCCACATGTCCAACATTGATCATGTATGCTCCAGCTGTGGTAAGGGATTGTGTTCTAGAATTGGACTCTAAAGTCACCTCCGCACACACCAGAGATGTGGAATTACACACGTCTGTTGGTGTTGTCATCATCGCTAGCGATGGGTGGCTATGATTATTAAAAAGTGCGCTTACAAAATCTGTGTGCTTGAATGGTGAAACTGTAAACTCGATCTATCTGAATTTTATAACGAGTGTTTACATTTTTGTTTGTATTGAGATTTGATGATTTTGTTGTTGTTGAAATCACAAATTGACGGTCCTGAATTTGTAGTATATGACTATCCTTAGTTCAATGTATATGACTGTCCTTAGTTCCTGGTTATGATATCCATAGTTCATGGTCTATGACATTCCTCAATTCCTGATTTATGACTGTCCTTAGTTCCTGGTCTATGATATTCCATAGTTCCTGGTCTATGACTTTCCCTCATTTCCTGGTCTATGACTGTCCTTAGTTCCTGGTCTATGACTGTCCTTAGTTCCTGGTCTATGATATTCCATAGTTCATGGTCTATGACATTCCTCAGTTCCTGGTCTATGACTGTCCTTAGTTCCTGGTCTATGATATTCCATAGTTCCTGGTCTATGACATTCCTCATTTCCTGGTCTATGACTGTCCTTAGTTCCTGGTCTATGACTGTCCTTAGTTCCTGGTCTATGATATTCCATAGTTCATGTCTAGACATTCCTCAGTTCCGGGTTTCTATGACTGTCCTTAGTTCCTGGTCTATGATATCCATAGTTCTTGTCTATGACATTCCTCATTTCTGGTCATGACTGTCCTTAGTTCCTGGGTCTGTGACATTCCTCCGTTCATGGTCTATTCATCTTCTTCTTCTAACCAGGGCTGCGAGTTTTCACTCTTGGGCAGCCAATGCCAATTTGTAGAATCTGCATGTGTTCTGTAATTGTGGTTCCTGGTCTATAACTTCCTCAGTTCCTGGTCTATGACTGTTCTCAGTTACTGGTCTATGGCCTTCCTTAGTTCCTGGTCTATGACTGTCCTTAGTTTCTGATCTATGACATTCCGTAGTTCATGCTCTACGACATTCCTCAGTTCCTTGTCTACGACTGTCCTCAGTTCCTATTCTCTGACATTCCTCAGTTTCTGGTCTATGACATTCCTCAGTTCCTGGTCTATGAATGTCCTCAGTTCCTGGTCTATGACATTCCTCAGTTACTGGTCTATGACTGTCCTCAGTTCCTGGTCTATGACATTCCTCACTTCCTGGTCTATGACATTCCTCAATTCCTGGTCTATGACATTCCTCAATTCCTGGTCTATGACATTCCTCGTTTCCTGGTCTATGACGTTCCTTAATTCATGGTTTATGACATTTCTAAGTTCATTATCAACGCCATGTATTAGACCATGGTTTATGCGACCCTTTCTTACAAGTCTCATATCAATCCTCACTTCATTATCTATAAATAACCTACATTTATTTCATAGTCTTTAACAGTTCCAAGAACATGATATATCGACATGCATACGTCTATACTCATAACATTATCAGCTTATGCAACAGCGAATATTAATATAGTCAATAAGCGGAATAGGCACAAGAAATATTCATAGTAAGCACCAGCAATTTGCCAGTACCCACACCGTTAACAGATTAGAGTTGACCTCACTTAACAACGGGAATCCATTCTTGACAACGATTATTAAGCGGATCGATCGATGGTCGGTTACAGAAATGTACAAGAAGATCTGGTAGATTTGTACGGCTATTAATTCAGTAAGTTGCCAGCACTTACGGGTATACTTATAAATCACACGTATCGTGAAATGTGAAGTTGGCTTGGGGGAAACACGTTGATCACTTAGGGAATGTGAAAGAAACATTTAAAATAATGGTCTATTGTCTATCCCCAGGTGAGCTCGTGTGTTGCCGTGGCTCAAAGGGGGAGCAAAGAATAGTAACACTGCGACCTTCAAGGCATGTCGTAAGAGATGACTTGGGTTGGAGCCTAGGGAAGCTATCATAGTAAATAAAAAGCGTCGCAGAAATCAGATGTGCTAGCCTATTTGCAGGCGCATAACTGGCGCAACGCACAATCGCTCTTACGCTCAGATAACATACAAATCACAAAGTGTGGTTAACAGGTGATCGATGTGGAGTGTTCGAAGAAGTATCCTCAGATGGATGATGGAATTGGTTATCCACTCCTACCGTCATGCGTAGGGTAGGAGCTTTAATTTGCGTTCCATGGTCAGATGAGTCGCCCTTGTGTTATATCCGTGTTTATTTAGTGTGGTCTTGATATTGTCTATCCATCTTTTCTCGATCTTCCCTTAGATCTATTACTTGATATCTTTTAAGTACATTCTGCTATTGGTGGTTGGTTGTATTCCATTTTCATTAAATGTCCGAACCACTACATTTGTTGTCTTTCAATGATACCAATGTAAATAATAGCATATTGTACAAAAAAACCCATGAACATAGTTACTATATAACAGTGTAACACTGGCTTTAACCTGTGATTGTTTGATTGATTGTTTGATTGATTGTTTGATTCATTGATTGAGCCATCGTTACTGCACTTCGATAAGTACTTATGTATGATCCGATATGTTTATTACACAGGAAGATCATAGCGGCAGTGCACGGGCTCCGCAGCTACGTTCGATGTAATTTTGAGAATAGTGAAATATATGGAATTAAAAAACGTTTTTTTTTTTTTTCGTCCGCTTTCAACTCAGACGAAGTTTCATCTCTGAAACTGATTTTTGCGTGAAAATCTGTTTTTCCAATATCTTACAATGGCAGCAGCGTGCACATTGTAAATTACTTTACACTGGCAGCCGTGTGCTCAATGTACTCGTAATTAGTATTCCTCGCCATACAGGCAGATTTTCTCCGACTTCAGAGGTACTCACGTTATCGTCCTGAGTAAGACCAGGGACTCGAACAAATGCCGGACAGTAGGATCGAACCCGAGCTATGAGGCGTCTCACAGCTAGCAGGCCGAGCTACTATCAACTACCTAGGCAGTCCCCCAAAAAAAACGTATTAATTATCTATGTCCGGACAACAACTTTTCAGCTTACTCATCGATTTTCAACTCTCAAAAATGTTTCTTTTATGTACTAAACCTGAACACGGGGTCTACGTTTTATCATCCATCTCCGATATAATTAGGAACTTAATCTCCACGTACAATGAGATTAGGGAACAATAGAAAATAGTTCCATCGCTTTACACGAGGGCACCAACCGAGTACTTTTTTATCGTACGGCGAGCACTGTAACTCAACGCCACAGAGATCTTCAATTATTTACCTAATCAAGATTATTTGACGTGTTGGAAAGTGAAGAATTGCATCGAATGTGTTAATGAATGTTCCGTACTACATACACATGGTAGCGACATACAACGTGGTACAGATTAGCATAATGCTTTTATCAAGGGTTTTTAACGCCGAAGGATTGACTTCATTGCACCGGGTTTTACTCCATATGGCTAGGCCCCTCTACGCAGAAATGTCACGCCACCTGTCGAGAGTATTGCACAAAGCCCGAACTCCGTAGCTCCAGCAACAATCCTAAGGGTCTCTGGAAAAAAACTGCAGTTGGAACAGAACGGCGCGGTCCGGATTCGAACCCACGACCTTCGACTTGCAAGGCAAAGGGCTTAACCTCTTGGCCACAGAGATCCCCATGCATAAGCGTAATGCATAAGCGTTCGTCTATCGACTCGGACACAAGAGAGTTGTAGGTTCAATTCCACACTCGAGCGATGAAGAGGAATTGGCCCTCCTACATCCTGCACACTTGGGCATAGAAATGTAAAGCGACAGGCACTTCCTACACTAAGGTCTGAAAGCTCTACGGGACAGTTTAAATGTAAAAGTGACACAAACACGAAAGACAAGTAGTAGAGAGTGCTCTGGTACACACTTTATAGCACATGTCTTTTTTATAAAGGCCCAGTAAACATGGGTCTCTGATGATACAAGTTCTCCATACAATATATCATTAGGGAGCTGACACAGGCGACCCAACCACCTTAGGCCACAGCCAACTCTTGATAACTTGGCAAGACAACTGACAAGGGGTTCCCTGACCTAGATAAAAAAAAAGGGGGGCTGGAAAATATAGATGTTTGATAGAGCACTGCAAGCCTTTTTTTTTTGCAATTTTGCTCAATTCTGTGAGTCTATGGTTATTTATTGGTGAAAAATATTCATTATATTGATATTCCTTATTGTTAAACTTAACTTGTTGCATAATATAACTTCGGTTTAGCATTTTGTGTTGATTTTAAAATGAATTCGTCTATATACACCAATACTGGAATGCGAGTTCACGTGGTGTAGTTGGTCGATTTCCCATAATTCTTACCTGAGTCGAAGGTCCATACGTTTATAGTTGGCTCTGCTTAGGCGGTGTTAAAGGAGAAAAGCATGGCCCACAACAACGTAAAGGCCGACTAGCTCAGGTGGGAAAACGAACATTCCTGTGAAGTTGGTGTTTTATAAGTGTTTGATAGAAAACTGCAGGGTTTTTTGCAATTGTACACAATTCTACGAGGCCATTGTTATTTATTGCTGAAACATATTAATAATACTGATATTCCTTAGTGTTAAACTGAATTTGTGACATAATATAACCTTGATTTAACATGTTGTGTTGTTTTTAATATGAATTTCTCTTTATCTATCAATACTGGAATGCGAGGATCACGCGACGGTTGTGGTCTGATTTCCTAGAATTTTTCCCTGAGCCCGCCGGCCTTATGTTATCGGAGGCCATGGAGAAAAGTGACCACACTGGAAATCCCAAGATATTCGACTACAACTTGAGAAAATATATGTAGACCAATAATTACTGGTGGTATACACAAAGGTTGTGTGTGGTGTGGACCATGAGGACAGTAACACAAAGAGCATTGTGTACACGTTTAACCATAGATTAGGTGCGTCCAAAAATTAAGGATGTACACAATTAGCACTTGTATTAACGACAATCCCAAACATAGATGATTAAATAGATAAATGTACATAATGTATACTTTGTGATTAGCTTTACATGAAAACTGAACATTGTGAGTAGAAGTTTATAATGTACGATATAAAGCAAGTGTTTCAAGTAGTACCATCAACAATTCATAATTAACAGTGGGGAAATGTTTTATTGACGGAAAGTTCGGTTGTGTGCAATAGTCAGTTATGTTTAGTAGAGCTGCAGCAGAGGGTGCTGGTTTGATTCTCGTCACAGCACAGGCATCAATAAATCACATATGTAGCAGAGGGTGCTGGTTTGGTTCTCAGCACAGCACAAGCAACAATAAATCACAGAATCAGCAGGGGGTGCTAGTTGATTCTCATCACAGCACAAGCAACAATAGATCACACACGTAGGCACAGGGGTGCTGGTTTGATTCTCAGCCCAGCAACAATAGATCACACACGTAGCAAGGGGTGCTGGTTTGATTCTCAGCCCAGCAACAATAAATCACACATGTAGCCAGGGGTGCTGGTTTGATTCTCAGCCCAGCAACAATAAATCACACATGTAGCAAGGGGTGCTGGTTTGATTCTCAGCCCAGCAACAATAAATCACACATGTAGCAAGGGGTGCTGGTTTGCTTCTCAGCGCAGCAACAATAAATCACACATGTAGCAAGGGGTGCTGGTTTGATTCTCAGCATATCGTAGTTTATTACTATAATATTCTCGTTCCGCTATACGTTAGATAGGGTCTGCAAGCAATTTCTCCATACCGCTCTCTATCCTGGGCAACTAGCTCAATCTCTTCTGTGACATTGAGTTTAGTTAGGCATTTCTCACCTCTCTCAGTAAAGTTTGCTTCACGGTTTCCCTAGAGCATAGATTCCCAAACGTTTTCGGCCCACCGCCCACTTTGCACAATATAAACTTTGTAGCGCCCCCCTCCTCCACACTATAACAGTTTGCCAACGCCCCCTTCCACATATACCAAAGACAGCGGTACCGCCCACTTCGGGAAACGCTGTCCTAGAGCATACTTTTTTGCCTTGAACCATTTGTCTTCCTCTTCCAATCCTACTTTGTGATTCTTTGATAATTTCTTCACAGAGTATGCCCATCATGTACCCAGCATCCCTTTCTAATAACAGCTGTTACTAGTGATTTGGTGGCGTATATGGCCTAGGGGTTAGTGACTCGATCTATTAACCTCGACGTTCTGAGTTCGAATCACGCTGCGGCAGTTTGGTTGCAAATTGTTTCGCGTGGATTTTAACAAAAGAACGATGGCACCACCCGGTTCAGAAAGCAATGGCAAACTATTGAACGTAATAATGCCTAGAAAAATCACAAACAGCGTTAAAAGCTGGGGTTGATTCGCAAAGTCATGTAAAGGATATGCAATTAACTTTTTAACTAGTGATTTAAAACGGATCCAAAGACGAAAAATATATATTTGACAGAAACATTCTCTCTCATTCTGTCCAAGAAGGAAGATCGATGTGGTAGTAGGATATTGGAAACGGGAGAGAGCAGTTATGCACTATATCAAAACAATTTTAAAAAATAGGAAGAATAAATGAGAATGTGGGTTCAAACCTCCAGTACGGTCTGGACATTTTACTTATGTCGATGGTATTTTAAAAAAACTATGTACACTGCGTCGCGACAACTCCGACAAAGCGTCGCGACAACTCCGGCAAAGAGTCGCTACAACTCCGGCAAAGCGTTGCGACAACTCCTGCAAAGAGTCGCACAACCGAAAGCGTCGCGACAGCTCGGCAAAGAGTAGCGACAACTTCGGCAAAGCAGTCTTTAAAATGCTTAGATTCTATAAATCATCCAGCGACCCTCTATTCCCCCAATTAAAGGTATACGAGTTTGTTTTTTAATTAACAAATACGACTTAGTTGAGTTTTCGATATAATAATTGATCTTCATTGTAAGAATTGTTGAAAGAAGAATCTGCGTACAGCAATGTTCACTCGCTTCTAAACTACATCAGGGACTTTCGCCGGTGCTACGGAGTTCGTGCCATGTAAGAAAGAGATTGGAGCACACATGGTTACTCACCGAAGTGCAATGATGATGCTCCTATCAATCAATCAATAAAATCGACAATATAAAAACACACATAAACGCATACTCACAAGCAGACCTGTTAGACAAGTATTTGCTTTAACAGGAAGAGCCCAGACGGCTCACCTACACAAATCAAACATACATGTCATCGAATCTCAAATCTAGTTTCCCTTTAAGCACCCACACACACACAAATTTAGCATCAATGATAATACTAGCAAAAAATTCTGTGACATGCACCAGGGGTTAGACTAGAACCCTGAGTCTGCAGTTCTCGTATTGATTCTTGCATTGAAATATGAAGAGGAAAAAATTACATATAAATGTAACATGAGTCGACTCTTGTCAACATGGATTCATTAAGTTTCCGGACCGCTGGAATCAACAAGGTTTGCATGAAGTTTCATATTCATCACAATGAACTTGTTTGTTTCCTCACGTCCGGTGAGCTATACAGGCGGTGATATGATGAAGGAAGGAAAAAATGAATTCTCCCACTGTTGGGTAAACAGGGATGTTAACTTAATGAGTATAGCCACAGCCAACTCTAGATAACTTTATAGTCGGCTCTGGTATGGCAGACAGATTGAGAATAAACTATTGCCTCCAAATTCTAAGAGGTTTATATAGCGCGTGTGTTGGTGGGGCTCTGTAGATAACTTTATAGTTGGCTCTGGTATAGCAGACAGATTGAGAATAAACTATTGCCTCCAAATTCTAAGAGGTTTATATAGCGCGTGTGTTGGTGGGCTGCAACGGGAGCAAGAATAGTAACACTCCACCTGCAAAGCATGTCGTAAGAGGCGACTGAGGTAGGGATCTAGGAAAGCTATCCTAGTAAATAAAAAGTGTCGCAGATATCGGATGTGCTGGCCTACTTGTAAGCGCATAACTGACCCAACGTACAGTCGCTCTTAGGCTCAGATCACATGCAAATCACAAAGAATTGTTTAACAAGTGGTCGATGTGGAGCGTTCTAAGAAGAAGAAGAGTAAGAAGCTGTGTGTATTATGGGTTTTTCCATGGAATTCAGAAGGAGAGAATGAAGAGAAGTGTGATGTGGGCGTAGGTAATGTATCTAAAAAGGATGTAAAGCCGAAGAATTGACTTTCTTGCGCCGGGTTTTACCCCATATGGCTCGGTCCCTCTTCGCAGAAATGGCAATCCACCTGCGAGAGTATTGAACTAAGCCCGAACTCCGTAGCTCCCGCAGCAATCCTAGGGTATCTGAAAAAATGCACCCGTGAACAGAACGGCGAGGTCCGGATTCGAACCCACGGCATACGGAATGCAAGACGAAGGATTAACCACTTAGCCACAGAGAAATGTCTGGTCAACCACTAGTAACAACTGTTATAAGAAAAACCACTTAGCCACAGAGAAATATCTGGTCAACCACTAGTAACAACTGTTATAAGAAAAACTACTTAGCCACAGAGAAATATCTGGTCAACCACTAGTAACAACTGTTATAAGAAAAACCACTTAGCCACAGAGAAATATCTGGTCAACCACTAGTAACAACTGTTATAAGAAAAAGATAAGATGGAGATATGTTGGGCACACTTTGAGAAGACATGATCAAAGAATCGCAAAGGAAGCATTGAAAAGGGTGGCAAATGATTCAAGATGGTAAGGATGCCCTTGGGAAACCCTGAAACGAATTTTACTGAGAGATGGTGATAAATATCAGACTAAATTCCATAGAAGAGATTTAACGAGTTGCACAGGATAGAGCGGTATGGGGAAATTGCTTGCAAGCCATATGTAATTTACGAGAGGAATGAACTACTAAAAACAAATAATGGACTAAACCATAAGCAATGCCCATAATCATCATCATATAGCATGTCCTTTGTAGATAATCACTCTCATCATATCTCATTAGAAAAACCTATGTCTCTAGCAAGTTCTTACACCCCCTGCCCCACAACGTCATGATCAAGGTTTAACCGTTTAGCTGCTAAGGACGTATATATACGTTTTTTTCAATTCACTGCTAAAGACGTGTTAACACGTCTGTTAATATCTATCATCTGTGGGTTAAAGACGTGTTAACACGTTACACATTTCTACTGTCACTGCTATAGGCGTACATTCACGTTTGTGACCTAGAAACATAGAGTAGCTATTTTTAGGTCCGTCTTTGGAACGTATGTAGCAGCGAAAGGGTTGCCCTTTGCCATAATCGTTCTCTGCCTCGTTCTCTTTTTCATCTTCTTCTGAGTTCTCACTAGATTGGGATTTCGGATTCTCTAATAAAGGCAGCCGTCTGCCTCAGATTATCAGCCACGCTATACAGTTTGTCTTGGACGCTGGTGTAAGTGGGCCACCTCTTTCTTCTCAAGTCTGCATACTGGGGCAGTTCTGTAGGATATAACTCCTATGATTTCTGCATCCCCGTTTGTGCCGACCTCTTCCCGGAGTAAGTTTTGGTCACCCTCGTGATGGCAGGTCTGACATTCTTACTGCGTGGCTAAATCTCCGAGACAGATTGGCGACCGTAGAATCCGTTATCCCATTCTTCATTGTGAGGGTCGTTGCACCGTGTTATGCGCCTTACGGCCTGGTGCACCGTTTTCTGCAAGCATTTGTTTCGGGTTAGCATTCCCTAGCGAACACGTGCATCCGATTTCAGCCTGACCTTCCTAGTCGCCTCTTACGACATGCATGGCAGGTAACAGTGGATATATTCTTTACACCCCAAATGTGGGCCCCGGTAACCGCTCAGACGATTCTGTGAACTAGTTATGCCATTCTTCCTTCCTGTCATCCTATCGTCGCTTGAAACCAACATATTTTAGCTTCCAGTAACATGATGTTGCTTACTGTCAATAATACAGATATGATAAAATCAATCGTCAGATAACAATGGCATTTAAGGTATATGTTTACAATCAATTATTAATACACTGAAGTCACTCCAATATCTTTTACCATAACATAACGCACACGCATTGTGGACTACTAAAGTTATGAATGTAATTATGTAAGTATGTCCGCTACAGTGTCTCTTTTATTTATATGAGTGTGCCTGAGGTCATATATGGACTCTGCATGTAGGTTGTATCTGTCACACGTGATCATTGCCAGCGGGTTTCTTCTAACGGTCGATCTGGACACTGCGCCAAGATAAAAATTTAGCCTCACAAAACTACAAACTTTCTGATTGTGTTGAGAATGACTATAAAAAAAGTTCGTTTTAAAATGTGTGAACACACTAAGGTTTAATTTGTACGAAATCTACAGGATGGATAACAGTAATTTTTTGTAGGCAGTCTTAAACACGACCTTACGAATTCATGTTTAACTAATTGGTAGGTAACTTGGTTGATGCAAAATACGTTTTTTGTTTTATATGTTATAATTATATAATAACAGAAAATGATAATTAAAGTTTAGAATTTACAATGATACACAACATGGTGGCGAATGTTTGCAAAGGCGTGTCCCTATTACATATCATAAAAAAGTAATATGACATAGTGAACAAATTATAATTTCCCCGTCAATCAATGAAAATAAAGAGTGCTCATACGCCAATGACAATGGTTCGGATACAATGTGAAATGATTCATTCCACGGGATTCCCGATTTTCACTTGCGCTGAACTGCATGTTTAGCAAGCAAATGCGTAATTATTTAAAAACGACTACAGTACTGTTAAACTTCTACATGTATGCCACATTAACATCGCTGTTATTTTATTAATAACATATAAGTAAAATCTTACAGCACTAAAGAGGTTTAGGTGGGCAAAAAATACTTTAGGAAGGTCGCCACTGTTACCTATATAAACATGTAAAAATAAAAACTTTCTGTCAAGTGGATGATTTTTATATCGGTCGGTTAAGATGTTCTCGAATTTTGGAACGAACTTATAGTATGTGTGCTCTCGTACAACAATTACGAGTGTCACAGATAGTGAATTAAATTTTAAAAATATATATTTCAATTCGAGTCACTAGCACCCGTCTCTATGTTTCATATTTTCCCGCCTGCTCAGCGTGTTCGTAGCGCGTGACGACGGGTGATAAGTCCCCTGTGAGTTCGGGTTCGATTCCGCGGGATGGCAGAAAAGCCACAGGTTCTCCAAATTTACGGTGTTCGTGGCACTGGACCGAAGGGTTACGATGTCCATGGCACCGAGCCGAAGAGCTGAAGTGCTTCTGGATCAGGAAAAAAAAAAAAAAATGCTTCATCTTGTCTCTCATGTTTGTTACTATGCTTCATATCTTACTACCAATGTGCAACTTTTGTCTACCCTAACTTGAAATGTCCTTATTGAATCTGATCTGGTTTGCCGAGAGTTTATTTTGTGTGCAGTGAGTGAAATAACCATTTCAAATAAGCCACAGCCATACACATGAAAAAACTCGCCTCTTAGATTAGTGGTGCGGGTTCAATTCCACAGTGGACGTGGATAATTTGTCCAACCGTATCGGCTCTCAAGTCGACCTATCCTCAAATGGGTACCAGTAAAAGCACTGAAAAGTAAAACGCGGCCAGCGTGATGTTGACCACATCACCCATCGTGTTCCGACGGTCAATGAAAAAACTACGGGTCTAACACCGTATTACCCAATATACTTCAAGGATAAAAGGGTTACTTTACTTTTCTATTTATACAGACTAAATCCCACTACCAAGAGATATTAAATTCCCCCATTATGTATATTACAGTCCACGGCTAGATATGTTAAACTCCTCACTAAGTACAGGGTGTTTAACTTAAAAGCAGCCCCAGTGATAAATAGAAATTTGCCAGGTACGCATTGCATCTCATCTATTTACTATTTAAACCGGTTCTGACTAGCTTGTCCTACGTCACATTTGTTCATCGCCCCTTCCCGCACTTCAATTACACACCATCACACAACCTTGACCTATACTACGTCATAACTGAACCTTCTCATTTCCATACATATATGCAAGATTAGTTCCATTCACAGGCTGCTTTTAAGTTGAACACCCTGTATATTAAAGCCCACATCTAGATATATTAAAGCCCACAGATATATATATATATATATATATGAAAAATAATGAATATAAAATGGAATGAATTCAGAAGAAGTGATGAAATCAGAGACATGTCTGGTCAACCACTAGTGACAACTGTTATAAGAAAGAGAAGATGGAGATATGTTGGGACACCTTGAGGAGAAATGATCAACGAATATCAAAGCTGGCATTGGAGTGGGATGCAAAGGGTTCAAGAAAGAGAGGTCGACCTAAGGAGACCCTGAAACGAACTTTGCTGAGAGAGGCAGGAAATATCGGTCTCAGTTCCATGGAGGAGATTGAGCGAGTTGCCCAGGATAGAGCGGTATGGAGAAATTACTTGCAGGCCCTATGTAACGTATAACGGTACGAGAGGAATTATTATTATTACTTATATATATATATATATATATATATATATATATATATATATATATATGTCTACTGCTGGGTATTTTAAATCCCTCCTATCTAGATATATTAAAGCTTACTACTAGATATATTAAGGCTAACTACGACACACATAAGAGTTCACTATGAAATATATCTACACCATAACTATTTTTTTTTAAACACACACACAGTTATATAAAGATAAAAAGAAGATGAATTGTATGTAGCATTTCCTACAACATACGAATCAGTCACAGTCCGCATGGGGGTGTGTGATAATATATGCACTAGAACCAACAAGTGCTACAGATTCCCATGTGTAAATCTAATTCTGGCCACATGCATGTACTGATTTCTATTTTATTTTAAAGAGAGATGTGATTTGTCCATGTAATGTTATGTTATAGTTGTCTCTGTGTCTATAGGTAAGTGGTTAATCGTTCGTCTCGTATTCCCGATAGTCGTGGGTTCGAATCCGAGCCTCGCCGTTCTGTTCATAAATGCTTTTTTTCCATAGATCCTAGGATTGTTGCAGGAGCTATGGAGTTTGTGCTTTATGCAAAACACTAGGCAGATGGCCTGTCATTTCTGCATAGAAGGGCCAGGCCATATGAGGAATCCCGGTGCAATGGAGTCAATCCTTCGCATTTAGACTCTTTAGAAATGTTATGCGATCGACGTCAAAGGACAATGGGCATTCCCATGCGTGCTCCGCCATCCGCTGCAGAAGTCATACAAAAGTCCACCTGCTCACCGTACCCATGAGAAATTGAGTAGTAGATCTTCTCTTTCTCTACCACGAAGACGACACAGTCTGTCACGTTCAGGCTTAACTCCTAATTCGTGTCAGTGTCTGAGATTGTTCTTATTAAAAACAAATTAAATGGTTCGGCCACATAAGCAGATTACCAACAGAGAGTGCACCTAAAAGATCAATGTTGCTCCAATACAAAGCAAAAGGCCGTCCACGCAAAATGTGGAACTCAGAGATAACAGAGGCGGTGAAACACACTATTTATGAAGCGTACACAAAAGCATATTCTAGAAATCTCTTCTTATCTTAACGATAAAACAGGGTTAGAGAAAAGAAAAGAAAGAAGAAAAAAAGTCTTGAGATTTATCAAGTAGCTAATCTTTCCATATTGTGTCCACTGCAGAATACTCTATTAGTAAGAGAGTCCCAGTTATGTACACACATCATCAACATATTGACTATCACTTCTTCGGATGTCAAACGTTGGATGATATGAAGTAGATTCTTCTTACAAGTCAAGAAAAAACAGAATACAATGTATGATACAAAAGTAAGATAAGATTGATTTTCATATTCGATACAAAAGTAACAACTTACATTCCCGATATCACTACATGGGTTTCTTCCCCTTATCTTCTACAATTGACTTCCTTATAGAAGTATTGGAGGGATGTAGTGATCTTGTATGGGCTTGTTCTAAGGCATTTTGTAAGCTGTTATTAATTTTCTTGAGGCTGTTCTTGACGTCGTGGCTCCACCTTTTGCGTGGTCATCCTCTTGATCCGTACTCGAAATTTTTCAGAGTGGCTCTCTGTGGTAGTCGATGCCAGGGCATTCTGGTCAGGTGCCCAACCCATTTAATATGTTGTTCTTTTGTGAATTGCATGACTGATTTCACATCCAGTCTTCTTTTGGTTTCTTCATTTCTAATGTTGTCTCTTATTGTCACTTTACGTAAAATAGAGGGACAGAGATGGTATGATAATATTACGAACGATGAACTCAGAGAAAGAACTAAGCAGATACCAGTGGAGAAAGAGATAAGGAAGATATGATGGCGATGGATAGGACACACATTGAGAAGACCGACCAGAAGCATTGCAAGACAGGCACTGTTTTGGAATCTGGGGGGAAGAGTAGTAGGGGAATATCTAGACATGGAGAAGAGAACTAGCGGCTGATATTAAAAGGATAGGTAAAACATGGAACGAATTGGAATGGATGGCAGGAGAGAGGAAGAGCTGGAAGATGTTAGTTGAAGACCTGTGCTCCGTTGGGAGTTGAAAAATAAAGAAGACGAAGAAGAATAGAAACGAAAAAACAACAACACATGATAGGCGTGTATATATTTTTATTTTTATGTTCGATCAAGAACCACTTGAGCTTTCAGCTCTTCGGCTCGGTGCCATGGACATCGTAACACTTCAGTTCGGTGCCACAAACACTGTAAATCTGGAGAACCTGTGGCTTTTCTGCCAGCCCGCGGAATTGAAACGCACTCACAGGGGCTTGTCACCCGTCGCTCAATGCGCTACGAACTGGGCAGGTGGGTGCGTACATATATATATATAAAAGGTATAATGTACTCACCTGATCCGCTAAAACAGCAAAATTGTAATGTGGCTCATACAGATGTGGTGCCATTACAAATGAGGCTTGAAAAAAGGACCTTGCCTATGAAAAAAAAGACATAAAGCAAAAGTTGATTTTATTGGTTTCATATGAAGGTTATTTTCGTGTATCCTCTTCTTCTTCTTCGTTTGTCGCCAGTCACACTGTTACGATGTTGTCACCACACACACTGTTACGATGTTGTCGCCACACACACTGTTACAATGTTGTCACCACACACACTGTTACGATGTTGTCACCACACACACTGTTACGATGTTGTCGCCAGTCACACTGTTACGATGTTGTCGCCACACACACTGTTACGATGTTGTCGCCAGTCACACTGTTACGATGTTGTCACCACACACACTGTTACGATGTTGTCGCCACACACACTGTTACAATGTTGTCACCACACACACTGTTACGATGTTGTCACCACACACACTGTTACGATGTTGTCGCCACACACACTGTTACAATGTTGTCGCCACACACACTGTTACGATGTTGTCGCCACACACACTGTTACGATGTTGTCGCCACACACACTGTTACGATGTTGTCGCCACACACACTGTTACGATGTTGTCGCCACACACACTGTTACGATGTTGTCGCCACACACACTGTTACGATGTTGTCGCCACACACACTGTTACGATGTTGTCGCCACACACACTGTTACGATGTTGTCGCCACACACACTGTTACAATGTTGTCGCCACACACACTGTTACAATGTTGTCGCCACACACACTGTTACAATGTTGTCACCACACACACTGTTACAATGTTGTCGCCACACACACTGTTACGATGTTGTCGCCACACACACTGTTACAATGTTGTTGCAAAGTGTCGTGGTTTTCTCTTTTTATCTTGCGCTGCTCTAGTGGCTTGAGTGATAGCTATTTTTGCTTTTTGACAGGATTCTGCTACGCCATCTAACCATATTTTCGTGGTCTTTCTCTCGCCTTTTTTTGTGATGTTCTCTTCGTGTATCCAATGTTTAATGACAGTGTTGTTTAGTATGATGCCGGTGCCACTAATTGTTACTGTTATTTGTGTGTTTGTTGAAATGTGTTCCCTGGACTTCGTCAGGACAACAAGTCTGATAATTTAGATTCTGACCAACTGATCAGAACAAACGAAGAAGAAGAAGAGAGGGAAAAGTAAAACTATATAGTCTGGCATACATGCGTAACAACTACTCGAGGAGCGTCTGGTCGAATGAATTATAGTGAGGGCTCTCATTCGGGAGACCCAGGTTCGATCCCCGATACCGCCAATGTTTTTTTTTTTCTGTCGGGGCATAAAGAAAAAAATCATAACCTGAACAGATTCCCAGTGACTGCACTAGCGATGCGACTATTAAATTCCTTAGGCTCATGTTGCTCCTGCGCTACGTCGCCCTAAAAGCGGTATTACAGGCAGTAAAGACAGTTTTTGAAACATCTGCTCACTGTGTATATAAACCTTTTCTTTGCGACTGTCATCTAGAGCAGTGGTTCCCAAACTGTGCATTACCACTGACCCCCTTTTAAATACATTTTGCTGCTGCGGACCCCCACAAGTTTCTATATAAGAAAACCTTCAAGCGATGGAGTTATTTTTACACCACACCATCAGTCAAGCTGGCTCTAATTTTTCAAACTGCGGGAAACTTCAAATGATCTTTCATTTTATCATGTAAGACATTTAGACTCCGGTCTCGTCCGGATCCTTTGATTTCGCAGCGGAACTAGTTTACCACTGATTTTACACATTTTTCTAAAATTTATTTTTCTGTTTGAAATGTCAACGATCATAATATTTCTAAAAGCATTTGAGGACCGCTGGCAGACATCCTGTTTTGCATATGAGCTGGAAGAATGCTTCTTCTGTAGCAGAGAAGACACGGTCTCGTTACAATATTCTGACAAGTGGACGTCCCTAGTAGGAGGAGATACCAATGCTATTAATAATGAACTGATAGTAGTGTTACATGATATGCATTAGTGATATCGATATAAGGGAAGACTGCAGTCAAACTACAGTACTTTGTTTTAACGTGTGGTCGCCATTGCTATATATTAGTGATAGATATATCTCTATAGGACATGATAGTAGTGCAAATCTATGAAAGCTGGTAGAGGCATACGATGAAATGGGGAGGGACTGATAGCATTCTCAATTTGATACAAGTATTCTGTAGCTTAGCGGTAGTGAGCTCGATCACAACCAATGTACCTGGTTCAAACTCCGGTGAGCAGTTTGAAGCAAATTGTTTCGTGGAATTTTTACGAAGGTAAAAAATGACCACATCGTTCAGAAAGTAATGGCAAACTACTGATCGTATAAGTGATGCCTAGAAAATCAACGACTCGTTTACTGTGGTTGTTGGCTACGTCCTGTAAAGGATATGCCACGATTTTCATTTTCATATCTCTATAGGACATGATAGTAGTGCAAACCTATGAAAGCTGGTAGAGGTATACGATAAAAGGGGAGGACTGATAAACAAACTCAATTTGATACACGTATATAAACTGAGTGGGACGGATTAGCGCAATGTATGAGCGTTCTCCTATTGACTCGGACACAAGAGCATTCTGGGTTCAATCCCAACACTCGACGTTTCACACGTGGAAAAGAATTGGTCCTCTACCTCATGACACTATGGCATAGAAGTGTGAGTGAATTCATACCTTAAGGTCTGTGAATAAGCTATGGTAAATTTGTATTTTATATCTGTGAATTCAAATGATGGACGAGGAAGAAATAGATTACATGCTAGTTTGGGACGAGTGGTATAGATTGAGATGTAGACTATAGATAACGACGGCTAGACACACACACACACACACGGAAGAAAACATCAACCAGGAAATAGACAGACAGTGATTTATAGCTAGGGAACGAACAGATCGACTAGACTAGACGAGGGCAGTCAGAGATAGACTGAAGACTGGGGCAGATCTAGAGAACAATAAAGTGAGGGATAGAACACAGTCCGGCAGATTATAGATCAGGATAGTATCTAGAGATTAGATATAGTACTGTATCGCCGAATGGATTAGATCGCGGCTCCTATGTGAGAGACCCGTGTAGAATTCACCGTAAGACCAACGATTTTGTGTCTGTTGTGGACATAAATAAAAAATTATAACCTGAACAGCTTCACGGAGACTGCATTAGCCATGCGAGATTAAATTCTCAGGCTCGTCCCACATGTCCTACACTGCCCTAAAAGCGGTACTACAAGCAGTAACGACAGATATATATTGAGATGTAGACTATAGATAAAGAAGGCTAGACACATACACACGGAAGAAAACACCAACTAGGAAATAAAGACAAGGATGTATAGCTAAAGAACGAACATATCGACTAAACTAGACGAGGGGGGCAGTCAGAGATAGATTGAAGACTGTGTCAGATATAGAGTACAATAAAGCGAGGGATATAACACGGCCAGGCAGATTATACATCAGGACAGTACCTAGAGCATAGATTCCCAAACTTTTTCGACCCACCACTCACTTTGCACAACATGCTTTGTAACGCCCTCCACATTATAACAGTTTGTCAACGCCCCATATACATACATGCTCTATTTTCACTTTGACATAGAAAATTTATATATATATTTCTGTCATACATAGTCAATTTTCAAATGATTATATGCATGAATAGAAAATAGATGACAATATGGATCGTGTAAGACAGGCATAAGATGAATTTAATGCAGAATTCAAATTTTAAATGATTATTCAATCGCAAAATCAAAAAATTTATTTTAAAATATTTATTATTAATTTCTTCTTTAAGGAGCCACCGACCTAATCGCCTGAACACCCAATTCTTCTGAGATCCACTATGCTCCTTCCTCCCCACCCGAACGCTTCAGCGCTTACTGGGGCGTACGAACTTTGGGAAACGCTGATCTAGAAATTAGATATAGTACTGTATGGAAGACACAGTTATAGATAGAACAGTCATAGTCTCGTACTACAGAGACATTGTGATTAGAGTCCACGAGTCAAAATTTGAAACTCATTCTAGAACATATATATATATATATATGGATATGGTGGTTATACTTGTGATTGATACAATTATTGACTTAGCTATCTGGACTTCTTCTTCTCTTCCACAATTTACTTCTTTATAGAAGTGTTGGAGGAATGTAGTGTTCTTGTGGGTGCTGGTCCTAATGTACTTTGTAAGCTGTTATTCATTTTCTTCAGGCTGTTCTTGATGAGGTCGCTCCATCTTTTATGTGGTCTTCCTCTTGCTCTGTACTCGTTTTACTTTTTCAGTGTGGTTCTCTGTGTAGACGATACAGGGCATTATTGACACGTGTCTAAACCATTTAATCTGTTGTTATTTTATGAATTGCATAACTAGTTTCACACCCATTCTTCTGATTTCTTTATTACTAATTTTGTCTGGTAATTAAGGTACATCATCTCCGCCGCTATGATTTTCCGTTCAGTAGCTGTTGTATTGGCATATTTGACACTGGCAACATAGTGTTGGTTAGAAAATCGTTTGGACTGACACTAATAAAATGTTATTTAGTAAGTCATTGTTTCCTTTGTAGGTTTCGATTATTGTTTGATAGGACCATCATCATTACACTTCGGTGAGTAACGTTATCTGCTCCGATCTCTTTATTACATATGAAGATTTCAGCGACAGTGTACGAGCTGCGTAGCACCGGCGAAGGTCCCCGGTGTCATTTAGAAGATCGTGAAAATATTTTGCACGAATTTTATTTTTTTAAATCTTTCTAACGAATTTTGCCAGCGCAGCGGCTTTCCAGACTTCTCGATTTTGAGCTGCTAATGGTTCTTTTATGTACTTAACTTGAACAAAGGACCAACGTTTTATCGTTCGTCTACGATAGAACTAGGAACTCGATCTCACCTACACTGAGATCAGGATCTATAGAAACATAATCAGATTACTCCACGAGGGAGCACCTAACCTCTAAGCTACAGAGATCCCTTAAATTGGGCGGCAATTTCTTGTCTTTGCTTTATTTGCTCTTAGACTCTAAAACGACTAATGATGATGATCAAAGCCTTTTTAAAACGAAGGACGCTCTTTCAAACTAACAAGGCATTCTTTTTTTTTTAAAACCAGAAAATTAGAATCAACTCCTTACGTTGGTTCCAAACTTTAAAGTTTAATCTATAATAATTCATACACTTCCCAGACCGTCCAATCATGTCATCTATCTTCTTCTTCTTCTGCTATCAACTTTTGCTATGCGACTACTCCAGTATGTGTCATGAACAAGGCGGTGTGCTTGAGGTCTTCACCAGCCCCCATAGTTTATCTTGTAGGGTTGTTTCTGTTGGCCAGATCTCCAATCTCGGACTACTCAGACTGAGGCAGTCTTGTCATCTATCAGATATGACAGATCATGCGGATGTTATACGGTACCGGTTGGACCTGGTAAACATCGTGACTTTGCCCAGATAAAAGATTTTAAAAATCTAGAGTTACCAATTGGTCAGAACTCTTCTTCTTCTGCGTTCACTAGATTGGGATTTCGGATTCTCTAATAAAGGCAGCCGTCTGCCTCAGATTATCAGCCATGACATACAGTTTGTCTTGGACGCTGGTGTAAGTGGGCCAACTGTTTCTTCTCAAGTCTGCATACTGGGGCAGTTCTGTAGGATATAATTCCTATGACTTCTGCTTCCCTGTTTATACCGACCTCTTCCCGTAGTAAGTTTTGGCCACCCTCGTGATGGTAGGTCTGGCATTCTTACTGCGAGGCTAAATCTCCGAGGCAGATTGGCAACCGTAGAATCCGTTATCCCATTTCTCATTGTGAGGGTCGTTGCACCATGTTATGCGCCTTACGGCCTGGTGCATCCGTTTTCTGCAAGCATTTGTTTCGGGTTAGCATTTCCTAGCGGACACGTGCATCCGATTTCAGCCAAACCTCCTTAGTCGCCTCTTACGATATGCATGTCAGGTAACAGTGGTTCTATTCTTTACACCCCGAATTTGGGCCCCGTTAACCACTCGGGAGGTAGAACTCAGGAAATAAGAAACGCGGAACACACACATATGAACAATTAAAAGAAAACCACTTAATGGGCACTCTTGATGTTTAAACTAATTTATTGAGTGATTGATTGATTGAGAACCATCATCATTGCATTTCGGCGAATAACTATGTCTGATTCGATCTCCTTCTTACACGCCATGATCTCAACAGTAGAGCACAATCTCCATAACACCGGCGAGAAACCCAGATGTAATGTTTAGGAGGGTGATGTTTGTAATTTCTATTAATGACTTGCGCATAAATATTTAAGAACAAAATTTGTGACACGGTCCGGAATCGAAACCATAACCTTCAGAACGACAGGCTAACGTCTTAACCACTTCGCCATAGACACCCTCATTGTCGCTGAGATCTTCCCTTGTTTGAGAAAGAGATCAGAGCACACATTGTTACTTACCGAAGTGTAAGAAAGAGATCAGAGCACACATTGTTACTTACCGAAGTGTAAGAAAGAGATCAGAGCACACATTGTTACTTACCGAAGTGTAAGAAAGAGATCAGAGCACACATTGTTGCTTACCGAAGTGCAATGTAAGAAAGAGATCAGAGCACACATTGTTACTTACCGAAGTGCAATGTAAGAAAGAGATCAGAGCACACATTGTTACTTACCGAAGTGCAATGTAAGAAAGAGATCAGAGCACACATTGTTACTTACCGAAGTGCAATGTAAGAAAGAGATCAGAGCACACATTGTTACTTACCGAAGTGTAAGAAAGAGATCAGAGCACACATTGTTACTTACCGAAGTGTAAGAAAGAGATCAGAGCACACATTGTTGCTTACCGAAGTGCAATGTAAGAAAGAGATCAGAGCACACATTGTTACTTACCGAAGTGCAATGTAAGAAAGAGATCAGAGCACACATTGTTACTTACCGAAGTGCAATGTAAGAAAGAGATCAGAGCACACATTGTTACTTACCGAAGTGCAATGTAAGAAAGAGATCAGAGCACACATTGTTACTTACCGAAGTGCAATGTAAGAAAGAGATCAGAGCACACATTGTTACTTACCGAAGTGTAAGAAAGAGATCAGAGCACACATTGTTACTTACCGAAGTGTAAGAAAGAGATCAGAGCACACATTGTTACTTACCGAAGTGTAAGAAAGAGATCAGAGCACACATTGTTACTTACCGAAGTGTAAGAAAGAGATCAGAGCACACATTGTTACTTACCGAAGTGCAATGTAAGAAAGAGATCAGAGCACACATTGTTACTTACCGAAGTGTAAGAAAGAGATCAGAGCACACATTGTTACTTACCGAAGTGCAATGTAAGAAAGAGATCAGAGCACACATTGTTACTTACCGAAGTGTAAGAAAGAGATCAGAGCACACATTGTTACTTACCGAAGTGCAATGTAAGAAAGATCAGACACACATTGTTACTTACCGAAGTGTAAAGAGATCAGAGCACACATTGTTACTTACGAAGTGCAATGTAGAAAGAGATCAGAGCACACATTGTTACTACCGAAGTGTAAGAAGAGATCAGACACACATTGTACTTCCGAAGTGCAATGTAAGAAAGAGATCAGAGCACACATTGTTACTTACCGAAGTGCAATGATGATGGTCCTATCAATCATACAAAACAATAATAATAAAATCGTGGCATATCTTTTACAGAACTTAGCCATTAACCACAGTAAACGAGTGTCGATTTTCTAGGCACCACTTATACGTTCAGCAGTTTGCCATTGCTTCCGAAACAATACAATAATGTAGTTTTACAAAATACAAAAACGATAACGTCACGATACACAGCAACGTTTCGACCAAAAGGTCTTACATTTTAGGGCGTTATAATGTATTGTCTTCTTCTATGTGTTCTGTGCCGTGTAAGAAGTGAAGAAATTCACTTCTTTTGTATCCTTTGCTTGATAAAGGCCTTTTGGTCGAAACGTTGCTGTGTATCGTTATTGTTTTTGTATTTTGTAAAACTACAATACTTTTTACGTATTTTGCCACTGTTATATAGTTTTACCGCAGTCTTTCCTTATATCGATAAAACAATACAATACAAATTTCATTTACAGAAGAAACGAAGAAGTATATCTCTCCGTCATTTACTGAAATCAAAGACTATTGATCTATACTGTGTCGTCAAGAGGGTGATTGTTTCTGTTTGCCAATAACAAGGCACAGAGAAGTACACCATTACTGTATACGGGCACGTACTCAGACTGCATTCAATAACACCAGCCACCGCCCAGTAGGAGACTTAGTTCAAGGGCCAAGTTTGGTTCCTGGGAATGTCAACGGTAAAACACCGTTAAACGTAGACTTAATCCCGGACACAAAACAGCCTAGACATCTCACAGTAGGGTCTTGGGGAAGGGGAGCGTGTCTAAATATCTGGTTGATATAAATTTGGATTAGAGTTAATTTAAGTGGTTTGTTCCTGGTATAATTCTGAATAAGCCAACAGTAATACGCCATTGTGATACTTAAGACGTCCATAGAGACGACAGAGAATCGCACGCAGTGTCACCAAACGACCGCTATAGTTTTATATATACATTTTTAGAAACGACTTGTAACGAAGGTATTATCAACGTCTCTGCGCATTAAGCTAGATGATAGTGTCAGCGGCAAAGCGTTTAGGTTTTAGCTCCGGCGAGGATTATTAATTTTAACTAAAAATGTACCCTTTTAACTGGTAGATTAGGACGTTCAATTATAAGGATGTCTTCAAATCTTGATTTCAGACATTCTTACATCGCGTATGGGGATCTTTCAGTTGGTCTCTTCCAAGAGATCAGTTCTCCATAGCCCGCCTGCTACCAGGGCTCGCAAAGGGAGCAAAGAATAGTAACACTGCGACCTACAAGGCATGTTGTAAGGCGCGACTGATATAGGCGCCTAGGGTAGTTACTCTAGTAAATAAAAAGCGTCGCAGAAATTGGATGTGCTGGCCTACTTGTAGGAGCATAACTAGCACGACGTACAATCGCTCTTAGGCTCAGATCACATACAAATCACAAATAGTGGCTTAACAAGTGGCCGCGGCGACACATGGCCGACTTAATTATTATTAATATTGTTAGCATTATTATAGTCAAACGACGTCCACCTCCGATTTGCCATTGTCTTCCATTGTCTCGCCATGTTTACTTGTCAAATAAATTGTTCTGGAATTAGCGACATGCTACAGTTGAGAGGATTACTGCAATTTACGGCCGCTTGGCGACAATCATTTCCATCGATAATACATAAATAGCTTTTCTTTTTGCCATAGTTCCTTCTGTTTTTGATTTCCATTACTCTCTTTCGTCTACATCTGACGTTAGCAAGTAGCGATTGTAAGTAGGCCAGCGCATCCTATTTCTGCGACGTTTTTTGTTTACTAAGGTAGCTTCCTAGGCCCCTACCTCAGTCGCCTCTTACGACATGCCTTGCAGGTCGCAGTGTTACTATTCTTTGCTCCTTGTGAGCCACAGCAACACACAGGCGATAAAGTAATATTAATACTAACATTAATTTTAAAAATAACAACAGATCAAAATCTAATACTGACTAAAACAGGTCTTAGTTTTCTCGAAGTTTTGAACATGACAACTGATATAATACAGTTAACTTTAGTTCAAGTACTTGTCTGGGTGATTGATATGAACATCATCATTGCACTTCGGTGAATAACCATGTATGCTTCGATCTCTTTCCTACACAGGAAGCTCTCAGAAGTAGTGCACTAACTGCGTTGTAAATCATGCATCATTAGATGGAGACTATCGTTAACTCAGACACTGGAACGAGTTCGAGAATTAGGCGTTAAGTTTGGACATGCCAGTGTCGTCTTCGTGGTAGAGAGAGAAGATATAGTAATCAACTTCTCATGGGTACTGTGAGCAAATGGACTTTGGGAGGGCTGCTGCAACGGAGGACAGAGCACGAATGGGAATGCCCAATGTGCCATGACGCCGATCACATAACATAAGATAACATATCGTTAACTCTTTCACTCCGTAAATCTTATTTTACCCCCGGACGTATTTCTATTGCAATGTATACTTCTTCTTCTTCTTCGATCCCAAGGAATTTTGGGTTTTCACCCGTTTTCCAATATTTGAGTGGGGCAGAGTACACGGCTTTCTTGCAGACCCAGAAACCCCCAACAACTCTAGGCGTGTAATGCTATGCTTACTGTTGTGGAGACTCCTACTCAGGTAGGGCCTATGCAATGTATACTGAATTAACCAGTGTTCTAGCTTTGTGTCATCGTAAACGATACTGTGAGCCAGTATATTGGTACAGAACAGGCGAAGGGGTTAAAAGACGAAGATGGAGGAGAATTGAACATGTTTGTATTATGCCAGTATTGACAATGGCTAGGGCAGCTCTCCAGTGGACAGCATATGGGAAAGAAGGAATGGATGTCCAAATGAAACATATAGCAAAACTGTTGAAAACTGTTCTTTCCGAACAGAGGAGTTTCAGGGCTGTGAATCCCACTCGCTGACCAGATTGAAAGAGATGGGTGTCAATATTGGTGCAGCCCGAAAAGAACGACATACTAAATATGTAAAGAGATTGATTAATCAACATCGAACTGGCGTGTTGGGTCGCTGGACGCTGCTGGAATTGCTGAGGCGGAGATCGGAGCACCTATGGACATGTCCGGAGTGCTATGATGATAGTCCTCATATAACTGATAACTGTTGAAAGATTGTGGCCAGACGTGGGAAACAATTAGTAGAATAGAGACAGAATTGCAACGATAGAACTCTCTTGTGGATGCATTATGTGTTTGTCAAACTAGACAGGAAGAAGATATAGATGAAGATTAAACACGATATTGAAAACAATACGACGCCATTATATCAACAACAACAATCACAAAGTAGCCATCCCCACGTCCAAAGAGCACACTTCTAATTAAACACAACGTTAAGCTGTACTATCTGTACAGTAACACTATAGTTTTACCACTTGAACACAAACAAGAACACTTGAAAAATATATGTAGAGTTACATGAGATGCAACAGGATAACACTCATACAAAAGTCTTTTTATTCACACTCTATCAGATTAGATCAAATTCTATATGATATACTCCTTCTTCTTCCTCTTCGAACGCTCCATAACAACCACTTGTTAAACCACTCTTTGTGATTTCTATGTGATCTGAGTCTAAGAGCGATTGTACGTTGTGCCAGTTATGCGCCTACAAGTAGGCCAGTACATCCGATTTCTGCGACGCTTTTTATTTACTAGGGTAGCTTTCCTAGGCCCCTACCTTAATTGCCTCTTACGACATGCTGTGTAGGTCACAATGCTACTATACATTGCTTCCATAGCGAGTCCAGGCAACACACGAGCGTAAATAGAAACTATAATTTGTCCTAAAAATTCGTCGTCTATCGTTATTTTTGTTCTTAAAGTGTTAACCTGCACATACGCTATTCTCTCTATCTTCTTCTTCTTCTTTTATCGTCACACAGATACCGGGTTGTTGCCCAGTGTCGTGGTTTTCTGTTTTTGTCTTACGCTGTTGTGGTGGCTTGCGTGATTGCTATTTTTTCTCTTTGACATGATTCTGCTATGCAATCTAACCATCTTTTTCGTGATCTTCCTCTCGCTTTCTTTCCTGATGTTCTGTTGTAGAAAACCCTGCAGTCTAAGCTATACTATTCTCTCCAGTGGCGGCTCGTCATTAAGGGCCAGTGTGGCAGGGCCCCACCAAAAATAAGGTGTAATGTGTATTTATTATTTTATACATTAAAAAATATATCCTAACCGAAACCATGATTTTTCCGAAAATTTATGTCTGGCCCCACCAACAAAAATTATCACGAGCCGCCACTGATTCTCTCTATGTTAGACTGTTCTCTCTATGCTAGACTATTCTCTCTATGCTATACTATTCTCTCTATGCTATACTATTCTCTCTATGCTATACTGTTGTCTCTATGCTAGACTATTCTCTCTATGCTAGACTATTCTCTCTATGCTATACTATTCTCTCTATGCTATACTATTCTCTCTATGCTAGACTATTCTCTCTATGCTATACTATTCTCTCTATGCTATACTGTTGTCTCTATGCTATACTATTCTCTCTATGCTATACTATTCTCTCTATACTATACTATTCTCTCTATGCCTCATCTAATTCGCTGTCTCTTCTTCACCTTTCAACTCCCAATGGAGCACAGGTCTTCAACAAACTTCTTCCAGCTCTTTCTCTCTCTTGTCATCCCAATTCGTTCCATGTTTTACCTATCCTTTTCATATCAGTCTCCAGCTCTCTTCTCCAGGTCTGTCTAGATCTTCCTCTACTCCTCTTTCCCTGCGAGTCCCAAAACATTGCAAATGCTTCCCGTTGGTCTATGCGTCATCTGTGTCATATCCATCGATGTGTCACATCCATCATGGGAGAATGTTGCACAAGGCAGATCAGCCTGGCGCACACTTCTTCGACACGGTTCCTCGGCCTGCGAGGTAGGTAGAACGGTACGGATGGAACAAAAACGTCAAAATAGAAAGACAGTAAAGCTTTCCACAAGTGCAAGTATACCTTGCCCACACTGTACAAGAAAATTTCAAGCCCGCATCTGGCTCATTAGTCATCTACGCACACACAGACAAACATAACACAACTACATTCCCTTGGATGAAAATTTGTGCTGTCATCATCACCGGCATGGACGAACATCATCCATCGACACATTTTCTCTGTTTATACAAATAAACCATTTTCTATATTTTTTCATTATCTAAAACTACAATTCTAAATAAAAGTAGCTCAATCAATGTGAAGGGAGTAAAGATCGATTTGTTTGTGAAAGACAGTAAAAGAATATATATAAAAACGAAGCGACAACATAACTGAAATATTATACTTGGATACATAAAATAAGATTTCCGAAGCTGGCAAATGCTAAGCTAAAGTTTTCGGAGGTTCCCGCAAAGTGGGGAGACGGGTAAGTAGATAATAAAGATAACAGTCGAGAGCGTCTGACGCCAAGAAAGTGTGCGTTTGTGTATAGGAAACAGTAACAGGCGTTGTAAATAGGAGGGGCGGGTGCGTTGTGTTCTATGTTGGGATTTCAAGTGTAAGACATAATCACACGGACAAGAAGATACACTATACAGATAGATCATAGCCATCTCTAGCGGAAGTCCAGCTAACTTAAGTAGAGATATTTCCGGAAATCATCCTTCCCACGTCACGTGACTCTAACGTTTCAGTATTGTTAGATTTAGACGAATTCATTTTTTTTAAACAGCACAACACGCAGTGGCGGCTCGTGATTGTTTTTGTTGGTGGGGCCAGACACACATTTTCGGAAAATCATGGCTTTGGAATAGGTTATATTTTAATTTATTAAATAATAAATACACGTTACATATTATTTTTGGTGCCTCTGTCCCTTAATGACGAGCCGTCACTGACAACACGCGTAAACAATGTTATATTATGTCATAAATTAAATTTAACACTAAGTGATATCAGCATTATTATTCACAAAAAAGGGTCTAAAACCGAAAAATTGGCTTCTTGGCATCGGGTTTTACTCCATATGGCTTGGTCACTCTCTGAAGAAATAGCGCGCTACCTGCCGAGAGTTTTGCAACTCCGTAGCTCCGACAACAATCCCAGGGGTCTCTAGAAATAATGCACTCGTGAACAGAATGGCGCGGTCCAGATTCGAACCCACAACATTCAGAACGCAAGGCAAAGCTACAGATACCCCCAAAGTAATAGTACCAAAGTGTACTATCAAAACTAACCTTGGACTCATTTTTTTTCCGATCCAGAAGCACTTGAGCTTTCAGCTCTTCGGCTCGGGGCCATGGACATCGTAACCCTTCGGTTCGGTGCCACGAACACCGTGAATCTGGGGAACCTGTGGCTTTTCTGCCAGCCCGCGGAATTGAACCCGCACTCACAGAGGGCTAGTCACCCGCAGTCCACCGCGCTACGAACACGCTGGGCAGGCGGGCAACCTTGGACTCATAGAATTGTGTAAAATTGAAATAATTCATGGAATTTACTATCAAACATTTGTCAAATTTAGCCTGCTCCGGTGGGAGTTTATTATTTCCTGGCTGAGCTTAGTTAGTCTGAGTGTAGAGAGAGAAGGGACATAGTTGATATATGGATCAAGTACATGCACAACATTATAGATATGATCAGAACAACAGAAATGTAACAAAATACGAGGACACGTTCATAGGTTCAATTAACAATCAAATAATAAAGTAAATAGCACAACAGAAGTGCGTCGGACGGGTGGATACGATTTATTGATAGATAGATAGATAAATAGATAGACAGACATGCACGGTCAGAGGGACGGGTGGGAGGGAGGGAGGAAGCAACGGACGGACACAGACAGGCCAGAGCCAACTATAAACTACTATAGCCTGGCTGTGGACAGGCAGATAGATAGATAGTTAGCACACATTATCTAACTCAACAAACTCACAGAAACAATAAAAGCTAACAGATAAGAACACAACAAAGAAAAAGTTTTTTTTTAAATACACGACATGAACAATCAAGCGGTACTGTAATATTAAGAGCCCTACAAGGTAACTTTTCTCACACATCTTCAGCAACGGATGCAGTAACCCGCCAAGCAAGGAAACTCCATATCTTGACGGTCAATAATATTACCCACAATTCGACTGCAACGGTCTTTATTCGGATCAATATTTCCAACATTGCCGATACATATACATATATATATCCACTGAAGGTTGAAGTCAATGCAGAAGTCATGTTATGATACCATTTCTTAGAATAATTCATCTAGATCAGAACTCTCCAACGCGGTGACATAGCTCTCTTGATATACATTCCTGTCACCATATTTTACTCCGTCTGCTGTAACGTTAATTAGAATTTCAAGAAGAAAAAAAAGTATTTCTAAATAACAGTATGTTTTAGTTTTTTTTTCTAGTAGAACTTCTAATAATAACGTCTTCTCATTTTCGCAATTTTTGTTTTGTTTTTTTAAAACAATTTTACTGTTCTTTAAGTGAAACAGGTAGTGTTCAGTTCAGGGTAAAATAGTGCGTTATTTATTATTATGCGATCTTTTTTGTGGTCTAAATTAATACAGTATATAAAACTTTATTTGTACTAACTACGAAAGTGGTGCAACGATTCAGTTTCCGTTTGGAATATCTTCATTGCACTCCGGACATGTCCATGGGTGCTCCGATCTCCTTCGCAATATCTCCAACAAGTTCCAGCGACTGACCGTACCAGTTTGATTTTGATTGATGAGCCTACTCGTATACCTATCGTACTGTTCTTTTCTTGCCACGCCAATCTTCAAACCCAGCTCCCGCAATCTAGTAGTTGACGTGGATTGATTTAGATCAGGGGTGGGCAAACTTTTTGTGCAGAGGTCCACATTGAAAACTGTAAAGCTATTGGAGGGCCACATTTAACATTATGTATATTTTTGTTTAATTCTTGGTAAGTAATCAATTAAATATTTTTATTGTAAACAAAGGTAGTTTTACATAATGTAGATAACTTCTGAAATAAATTATATTTCTAACAGACTTACACTATAACAGTATATTTTCTAATATGGATAAATGTGTTTGAGGGCCGCAAAATATCAAATGGCGGGCCGCATGCGGCCCGCAGTTTGCCCACCCCTGATTTAGATGAAGATCTTCTCTGCGGCCACACTCTATGAGGGCGTTCAATATGTCAGCTCTGTCCATTGGCTGGCCCTCTAATATAGCGGCAGAGCCAGCCTGTCTGCTCGCTCATTGCCAACGACACCCATGTGCCCCAGAACGAAGACACGTGTAATTCTGCAAATTGTTGAAGCCTGCAGTGATTTAGTCCATTGCCTGCGCACCGATACGGCCACCACCTTTCGGATCATACTCAATGAGCCATTCAGAATGCACGCATGAGTGTAGTTTTGTGACTCCAGCCAGAGTAGTGCACTGGTCACCGCCAGTACCTCCATTATCATGCAGCTTGTTATCATAGTAAATGCACCACTGGTTTCCTTGACCATTCTGCCACATGAATGTATGGTACCATACACGTGTAGGGCAGGGCTTCCGGTTTTATCCTAAGAGAAATGTTTTGAGTCAGTCTCCCAAGCTTTCCTTTCCTTCGTGTATTCATTGCTCTTTCATCATCAAGGTGCGTATCCGTTATAGGACGTTGCTCTCTTTGCAGTTCATCTGAAATTCACTCTGTCTCTAGCCAGTTTACCCACTTCGTCGATGGTCATATTCATGGTTTCTTTAATATCTTGTAGCCATCTTCTTCTTGGTCTGCCTCTGCGTCCTGGGACCCTGCCCTCTAGTATTGTTCTTTCCAGGCCATCATGACGCTTTATGTGACCAAAGTATGTAATTTTTCTGTATAGTATGTTGTTTATCAGTCAATTCTCTTTAACATTTAGTTCTTTCAGGACATCAGTGGTCTTTCTTTTTCTGTCCATGGTATTCGTAGGATCTTTCTGTAGCATTTAGTTTCGAAGGACTGGATTTTCATTCCTGTTTTTTGTGTAATAGTCCATGATTCACAACCATAAGTAGCCACTGGGAAAATGCATGCTCTTTAACGATCATTTTTCGCCGTATATTTGGGCTTTATGGTCTTCGCCTAAGAATATGTATACACTATACACCCTTCTGACTATGTGAGGTCGTTCCAGATTAGGAACATTCTCTTCTTCTTTGCTTTCGTTCTTTACAACCAATTTTAATCACTCTTTGTGATATGTTTGATCTTTGCCAAGAACGTGTATACGCTGCACATTGGTTTAGTAGGCCCCTATACGCATAGACTTCTACATGTTTAGGACATGTGCATCCGATTTCAGCCAAACCTCCTTTGTCGCCTCTTACAACATGCGTGGCAGGTAACAGTGATTCTATTCTTTACACTCCAAATTTGGGCCCGGTAACCACTCGGGCGTCTGATGATATAAATTTCAGATTTGGAATATCTTCATTGCACCCTGGACATGTCCATAGATACTCCAATTTACTTTGCAATATCTCCAACACCCTCCAGCAACTGACCATTCCAGTTTGATTTTGATTGATCAACCTACTCAAACACCTGTTGTGCTGTTCTTTTCTGGCCACTCCTATCCTCAATTTCCCTCTTGCAATCTAGCAGTTGACGTGAATTGGTTTAAATGGAAATCCTCTTTGCGGCCACACTCTATGAGAGTATTCAGAATGTCGATACAAGTTGCTGGGTGAATATATGAGTAAACATGATGCTATGTGTCATCAATTCACTTTCACAAACAAATTCATTGTGCTTGTGTGGTATACAAGTTGCTGGGTGAATATATGAGTAAACATGATGCTATGTGTCATCAATTCACTTTCACAAACAAATTCATTGTGATTGTGTGATCTCTGTGGCGTAGAGGCTAGGTGCTCATCTCTTGTGCCAAAGGTACCAGTTCGCTCCCTCGTGTAGCAATCTGGATATTTTTCCAGAGAACCCTGATCTCAGTGTAGGTGAGATCGAGTTCCTAGTCCTATCGGAGACGGACAATAAAACAAAAGTCCCGTGTTCAATTTGAACCCGTAAAATAACCACTGGCAACTCAAAGTCGAGAAGATCAGGCTGGAAAGTCGCTGTCCAGGCAAAATTCATTCGAAAAGTTTTAACATAAAATACCTACAAAATATCTTCACCATCTTCTAAATTACATCTGGGATCCTTGCCGATGCTACAGAGTTCGTGCTCTGCAGCTGAGATCATCCTGTGTAAGAAAGAGATCGGAGCACATATGGTAACTCATCGAAGTGCAGTGATGGTGGTCCTATCAATCAATCAATCAATCATTGTGATTGCATATCTTGACATAAAGACATTACAAATGTATGTATGGATTTGACAAACATATATCTACTCAGCGGGGAGTATCTGTGGCTAAGTAGTTACGCCCTTTGCCTTGTCAGTCGAAGGTTGTGGGTTCGAATCCGAACTGCCATGGGTGCAGTTTTTTCCAGAGACCCCTAAGGATTGTTGCTGGAGCTACGGAGTTCATGTTTTGTGCAATACTCTCGGCAGGTGGCGTGCCATTTCTGCGGAGGGGGACCGAGCCATATGGGGTAAAACCCGGTGCAATGAAGTAATCCTTCGGCTTTAACCATTTAGCTGCTAAGGACGCATATATACATTTTCCCCAATCACTTCTAAAGACACATTAACACGTCAGTTATTATCTCTCCTCTTTGGGCTAAAGACATGTTAACACGTTATACATTGCTACTGTCACTGCTATAGGCGTACATTCACGTTTGTGACCTAGAAACAAAGAGTAGCTATTTTTAGCTCACCCTTCAGAAAGTATGTAGCAGTAAAAGAGTTAAAACCATTTTATATCTACTTAGCTCAAATCTCCCATATACAGTGTTTACATCTGTTTGTACTCACAGCATCCACATGGTTTCTTCTCATCTCTAAGACTCCCAGATTATTGTAAGCTTCAGCATGATCATTGTTATGAGAAAGGGCCAGGCGGAAACACTGGAACGCTAGCTTCATGTCAGATATACCCTGGAGAAACAGAATCAAACTATATGGTCAAACTATCATTATATATTGATGTAGTGGTGTAGAAGTAACAAAAACAACAAACCTGTCTTTACCACCTGTAATACCCCTTTATATGACAGGTGAGATATGGGACTGAGGAATATAATTGCCACATGGCTAGTGTAGCCACAGCAAAAATGTTCAGGTTATGAATTTTCTTTAAGCCCCGACAGATAAAACTACTTGACTTTACAGGGATCAAACCAGAGTATAATTTCACATATAATTTATTTTGGTCAAAATGTTGCTGTGTATTGTCATTGTTTATGTAAAACAGATTACACAGTACTTTGTTTTTACATGTTTTGCCATTGCTACATAGTTTTACTGCAGTCTTCCCTTATATGGAGAGCCGTGGTAGCGTAGTTGTTAGTGAACTCGCTTCTCAAGGCTGGTGGTCCCGGTTCAACTCCTGCAGCGTGCGTGGAATTTTTCCCGACCGCGGCGGCTCTCAGGTCGACCCAGCCTCAACTGGGTACCAGACATGCTCTGGGAAAGTAAAGGCGGCGGTTGTGATGCTGACCACATCACCCATCGTGTGCGACGGTCAATGAATAATACAGGCCTAACACTGCATATACCACAACGTATGAAAGGGTTCCTCTTTTTTTTACTTCCTTATATACATATAATTTCACAATTATATTCCTATTAATATTTTCACTATCATCAAAGCTTCCAATAATTCTAAGAATTTTATATTCAAATTTTTTTAAAAACTGTTGTTACCGTCTGTAGTACCACTATTTAGGGCAGTGTAGGACAGGAGGGAACATGTGATTGAGGAATTGAATGGCCGCATGGCTAGTGCAGTCGCTGTGAATCTGTTCAGGTTAGGATTTTTCTTTATGCCCCGACAGACAAAAAAATCATTAGCCTTACCGGGGATTGAACCCAGGTCGCCTGCATGGGAGCCGCTCTCTAAACCATTCAACCAGACACTCCACAATATAACATAGACAAAATATACTGGACAATATAATATGATATTGTGGAGAAAAAAAGACTAGAATTGTTAAATATGATGAGAGATAGAAAGTTTATGGAGAGAGATATACAAGTAGAAGGGCACTTGAATAAATGTGAACAATTGAAAGGAAATAAATGTTAGCAACTGAATTCTTTGATGTTTATTTGAGATTTTCATATTTAAAAAATGGTTGAGGATCGCTGATCTACTTCTTGAAAATAAATCTGATGTGACTTCCTTGCACATTTCCTTTGTTAATTTGTCAAGTGGTTCTTTTCCTTCACGTTCAACCTTACTCTATTCACTTGTATCCTGTCTGTTCTCTTGAAACTTCACATTCCTAGTACAAGCTCTTGAGACCACTCAGAGAAACACTTGTCTAACAAATCCTACGTGAAACAAACATGAAACACCACAACAAGTTTGGGCTATGTCTTCATTTCTAGATAAGGCAAAAACAAAGTAGGTAAAGAGCCCATTATCATACCATGTGACATATTGGAAACTAGCTTTATTCTTCACCCTTCACCCCTAGGGAGGCATAGGTCTGCAACCAAGGTTTTCCAAGCCTCCCTATCGAAGGCCATCTTTTCCAGATCTCTATACTGCCCGAGTGGTTACCGGGTCCCAAATTTGGGGTGTAAAGAATAGAACCACTGTTACCTGCCGTGCATGTCGTAAGAGACGACTAAGGAGGTTTGGCTGAAATCGGATGCACGTGTCCTAAATGTGTAGAAGTCAACCTGCTGCCTTGCAGGACGGCTGGGGACAGTCAAAGGCTAACGGAGGGCGAACCCAGTAAATGTTGGCTGAATCCGGACACATCGCCAAAGGATAAGCACCAGAGCTCCAAATGGCGCTGAAGATGTGACGAAACCTACCCATGCTAAGGCTGCAAGAATCAGATTTCCACATGAATGAAGTTATGGAGAGATCTGGTACATCGGTCTTTTGGATGATCACGAGGGGAGAGAGAGATCTCTATACTCTCTGCCCACTTTTTGCATTCCGTTTTCAAATTCCACCTCCAGGTGTCCTGGGTTTTCCCTTATCTCTATTATCCAGAGAGTTCCATCGGAGAACTAGCTTTATTACCCAGCTTCCAATAATTCATTCCTGTGTGGAATTTTTTCGGACCCTCACTGCTTTCAGATCAACCCAGCTTGAATTTGGTACTAGAGAAACACTGGGAAGTAAAGGTGGCAGACCTGACCGTATGTTATAGACCACAGAAAAACATAGGTCTAGCATCGTATTTCCCAATATAGATTATGATATGGAAACTGGTTATTTACGTTACTACTTTATGTCATGTACAAGAAAGATTAACCTAATAGTCTGCCAGGAGCATAAAGTTGATTGATCGGACCATCATCACTGCACTTCGGTGAATAATCATGTTTCTATGATCTCTTTCTTACACAGGAAGATCTTAGCAGCAGTGCACACACTTTGTAGCACCAACAATGGTCCCCAAGGTAACTTTAAAAACTGTGAAAATTTGTGTCTAAATTTTATGTTAACCTTTAATAAATTTGACTTAAGCGGCAGCTTTGCAGTCTACTTTTATCGATTTTAAAAAAACTGAGTACCTTTGGATGTAAAGGCGAGTACCTTACCTCTGCACCACAGAGACTTGCAGCACAAAGTTAATTTAGTCAATACAATGTTGATAATTATACTCAAAAAGAAATATATAGGAAACTTATGTCTACTTTTGTTTAATAATAACTTGTTGGTTTTATATAATGTTACAGTAACAAGTGGAACAGATTAGCGTAATGCATAAGCATTTGCCTTTTGTCTCAGTACACAAGAGGGTTGTGTGTTCAATCCTACACTAGATGTTCCATCCACATGTAAGGAAATGAATTGGCCCTCTTACCTCCTGCACACTAAAGTCTAGAAATGTGAAGTGACTTCATAACTCTAAGGTCTGAAAAGGCTACGGGAAATTTTAAGTTCAAAATACAGTGGAAAAAAAATTGTGGCATATCCTTTACAGGACGTAGCCATCAACCACAGTAAACGAGTCGTTCATATTCTAGGCACCACTTATACGTTCAGTAGTTTGCCATTGCTTTCTGAACGATGAGGTCTATTTTACCTTTTGTAAAAATCCCACTGAAATGAATTTCCTTCCAAACTTGCCCACTGTGGGGTTTGAACCAAGTACGCTTGGGTTTGTGATCAAGCTCACTACCACTTGAGCTACAGACGCTCACTAAAATACAGTAACAGATCATTAACTGGTTTTTAATATCTTCATCTACTTTATTTTTTCATTCGCTTTGCATCAACCACTTGCTTAAATCACTCTTTGTGGTCTGTATGTGATTTGTGCCTTACAGCATGAGTTCATTGTGTCAGTTAGTGTCTATATCCAGTTTCTGTATGCTTTTTATTAAAATTCACATCACTTGATTTGTATTGTAGAGTTATGTTCATCATACATACACCAGCACAATGAAACATGGCCTCAAGAACGAAGCTTACAGAGCCAGCTATGAGGAACTCCAACTGATATGCAGCTTCATAGAGGTAACCCATCTCGAGGTTTAGATGAAACCTATCGCAAAGAAAAAATTCAGAGTATGAAATTTAGACCCAGAAAATAAAACTGTTAAAATTATTTCAGCTTACACGCCCGAGTGTTGCGGGGGCCCACAAGGGAAGCAAAGAATAGTACTACTGCAACCTACAAGACGACTGATGTAAGAGGCAACTGATGTAGGATCTAGGGAAGCTACCCTAGTAAATAAAATGCATCGCAGAAATCGGATGTACTGGCCTATTTGTAGACACAAAGCTTGCACAACGTACAATTGCTCTTAGGCTCAGATCACATATAAATCACACAGAATGGTTAACCAGTGGTCGTTATGGAGCGTTCGAAGAAGAAGAAAGAAGATTTCAGCTTACCAGTGCAATATGGCCAATATTAAACCACACATCTCCCAAGATTACATCGTTCTCAGCTAGTGCAAGGGCACGCTCGAAACATGTCAAGGTCATATCATATTGTTGTGCATAGAAACAGCAGAGGCCTAGATTATTGAATAATTCTGAATTGTGCACACCCATTTGTAGCAGACGTCTAAAACAGAACCAAAGAATATATCTCAGTTATAAATTGCAACAACTAAAAAAGTATATATATATATATATATATATTTCAATACTTTTGCAAATTTCTTTTTCTTCTTCAAGGATCAAGTGACATTTGAACTTTTGCCCATAGACCTAATGCAATGTATTGGAATCTGCAAGTATTTTTAAGTTTCAGATAAGCAATGCGTTCTATTTATGTGGTCTTGAAAGAAGAAGGATGACAAGAGATCATCCAATGCATGGCACCCGAAGAAGTGATGGTCGACAGTTTCACGATCTGTACACAGCTGGTACTCTGGAATGTGTTGTTAATGAGTTCTGTTCATGTGATTATTAAGTGGTATGTGTTGGATTAACGACGGTCAACTTGCACAGAATAGAGATTTTTTTCAGAACTGCTGTCATGGGAGCCAAGTTCCGGAAGGAACAAGCTACTTGATGATGATGATGTGTTTGATTCAAATTGAAACTTGATGCTCTGTTGTCAGTTATATGAGGACTATCATCATAGCACTCTGGATATGTCCATAGGTGCGTCAATCCTGCCTCAACAAATCCAGCAGTGTTCAGTGGCAAAACACGCCAGTCATTGTTGATTAATCAATCTTTTTTTACATATTTGGTATGTTGTTCTTTTTGGGCTGCACCAATATCGACACCCATCTCTCTCAATCCGGTCAGCGACTGGGATTCACAACCCTGAAGCTCCTCTGTTCAGAAAGACTCTCTCAATGCATTATTTATTTTTTTCTGATCCAGAAGCATTTCAGCTCTTCGGCTTGGTGCCATGGACATCGTAACCCTTCGGTTCGTGCCACGAACACCGTAAATCTGGGGGACCTGTGGCTTTTCTGCCAGCCTGCAGAATTTAACCCACACTCACAGAGGGCCAGTAACCCGTAGTCCAATGCGCTACGAACACGCTGGGCAGGTGGGCCTCTCAATACATTAAGAATGCCCCTTCAGTTCATTGCAGCTTTTTGTTTTGACTGGTAACTACCCATATAATGGAAGACTGCAGTAAAACTATGTAGCAATGGCGAAACATGTAAAAACAAAGTACTGTAGTTTTACAATAATACAAAAACATTAACAATACACAGCAACATTTTGACCGTTAGAGATTGATTGTCTGATTCTATTTGTTGTGTGCTATATAATAACTGAATTTCTTCACTTCTGGTGTATGCTTTGCTTGATAAAGGCCTTTTGGTCAAAACTTTGCTGTGTATTGTTATTGCTTTTGCACTTTGTAAAACTAAAGTACTTTGTTTTATGTGTTTCCCCATTGGTAACTATCCAGTGTATAAGGAAGGAACTGGTCTGCTTCTAGGTGGCACATTATCATTGTGGCCACTATCTTCATCAGTAATTTGCTATATGCATTTTGCAAGGTGAGAGTATGGTTGCTGTTGAACAGTCCAGGATTCTTTTCAAATTTATGGAACAGTGGCAAATAACTATAGAGCCATTTGAGTACTACATCATTTTGCATACTGTTGTTGACATCTGGCATGACTGCATTGATACCAATCTCAACAAGATCTTTCATATGTTGAAACTAGACATCATTAGACATATCTTCTTCTTCTTCTGCATTCTCACTAGATTGGGATTTCGGATTCTCTAATAAAGGCATCCGTCTGCCTCAGATTATCAGCCAAGCCATACAGTTTGTCTTGGACGCTAGTGTAAGTGGGCCACCTCTTTCTTCTCAAGTTTGCCTACTGTGGGCAGTTCTGTAGGATATAATTCCTATGATTTCTGCCTCCCGTTGTGCCGACCTCTTCCCGCAGGAAGTTTTGGCCACCCTCGTGTTGGTAGGTCTGACATTCTTACTGCGTGGCTAAATCTCGAGGCAGATTGGCAACCGTAGAATCCGTTATTCCGTTCCTCATTGCGAGGGTGTTGACCATGTTATGCACCTTACGGCCTGGTGCATCCGTTTTCTGCAAGAATTTGTTTCAGGTTAGCATTCCCTAGCGGACACATGCATCCAATTTTAGCAAAACCTCCTTAGGCGTCTCTTATGACATGCGTGGCAGGTGACAGTGGTTCTATTCTTTTCACCCCAAATTTGGGCCCTGGTTACCACTCTTATTTACAGTTATGTGGTTGACTTTGAGTGTATGTACTACATCATCCATTGCTATTAATTAAATCAGCATAACATTCACCACTGTTGGTAATATCGTGAAGAATATATAAATTATCAGGGCGGGCATCCATATCATTGCTGTCTGTCAAACCACAAAACACTGAAAGTACCTACACTCCTTTTGCCTCTGTTGTCTTCTTCTTCTTCTTCAGCGATCTCTGGTCATGCGCTTATTTACTGTGGACACAACTGGCAGACAGCTTCAGGTCTGTCAGGTTTCCAAGCTTAGTTGCCTCTGTGTCATCAAGTGGTGCCAGAAGAGTCATACAAATTAAGAAAGGGCTGGTTTGCAGTCCTTCTGTTCATTATCCAATGTAACTGATAATAATGATATATGACTAAGCAAAGTCACCAATCAGTGAAAGACTACAGATAACATCATCTTCTACTTCTTCGAACACTCCATATCGACCACTTGTCAACCACTGTGTGATTTGTATGGGATCTGAGTCTAAGAGCAATTGTATGTTGTGCCAGTTATACGCCTACAAGTAGGCACATAATCGATTTCTGCGCTGCTTTTCATTTACTAGGCTAGCATTCCAAGGGCCTACATCAGTTGAATCTTACGACATGCATTGTAGGTTGCATAAGTACTATTCTTTGCTTTCATTGCGGGTCCCGGCACCACACAGGCGTGGCATCATCATCAAGCATGACGTCCCTTGTAGAGCGTAGCTTTCATCACAACCTGCCTGAAAAACTCTCCGTCTCTAGCAAGTTCTTCTGCCTCTTCTAGTATCATGTTTAAGGTTTGTTTGATGTCCTGCTGTCACCTTCATCGTGGTCTTCCCCATCTCTACCCTGAACCATGTCTTTGATTACTGTTCTCTCCAAACCACTGTGTTGTTTTACATGACACAGATAACATTAGGAATGATAAATACATTCTGCCTGACTTAAACATAGAAACCACTTACCTGTAAAACTTGAGAGCTATTTCTGGTTGATCAGTATAAAAATGATGTGTAGCAATGCAAGCAATAGCTTCTACATGCATGCTATCAAACTTCAAGACTTCTTTGTAAAACTTGACAGCATCCTCAATTTGTTCCATTCCCTGAATAAAAAACAAAATAAACAACAAATTTTCCTATTTTAATACCAATATATCAAAATTACCATTTTCAAACAACCATGCAATAGGTAAACCTCAGAAATAACAGAGGTGGAAAACAACACTATTTATGAAACGAAAATAAAAGCCTATTCTACAAATCTCTTCTTATCCTGACACTGTAAGGCAAAACAAGATTAGAGAAAACAAACATCTTTTCTACGGAAAAATTAAATATTTTGGTTCACCTAAGAACTGCTTTACAAAAACAACAATGTCGACATGCACACCACGACAAATAGAAGTCAGAATTGTAATGGCGATTTCCTTGAAAGAAACCAGAGTATCATCACCATAGATGAGATTCTTGTGCTCCATAAGTAAGATGAAAAGGAGGGGAGACCAACAACAGCTAAGTGAAAAATTCTTTTTTCTAATCATGTTTTGTGTTCTACACCACCTGTTATTTCTGAAGTCCACCTTTTGCATGGACGGCCTTTTGCTTTGTATCTACTGTAGCATTGCTCTTCGAGGCGCACTGTAATCTGCTTATGTTGCCGAATTATTTAATTTGCTGTTTTTGGCGAAGTTCAGTACTGATGTTGTACCCTCTTTTTACCTAATGGCTTCTTTACTAAACTGGTCTCTTCTTGATACTCCCAACATTCTGCATAGACACTTCATCTCTGTCATGACTAGTTTCACGGAATAGTAATACCATTACTATTAATAGCATTACTAGATTGCAAAAGTTGGGATTAAAGATTGGAGTGGCCAGAAAAAAACAGCACAACAGGTATGTGGGCAGTTTCATCAATAAACATCGAACTGGTGCGGTCAGTCGCTGGACACTGTTGGAGATATTGCAAAGGAGATCGGAGCACCTATGGACATGTCCGGAGTGCAATGAAGATATTTAAAAATTGCAACTGAATTAGTATTACATCTAATATTAGTTAGTTAGTTTGTTCCTTTCAAGCCAAAGGCGGCACATAGGGCATAGGTTTTAGATCTCCATGTGATGCAGTTCATTGCTAGCAGTTGGAGATCTTGAATGGTATTGCATCCCAATAGTAGGATTGTTCTTCGCAGAGTGGATTTAGGCCTTCCACATTTTCTTTTCCCATCTGGTGACCACATAGGGATTTGTCTATTTAGTCTCTTTTCGTCTGATCTAAGAACATGACCTAAATATTTCCACTTTCGTTTCCTTATAATATTTGATATGGGTTGTTATTGTGTTCTTTAATTAAATGCCTCATGCCTTAAACAAAGTATTTTATTTTTGAGAACGCAAACATACAATTAATACAGTATCTCATTCTTATTTGTGAATTATGTACAAGAAATTAATAATCTTTTCAGTAGACCTCATGTATTCTGGCAATTCCTGTTAGAAGAGTGGTTTCCCCAGGGAACTTCTCCAAAGCCTGCTTGTACACTTCAATTGCTGCCAGTGGCTGGTCTAACCTACAGTAGACTTTCGCCAAGTGAAGGTAAGCATCTATTACTTCATCAGTCTTGAGGACAGATCGAAGCTGTTTCTCAGCATCTCTGTACATGCCTAATCTGAAATATGAACATTGTCATTGTTAATTTCATACATCTTTTTGTAATCCTATGTTTAAAAAGGGATTAGTGAAGATCATCATCATTGCACCCCGGACAGGTCAAAAGATGCTCAGATCTCAGCATTCTTCACTCTTCACTCCAGGGAGGCATATGTTTGCAGCCAAGGCCATCCAAGCCCTCCCATTCAAGGAATACCCTTCCAGACCTCTCCACTGTCTTCCCATTTTCTTGCATTCAGTCTCCAACTCCCACCTCCAGGTGTTCCTTTCCTTGCGGGGTCCCTCCTCCTCCTCGGGTGGCGAGCTATGAATTTCATTAGTTGTGGTTTCTGTAGCTATCTAGTGTTTTTACAGGATGGGGTAGCTAGCCCCACTTCCAACCTCCTTTAAATTTTCTCTTACGACATGCATGGCAGGTAATAGTGGTTCTATTCTTTACACCCTAATTTGGGCTCCGGTAACCACTCGGGCACCTCCTCAACATAAGCGTAATGTGACTTATCACTCCAGTTCTGCGTTGATTAATCAAATGTCTACTACCCTAAACCAAGTGTTTACATCTGGCAGCTCCTGGTTTCAGTTTTATCTCCTTCACTTTGGATAGGGATACGAATTCATATGTCTGTAAAAAAAGTAATATATTTGTACTGACTCTCTTATAGCATTGATGATGTCTGACCTATCCATTGCCTGTCTTCTTCAATCACTGCTGTATCAGCGAGCTGATCTGCCTTGCTGCCTTTCATGATCCGCATGACCAGGCACAAAAATAAAGGTGATGTGGATTATTTGTGATGTGGTCAGGGTATGGAGCCATTCATGTCATACGATGTCACCGCCCGAGTGGTTATCGGGCCCAAATTTGGGGTGTAAAGAATAGAACCACTGTTACCTGCCACGCATGTCGTAAGGCGACTAAGGAGGTTCGGCTGAAATCGGATGCATGTGTCCTAAATGTGTAGAAGTCTATGTGTTTAGGGGCCTACCAAACCAATGTGCAACGTATACACGTTCTTGGCAAAGATCAAACATATCACAAAGAGTGATTAAAATTGGTCGAAAGAACGAACGCAAAGAAGAAGAAGAAGAAGATACGATGTCACATTTGTACACAATTTATCTTTGGTTGCAGACAAATTACGATGGAGTATTCTAAAAAAAAAGATGAATAGATGGTATGGAACGGAACTGATAAGAAAACAAAGATCAGAATACTAAGAGCTTGCATATTCCCAGTGGCAACGTATGGGCGTATGGGCGTGAAGCATGGACATTTAATAAAGCAGTGGAAAAACATCCGTATATCTTGGACAGAGAAGAGAACAAATAGATCTATCCAGAAAGAACTCAAAATTAAAGAAAACTGGCTGATGCTACAAATAAGAAAGAGAAAATTGAGATATTTTGGACATATAAAAAGACATGAAGGGCTGGAGAAGACCATCATGGAAGGAGGCATACTGACAAAAGAAGAATAGGAAGACCACAGAGAAGATGGATTCAGGATGTAACTGATGGTTTGAACATGACGGCTGCAGAGGCAGGACATCTGGCCTATGAGAGAGAGAAATTCGGAGGACTGTTGGGGTGGCAAACTTCTGCTCAGGACAAGCTATCTGATGATGATGAAATGGTGAGCTAGAATCATACCAAAAGATGCAGAAATCCATCATCCAAGTCACCTGAGAAAAGCAAGACAAATACAGAACAATATGACACAGGTCTATAACCCGAAGGAAGAGTTAAGACAAAAGAAGTAAATGATAATTGTTCTTCAGCATTTTCTATCTCTTTCCTGTGTGTTACAATTCTATCAGATTGATATTTGTCCATCAGTGATGTTCTCTTCCAACTAACACCAACATTTTCTTCCTGTCAACAAATTTTCCGTCTAGTATGAAAATGAAATGATGAAAATTGTGGCATATCCTTTACAGGATGTTGCCATTAACCATAGTAAATGAGTTGTTGATTTTCTAAGCATCACTTATATGTTCAGTAGTGTGCCATGGCTTTCTGAGCGGTGGGGTCTTTTTTACAGTTCATAAAAATCCATGGGAACTAATTTGCTTCCAAACTGCCTGCTGGAGAGTTTGAGCCAGGTACTCTTGGGTTGTGAACAAGCTCACTATTTCTAAACCACAGTCCACCCTTCTAGTATGACCTACTGTACTATACGTAGTAAAAGTAAAGGTAAAGGAACCCTTTCATACCTCGTGGTATATAGGTCAATACAGTGTTAGGCCTGTATTTTTCATTGACCGTCGGCACACGATGGGTGATGTGGTCAGCATCACACCGGCTGCCTTTACTTTCCCAGAACATGTCTGGTACCCAGTTGAGGCTGGGTCGACCTGAGAGCCGTCGCGGTCGGGAAAATTCCACACGCACTGCGGAGTTGAACCCAGACCACCAGCCTTGAGAAGCGAGTTCACTAACAACTACGCTACCGTGGCTCTCATACTATACATAGTTCCATCTTTATTTATGTCAAAAATATTTGATTTGTCTGTTTTTTATCTCATTATTCCTTTTCACTATCTCTAATTGTTCAAGGACTTCAATATTTGTTCACTTTTGTCTCCATAGAACACAACCTATTCTTCTGTATATCAATAACTTATATAGACTAGGAATAAGTCAAACAGCTCTCTGCCAGTGTCAGCAGGCGGAACAAACACCAGAGCATATCCTGCAAGACTGTCCTCTCCTGGGTGAGCTGAGAAGCAACATGTGGCCACACCCAGTCAACGGGAAAACTAAGCTTTGGAGAAACCTGACAGACCTGAAGCTGACAGCCCGGTTTGTGGTGCACAGTAAATTAAGCGCATGACCAGAGATCGCTGAAGAAGAAGTATATCAATATCTAAAAGATTTCAATCTTGTCCTGTAGTTGCATGTTCATTGTCTTATATTTATGAACTATACAGTAATAAAAGTTATATACAACACTTGATAACTGATCTGAAATCTATTGTTTGGATGTCAATATCTGTCTCATGTTATTGAACACATTTTTTAAATAGTGGAAAAATATAATTTTATATTTAAAAACTTCATTACAAAAAATTAAATAAATATTATAGTTAGTGATAGTCAGTAACGAAACATCATATAATGTTATGTGGAGGTATCTGTGGCAAAGTGGTTTAGCTAGTGGTCTTGCATTTCAAAGGTTAGAAACCAGACTATGACATTCAGTCCGCAAATGCATTTTTTCTCAAGATCCTTAAGATTGCTGTCGGAGCTACGGAGTTTGCACAATATTCTCGGCAGGTAGTGTGCAATTTCTTCAGCAACGGACTGACTGAGCCATATAGAGAAATCTGGTGCAATGGTCAATCTTTTGCCTTTAAAAGCCTTTTATAAATTTACGTCATTATTCTGTGTGCTCTCACATATATCAACTAAAAGCAACACATTCTTGAAAATACATTTAAAATATAACAGAAAACCATATCTACCTGTAGTAACATTTTCCCAGGGCTACCTTCCACCACCAATCACTGAAGTTACTAGCCTCTGTGGCCAATGATGCCAGTTCCAATGCCTGAGGAGAGATTTGTAAATAATTGTTGCCACTTTAAAATAAATTACAAACTATTTATAGTTTTACATATAATACAAAATAAACTGTACTGAGATGGACTACAGAGGGAAAACGAAAACGTGGAAGACCCAAGACAACCTGGAGGAGAACGATAGAGCAGAAGAAAAATGAATCATAGCTGGAACACAATACAGAGGCAGGCCATGAATAGAGAAGAATGGTGTGCGTTTGTTGCTGCCCTAAACGCCAAGGGTGTAACAGGTTGAAGAGAGAGAGAGAGAGACAGAGAGAGAGATAGAGAGAGATAATACAAAATAACTCCTTTGAAAGGAAACTTAAAATATATGTGTCTAAAATGTATGACATAACGACTAGATTCATACAACCAAAATAAATGTGTACATTATCTAAAAATTCAGCAGTGAATAAAGTTAAAAGAGCAGATTTAAACTACAGCTAATAGAACACATTTTGATAATGTCAGTCAAGATAAATTGTAGCTTCATTGAAAGGAATATATTTGAATACATAATCACAAAACTCTTTCTCTTTTTTCTTTCTTTTCTGTAATATTGTTTTGCCTCACAGCGTCAGGATAAGAAGAGATTTATAGAACAGGCTTTTGTGTGCACTTCATAAATAGTGTTTTTCGTCGCTCTGTTATCTCTGAGGTCAAAAATTTGCATGGACAACCTTTTGCTTTGTTTCCACTGTATCGCAGTATTTTTGCTCTTTGATGTGCACCATCTGTTGGTAATCTTCTCATGTGGCCGAACCATTTAATTTGTTGTTTCTTGATGAAGCTCAGAACTGATGTTGTACCCACTTTTCTCCTGATGTATTCATTTCTAAATTTATCTCTTCTTGATATTCCCAACATTCTGCGGATACTTCATCTCTGTCTAGTTTTCTTCTATTATTTGATGTCAGCATCCAGGTTAGACACTGATGGCATAATCTCACAAAACTAGACATAATAATAACATTACAAGATCAACTATGTGATATTATCTGTCACTTGTAACAAAGTAGTGATTGTCATGATACAAAAAGCATTGAAACAACTTACATTGCGAACATCATTTTCATGATGAAAAATGTATTCAAATAGTCCTTTGGCTAAATTAGGTCTAGATGCATATTTCTCAATGTTTAGTCTGGCTATGTTAATGAATGGTCCATCTGGGTTTGACAGCATAGAAGCCTATGGAAGATACGAATCAGACACAGTTTCAAAATCTTTTAATTAGCTATTGTAGAAGACAAGTTTAAACAGTGATTAGTGATTAGCGAGGATCGTCATCATTGCACTCTGAACAGGTCCATAGGATCTCAGATCTTTTCAACATTTCCATCAGCGTATAACTCCAGTAGTGTTTATTAACGAAAGGTATTGCACTTCTAACAAAGTGTTCATGTCTGGCTGCTCCCATCTTCGGTTTTATCTCCTTGCCTCTGGATAGGGATGTGGATTCACATGAGTCTGTAACAAAGTCATCTATTTCTCTCTCTCTCTCTGTCTTTTTGGCCATTTTGATCATTCTTATTGTGATATATAAACAGCCTTTGCCAAAAACATCCTATGACGGCCTCCCTAAGATCAATCAGTTCTAATACTATGCTACAGTATACCTCCAAATGTGGTAATTTAAAGTGAGGTTTTTTTTTGTTTATAAAATCTTACAGTTATCCATCTGTACAAATGTACATACACTTTAGCTGAAATTTGATTGTGCCTAACCATGGCGCCCGGCAACAAAAGGCTGAATAGATCAGACAGAAAAATCAAAATTACTGTTTAATGGGAGCTGATTTTTTATGTGTTTTATAGATCACTGTCAGGTTTTCTGCAATTTTATACAATTCTACAAGTCCATGGTTATTTATTAATGAAAAATTGTAATAATACTGATATTCTTTAGTATTAAACTGAACTTGTAACATAATATAACACTGATTTAACATGTTGTGTTATTTTAAAATGAATTTGTCTTTCTCTAACAATACTGGAATGGGAGGTCACATGACGATTGTGGTCTGATTTCCGAGAACTTTTACCTGAGCCCACTGGCCTTATGTTATCGGAGGCCACCACCTGTCCTACATGCTGTAGCGGCAGCGTATTGATGTTCTCTACACAAATCAAACAGATCACAAAGAGTAGTTACCTCGGTTGATATCAAACACACAATCAAGAACAAACAACTGCGTCAAAGAGGTACATCTAATCATTGATGTATAGACCTTCAACTTGAGATGAAGTATTATCTACAATCTATACAGTAATAGAAAATAATTGACAACAAACAGTAACAATGAAATCTCACTGTTCCCAGCCGAACAAATCTCCCTGATGCACTTGTGACTGGTCTAGCTGTATGTGCAGTACGTGGTGTTCGTAGTGCCTGCTCCATTGTACCAGGGCGGCCAGACTGTGAACCTGGACGAACAAATCCAGACAGAGGGCGGCCACCTTGACTTGTCGGTCTGTAAGAGTTCAACAATACAAACAATATATGTGTTATATTTTAAGGGCAAATATTTGACATAGACTGAGATTGAGGCAATAAACAGCAATCATATTAAAACAAAGTAAGACGGTAAATAGACTTGAAAGGGGTTGGTCAAAGGTGATAATTTAATCAGTTTTCAGAGAAAAAAATGGTTCTCCATCTCAAGTATCATCTTTTTGTTATTGGGACTTTAAAATGAGAGCAAAGAATAGTAACCTACCATGCTGAGTGAGAGGTGTTTCTTCTTCTTCGCACGCTTCATATCGACCACTTGTTAACCACTGTGTGATTTGTATGTGATCTGATCCTAAGAGTGATTGTACGTTGTGCCAGTTATGCACCTACAAGTAGGCCAGCACATCTGATTTCTGTGATGCTTTTTATTTACTAGGGTAGCTTCCATAGGTCCTACATCAGTCGCCTCTTACGACATGCTTCGTAGGTTGCAGTGATACTATTCTTTGCTTCCCTTGCATGCCCCGGCACCACATGGGCAAGTGAAAGGTATTTAAGGGGGGATGTAGGGTATGGGGGTGACTACCCATCCTGTAGAAAACATATGCAAAATGTTACAAATATGAGAAAAAATCAGCACCCAATTAGGTAAGAGAGATGTCTGCCTGCAGGAAAGCACACCTCAGAGATAGTTAAAAGGAACCAAAGTTACAGACTAACCAAACCTTCTTGCTGTCAGGAAGTCTCCAGAGTAAGTACCTAGAATGTTAGAACTTCAAACGAACAAGGAAAACCTATACAAGTGGAAGCAGAAATCAAAAATTATAACACAGATATCTTGGGAATATGTCAAACAAGGTTGAAAGGCATTGGAAGAATTAAATTAAACAAAGGAGACATGGAGATTAAACAAAGGAGTAGGAAGGAGCATATCATAGTAAAGGAGTAGACCTAATGATATTGAAAGAAGATGGCACCCATAGAGTGGGAAGCAATAGAACCAAGAATTATATCAGCATCATTCAAAACAACTGAAAATAAAAGTAAACATAATCTACTACATCTAATGTTGAAGTAAGGCTGACCTGAATGGTGAGGGACATTAGTGATACGGAAAGCACGTCTTCACACAAAAATCAGTCAGAGGTGCCATACTAAGCACCATGACTAAGTCTGAACTTAATGAACTCATAGCGAATAAAGACCAAATAAAAAAATTACCTAATGGTAAGCATTAAGAAATAGCATTAACACTATCTAGAACACTTTTCCAGAGATAGCGGCTCTGTGCCTGGGATACTGAAGTAACCAACATATAGCCCATGTCCTGGGCATGTGGGTGTTCGCGGCAACGATTGAGCGAACAGGCTTGCATCGAAAGCATCAATTGTTGAAGAGTTTAGGATGGATAAGGTGGTTGTTCTTCTACTTCTTGGCGACCTACTTGAGGACACTAAAATTGACGTTGAATCAATCCAGCAATTTAAGGAGTTTGGAATTACATGCTGTGCAAGCAGAGCTGGATGCTTGAGTGGCAGAGGGAGGAGTGTGTTTAACCAGCGAGCAACAGGAACACTCAGTATGCATACCCTTCAACATCTGTTGGGGAAGACTGTGTACCTAAGGATCTGTCCGGAGTGCTGTGATGTCATGTAAGTAACCGATAACCAACCCCATCTGAGAAGGAGGTTTCACAGCTCACTGCACTGTTAAGAGTTTTGAAGTCTTTCAGATATGAAATATTGCTCTAGAAACATCTTCTACCAGTAAAATGTAAGAAAAGAGCAAAAACTGTTAATTCCTCTTGGCTGTTCACAAACAAACAACAAATCCAAACCAAACTTGTTCAAGTCTAAAGAAAAGATGGAGATATGTTTGGCACACTCTGAGAAGAAATGATCAAAGAATCACAAAACAGACAATGAAGTGGGAGGCAAAGGATTCAAGAATGAAAGGAATCTCTAGGAAAACCCTGAAACAGACTTTACTGAGAGGTGAGAAATGTTGGACTCAATTTCATAAAAGAGATTGAACGGGTTGTCCCAGATAGAGTGGTGTGGAGAAATTGCTTGGGGCCATATATAACGATAACGATACGAGGAATATAATAAAATAATAAAATTTGTTGTTAATATGCGTAAGTCTGATTGTGCACGAGAGTAGAAACTCAGCTTGCAAAACCAAAAATACTACAAATACCCCCAATATGAGAACTACGATAGTATAGTTGTTGTTAGTGCACTCACTTCTTAGGCACATGAACCGGGTTCAATTGCCCACTATAAATGGAAAATTTGTGCATGGGATCCTGGTTAAATTCCACAATAGGTATGTAAAATTTGCTCCTACTGTAACGTCTCTCAGGTGAACAAATGGGTGCCAGAAAAGTACTAAGAAGTAAAGGTGGTCTGCATGATCTTGACCACATCATCCATCATGTGCCGATGGTCAGTGAAAATTATGGGCCTAACACAGTATTCCCCAATATACCTCATGGTATGAAAAAAAATTCAATTACTTTAAACTTACTACCATTATGTGTAAACTAGTGCATTGATTCATGATTTATACAAAGTGGTTAAGTAATCATGCGAACATAATTTTTGATAAGTAAAGAACTAATATCAGAAAGAAGTAAATTATTTCCCATTATTTAATCATTAATACCTATTCATATTTGTTTCATAGCCTTCACAATTATAGCACTAGTGGTTACCAGTGCCCAAATTAGGGGTGTAAAGAATAGAACCACTGCTACCTGCCACGCATGTCGTAATAGGCGAATAAGGAGGTTGGGCTTGGGGCTAGCTATCCCACTCCATAAAAATCACTAGATAGCTACAGAAAGCCCAACCAGGAAAATTCATAGCTTGCCACTCGAGGAAGGACTCTGCAAGGAGGGACTTATGGCAAGAAAATGGGGAAATGGTGGAGAGATCTGGAAAAGCCTTGGATAGGCAGGCTTGGATGGCCTTGGTTCTGGACCTATGCCTCCCTAGGGGCGAAGGGTGAAGAAAAAGAATTCTCAATTATGAAATTATTCACCTAATTCCTTGATTTGGTCCACTTTGAGCAGTGTCTGGTTTTCGAAAAGAAGTCCCTGGTCGAGCAATGTTTGCAATAACATTGTCATCCATTAAAATCTCTGCAATTCCCTCCTCGTCTACTTCCGTCTCATCAACATAGACCTGACATGTCAAGGCCCTGGTTTTAAGGTGCCATGCAGCCTGAAGATTCAATTATAAATTTGAATGTGTTTGGTTAATTTATAAAGCACACTATCATCATGTGAAACATATGACATTTCTACTTAATTGTTTTGTTTGTTATGTAGAGGATTAAAGCCTCTTTAAGCCAAGGCACGCTCTTTCAACCCAAGGACAAGCCTTTTACTGGTTATATCAGATAGTGTCAACCAAAAAATGTGAAAAATAAGAATTAACTCCTTTAGGAGAATTCAAGATAATTATCTCTCTTATTCACCCACAATAGGTTCATCATTCAACTTACTAACCTAACCACTCTCCTTATATCTTGGGATATAGAGATCACCCAAAGAAAACATCACCCAATCTTCTTCTTCGAATGCTCCACTTGTTAACCACTGTGATTTGTATGTGATCTGAGCCTAAGAGCGATTGTAAGTTGTGCCAATTATGTGCCTACAAGTAGGCCAGCACATCCAATTTCTGCGAAGCTTTTTATTTACTAGGGTAGCTTCCATAGGTCCTACATCAGTTGTCTCTTACGACATGCCCTGTAAGCTGCAGTGGTACTATTCTTTGTTTCCCTTGAATGCCTCGGCACCACATGGATGATCACCCGATCCTAACAGCTGTCTTTCTTCTGGCACAGTTCTAGTCTAAGCATCAGTCGTTCAGGAACTGTTTGATGTTGCTCTTCCATAAAATCAAAGTCTTTCTGAGGGTCTAGATCCAGAAAGTACACCATTTAGTATTTTCTTGTCTTCTCTTTCCAAGCTTTGTCAGTATCTTCCATGAGGAATATAACAATTTAAGATGACAAAATATTGTCTCGTCTTACCCCTATGTTTTATCTAAACACTTCTGACTTTTGGTTGGATAGTTTTTATATAATTCTGCCATTTCTTGTAGAATCTCTGTATGACATCGACCAGGAGGTTCCAAAGGATTTTCCTCTAAGGAAATCTCAGAGACTGCTTTCTGGGACCTCTGGGTGCAGTTATCGAAGTTGATAACACGCTCCGCTAGTGACCCTGTGCCTTGGGGTATTTTTGGGACTAAATGTGTCTTTTTTTCCTCAATAGCTACTCGCTTAGCCAGAATTCAGGGAAATGGAGTAGGTTCTTATCTCTGGTTCACTGACTGACTTATTCTGTTACTCACTGTGTTTTAGCCCCTAATGAGGGTTCTGAAAGATATTACCCATGATTTCGTCATGACATATCCTATAGCAAATTGTTTAAAGTGTGGTCGTCAAGACAACTTCTCTCTTGCATCTTTTTAAACCTCAGTTGTGGCATAGGCCCTCAACCAACGCATGTCAAGTATTTCCATCTGTAGCTATATCTTGCAGCTCCTTTCCCGTCTTCCATATATTGTTAATCTCTGCCCCCAAGTTTCTCTCTCTCGATGTAACGCGAGGTACAGTGAGTGAGACAAGTTATTAGTTAACAAATTATGCGAACTATTTCAAACCAACCATCACAGCTCAAATTATTTTAAAATAATAAAATATTATTTGTTTAATAATTTAATGAATTTAATGTCTAATCAAATCAGATAACAATTGTTACAACTTATCGCTACATAGTATTAGTACATACGTACTACAATCGTATTTCTACTTGTGCTGGTGAAATTAGTTGAGTTGTAGATAATGATGCCAAAGGAATTTACATGATGATAGAGTCTAAGAGAGGAGGTTTTTGGGACAGTCTGAGTCCAAGTAAGAACTGACTAGACTACAGAACTGAACAATAAGGACACTAACACAGTACTTGAACACTACACTGTAGCAGTACTCATACACTACCTACAGTTCACTACAGAACACCAACACTAGTAACAGTAAACACTAAACACACCACACAGTGTTTGTAACACAGGATGATAACATTAAATTAATAAGAACACACCTGATCATATGGATTTTTCTCAAGAATTATTGTGCAAATGTCGACGCTTTCTTTAAATTTTCGTCGTCTAAAGTAACTGTATGCGAGATAAAGTGGATCCATGATTATGGATATTTCTTACAAATTCCCTGTTTAACTGTCGGCTTATTCCAAAATATTTGTCTCCTTTATTTTGTACTGCACGTTACTAGCGAACAGCCAAACACTAAATAAAACAGAATCGACAGGCTAAATTTTAATTTAAAGCCAGAAAATATCTATATATTAAACAAATCTTTCATACCAACCTATGAAAAGCACTAGATTCATTTCATTACGATCGTACTCTCATTGAAGCAAGTAGATTCTGTTGTATAAATTTTGTTCGAGTTTTTGGCATTTATGCAGATAATTTAAATTCATTTAATAAGATAATAATAATAATAATAAACATTGCTTGATCTGGATACAACTAACTTTTTTCCTCGCACTTTACTCTCATCATCATTTGCCTCTTTAGACAATAGGTTTTGCGTCACCTAATTTGTTCTGTGCTAAATCACATCGTTGTTGTGTAATGTCCTATTCTGGAGTGGCAAAACTTGTCACAGCTGCTGCTTGTGAAACTGGAGACTGAATCTGTTGAAGATGATGGTCTCTCTGCACTCTCTTTTGCCTCCATACGTACTGGCGTTGCTTGAATTACATTAAGAAACAAAGAATGAAGTGATTTGGCCACTAAATAATAAGAATGCATCCAAACTCCACTGTATACAATATTCTACAACAGAACATCAGGAAAGAAGTCGAGAGGAAAACCACGGAAAATATGGTTAGATGGCCTAGCAGAATCCCGTCAAAGAGCAAAAATAACTATCACCCAATTCACCAGAACAGCGCAAGACAAAAACAGAAAACCACGACACTTGGCAACATCCCGGTAGCAGTGTGAAGACAAAAGAAAGAGAAAAAGACGTGATGGCGTTTCTTTTCTTTTTGAGCCATCCTTTACTGCCGCTCGCCATGCCTGTCTGTCTTTTTGGCCAACCGCTTCCAGTTTTATTTTTCTATGATGCATGAAGTTAGATCACGCTTACAGGTGTCAATGAAGCGTAGTAATGGTATCCCATGCTATAGTACCAGTTGCGGGTTGGCCATACAGAGTGTTGTTTGGGATTCACCTCGCACATGTGTCCCAGTCATCTCAGACGTCACTAACTCAGAAAGGTGTGCATGCTTGGAATACCAGCACTGTCCATAACTTCTATATTGGAGATTGGATCTTGTCATCGAATGTTGTATATTTGCATGAGACAGCGCATCTGGCAGGTGTTGAGGCGATGTTTTTGTATGGCATATTTAGTCCACGTCTCATTATCATACAGTAGTTGAATCCTGCTAGCACAGGCTTTATATACTTGAGACTTGGTGTTTCGTGTGAGTGCCATATTTTCCTATATACGCTTTGCTGATTTGAACATAGAATAGAATAACTTTCCAATGCTGCTGCTAATTTCATCATCGATGTAGAGATTACTGATGATAGTAGAGGCAAGGTATGCAAAGATGTTGACTACTTCAAACGTATGGCTTCCAATGTTTATAGATGGGGCTCTGCTAATATCTCGGAACATGGTATTTGTTTTCTTCAGGCTGATGGTCAGGCCGAATTCGGTAGATGCTGCGGCAAATCTGCCCATGAGATATTGAAGTTCTTTCTCTGTGTTTAATGTTAATGCTGCATCGTCGGTAAACAGAAGTTCCCTGATGTTGATCCCTTAAACTTTGGTCCTTGGTTTAAGTTGAGCCATGTTGAATAGTTTTCCGAAAACGCAGATCACAGTCTTCGGGCTTAGAACAGGACACTGGGGTCTCAGAGCACACCTCCGTAGAATTGGGCACAGAGACTCATCTGCCTGCACCTGCTTAGCACCAAAGCGGTCACAGAACACATTCAGCAAGACTGTCACAGTCTAAGCAGCGGGAGAATGGAAATGTTGCCAAGAGGAGGAACGCTTCAGAACTAACTATGAGAAACCGGTGAAGACCTCAAGCGCATCACCCTGTTTATGACACATCTCGGAGCAGTGGCATAGCAGAAGGTGATCACAGAAGAGGAAGATGAATATTAGTTTTATATCTGCTCCTTTGTGGAGAAATATACCTTCTTTGGCTGATATTAAACTATGGGAGAGAATCAAGGCGAAAAATATCCCAAAGAGTGTGTGTGCAAGTGTACACCACTGTTTGACGCCACTGTTGATGGGGACTGCACTGGAGGAAGCCCCATCAAATATCACTGTACCCTTCATGTTATGAAAAGATTATATGATTTTAAGCAGAGTAGGAGGGCTCCATTTTTACCATAAGCTTGAAGAGGTCCATTCTACTCACTAGATCAAATACTTTTGTTAGGTCTATGAAAGCAAGGTATAGTGACATCCTTTGTTCACGACATGTCTCCTGTAGTTGTCTCAAGGAGAATAATATGTCAATGGTTAAACTATTGGATCTAAATCTCCATTGGGACTCAGGGTATGGTCAGCTTTTAGCTTCTGAACTCATTTAGTACACCTCTAGTGAAGACTGATGCTGGACAACGAGATATCAAGGTAGATGTTAGTCATCGCCATCACTTTTATTTTTGGTATATGGTGACAATGGTTGCATCCCTCATGTCATGAGGCACTTCTCCCTAATCCGAACATACACATAATGCTTCATGCAGACTGGACAGGAGAGATTGTCTAACACATTTTATATCTTTGAGAAGGATGTCATCTTTTCCAGTAGCCTTCGTATTTCCCGATTGCGTAACTAAGTTGTGCCTCTGTTGGCGTCTGATCCAAGTTGCTTAATCCTGGTAGAGTTTCAATCTCATCGAATGTGATGTCAGTTACTATATTTTTGGTGGAATATGGCTCTAGATAATGTTCCACCTAGCGCTCCATCTTCTTTTTGAGGTAGATAGAATTTCCCATGTTTTTTGTGGGTTTTTTTTTTTAGAAGTGCTGTCTTTTTTTTATGGTTGGGCCGAAGGCTTTTACGATGCCTTCATAAACACCGTCAACTTTTTTCCTTGCACTTTACTAACGAAATAGATACTGAGGCTGTATTTGGGGGACGTAATATTATATATTATTATTAAATGTTCGTGTTTTGCCTAAACACCAAAACTAGACAAGAGATTTATTATAGCTTAAGTATAGTAGAAGCAGTAGTAGTAGTAGTTGTTGTAGTAGTAGTAGTAGTAGTCAGTAGTAGTCGTAGTAGTAGTAGTAGTAGTAGTAGTAGTAGTAGTAGTAGTAGTAGCAGTTATTGTTGTTGTAGGTCTCTTTCAGAAACCGTAGAGCTTTGCCGCCGCTGGATAGGTATTCACATCTTCGTAGGGACTGTAAAGTCTGATGCAAGAATGATTGTCTCGGTTATAATTCTCACACCAAAGTGTTGAGACACTATGTAATAACTCCTCTTTTAATCTGCTTGTTTGATCAGACTGTAATTAAAATGAAACAGCTGACTCCGAATAAACTTTCCCCATGCACATTTTTATTTTGCGACTGTTTCCCATGTGCTAGTGTTAATGTCAAATTTTGCCTACATACATCTTTATATCACATTTGGGGATCTTTCCGTCGGTCTCTTCCCAGATATCAGTTATTTATCGCCCGTGTGGTGCCGGGGCCCGCAAAGGAAGCAAAGAATAGTACCACTGTGACCTACAATGCATGTCGTAAGAGGCGACTGATGAAGGACCTATGGAAGTTACCCTAGTAAATAAAAAGCATCGTAGAAATCGGATGTGCTGACCTACTTGTAGGTATCTAACTGGCACCACGTACAATCGCTCTTAGGCTCAGATCACATACAAATCACACAGAGTGGTTAACAAGTGGTCGATATGGAACGTTCGATGTAGAAGTTATTTATGAAGGAGATATGTACATTTTAAATATAAGTGTTACAGAAGAGTTATCCGTATGCCATGAACAGAAAAGAGAACAAATAGCTCTATCCAGAAAAAGCTCAAAATCATAGAATGCTTACCATCTGTCATGCGCGAAATGTGGCCCCAGCCATCAGGGGCATCTCTGCAGTGCACATGGTGGGTGTTTCTGCTCTTTCAATAAATTCATGTGTTTTGTTATATTGTCAGTGCATGATGTGTCAAGAATACATCTAATGTATCTCGTATAAAAAGCTTTGGAAAATCTTTCCTGTCGAGAATAAAAAGTTCAGGATTCGAACCCATATAGTAGGAGGCTTACCACGCAAGCTCTAAATAACTTCGTTTTTTGTACGATCAGTTTTTTTTTATTATTCAAGACTTTCTATGTCAGTTTAAAAAATATAGTTGATGTCTTGCCAATGTTCCTGTTCATTTTAGTCTCAAGCGAGAGGTATTCAAAGATAGTTGCGCTCAGGTACACAAACTAATTGACAATCTTCAGTTTCGAGTTAGAGATTATAATTGATAGAGATACACTAACATACTGATTCATCACATTTGTTTTGTTTAGGCTGATAGTAAGCTCAAAGTCTTTGACCAGACCCATCTCCTCCTTCCTTGCCTAAATGTCTGGACACCCATGGAAAATTCTGTCAACATATATGTTTAATATATACACCGAAAATAAAACAAGAAATGTAAGAAAAAACGGTGACATAATTTTGTTTATCCTTTTTTTTTATTATTCAAAGAAAAATATATTGAGTTGGATAGTGCGTTGGTATTATTATTATTAATAATATGACAAATTGTAATTTACAAATTATTAATGACATTTTTTTTAAAATGAAAAGATACATTTAATTGGCAATGTCACAGAAACAAAAGTAATGAGAACTGATAAACTTGATTGTCGATCAATGAAATAAAACAGTGATCTGACATGGTTGACGATGCTGTTTTCTGTAATGCAGACGTATAACAATGTTGAATTGTAGACTTAAGCTATCCACTACTCTAATATAGTGTTAACTATTTCAACGTTTTCTACATTTTTCGTATAATCTATTTCAAACCAGGTAAAGTAGTAAATAAAAGGAGCTCGTTTTCCATATTATGAGGTATATTGGGACATATGTTATGTCCGTATTTTTTATTGCACATCGCGATCGGCACACGATGGGAAATGTGGTCAACATCTCGCAGGCCACCTTTACTTCCTTGTGTTTTTCTGGTACCCATTTGACGCTGAGTCGAACTGAGAGCTATTGTGATCTGAAAATAAATTGAATCTACTGTTGAATTGAACCCGAACCATATGCATAAAAAGCAAGTGCACTAACAACTACGAAATCGCTGCCGTTTCAAACCAGAAGGTTACAAAAATGATTTTAAAAAATAAACAATTGTATGGGACATAAGAGCAGTGAATAGGATGACAGAGGTCAAGATCAGCGAATCAGAGTTGACCAAGACACTACTCAGCCTCAAATTGGGGCCCTTAATAACAGACTGTATCACTGCATTCTGGATAGGATAGTGCCATGCTGCATTCTAATAGTGTGACTAAGAGAGTAAGGATCAAGGATGGAAGGCTTAAATGGTCTCTTCTTCTAACCAGAGCTGCGAGTTTTCGCTTTTGGGCAAAACCGGTCTCAAACTGGCTGTTAAAAAGGGGATTCTAAATGATTTAAAGACAATTAATTGACGTTATTTCACCGGGTTTTCCCATATAGCTCCATCTCTATCGTCAGAAATGGCATGCCACCTGCCGAGAGTGTTACACAAAGCATGATCTCCTTAGCTCCAGCAACAATCCTAGGAATCTCATGACAAATTTACATATGTGACTCGGTCCGGATTCGAACACTAAATCTGTGGACGAACTTCTTAACCACTTAGCCATAGAGACCACCTAAGAAGAATGTCTTCAACCAAAAGAGACATATATTACAGCCTAGGTTTCTCGCCCGTGTGCAGTCAAGGGCGCGAGGAGGAAAGGATAGTAACACTGCGACCTACAAGGCATGTCGTAAGAGGTGACTGAGGTAGACGCCTAGCGAAGCTACCCTAGTAAATAAAAAGCGTCGCAGAAATCAGATGTGCTGACCTACTTCTGGACGCATAACTGGCACAACTCACAATCACTCTTAGACTCAGATCACATACAAATAACAAATAGTGGTTAAACAAGCGGTTGAGATGGGGCGTTTGAAGAAGAAGAAGACAAACAGCCCAGGTTTAAATTACAACAAAGTGTTACAGACATCAGTTCAAACGATAAAGAAGAAGAACAGCAATTGCTTTAACTCTAGTTCATCAGTTTCTGAGTATTATTGTGCTCCCTGTACATGTCTATGATAAACTGTGAACCAGTTAATATGATTATTTACGTTTTGAAGTCAAAGTTGCAGGTCGAGTCTTCAGTGTTTGACACTTAGGTATATGTCTTTCAGCTGCAGTACTATTGAATGTCCTACCACAGTGAGGACAGGGACATAATCGGGGTTCGATGATACTGGTGGTGGAGTTAGTTTTCTTAAATCTATTCCTTCTTTCTCGTATTGTGTGACTTTTCTTGCATACCGGAGAGACTGGACAAACTCATCATGCTTTGCCCGCCAATTGGACTTCTTTTTCTGTGGAGAGAACAATATCATAATATCATAGGTAGAACAATGCTATTGATATTTTAGACAATATTTTGTGTTACCAAAACTAATATTTTAAACACGAATTTTTATCTTCTGTTGTAGTCACTGGCGTAGCTAGAGTAAACGTCCCCCGGGGCGGTCCGTTAAAATGTCACCCCAGTGACCCCACACGACCCTATGCTGAATGGTTAGGTGTAGCTACATTTTCATACATACTCTACCTCTAGGCTCTACTTTACTCTACTGACCGGTACGTTACTGCTTACATGTATGATCCAAGACAAAATCCGAATCCAATACCACAAAACAAATAGTTCAAATCCAAAGATTTTTAAAATGCAACTGTTCACTTTCAGAACATCTAAATGCAAAACACGGCAATGCACAGACCAAAAGAATGTCCTTCGACACTATAGTCCTAGAAGGAATATCTTCTTGTTTTCATTGTGGCAAACAGGTCAATGACATCGTCAAAATATATTTGTCTTGTAAGCTCGTGTTCAATGGACAGAACAGCCAGATCCGACAATCTCGACTGGCTCATGGGTGACCGGATGTAATTTTTTATAAGTTTCATTTTGGAGAAACTTCTTTCACACGATGCCACAGAAACACATATTGTCAGAAAGAATCTTAGAGTCAGCGTAAGATATGGCAATGATTCAACAAAGTCCCACTTGATGATAAACCGTAGGAATTGCAGTACAGTCCAGTGCTTGGCTTCCTCCAAGTTTATTTCGGCTGCTTGTAGGTGTCGCCTTAAACGTGGTATTTCTAGACAAAGGTCTTCTTCAGACAGCTCATCATACACGGCTGTGAGCGTATTTCTAGACAAAGGTCTTCTTCAGACAGCTCATCATACACGGCTGTGAGCTTGGTAACAGACAACTGTATTTCTTCGTCGTTGGCACAAATAATATGGTCTGGCTGAATGGCAGAAAAAGTCAGCAAAATGTCATTCACTGCCTTTCCTCTCGTATCTAACTCCATATGAAAACGGTCCAGACACTCTAACATTGCTCTCTTGGTCTCCTGCTGCAATGACAATCCAGCATCTCTTGCCTCCTCTCCTGGTAATCTTCTCTTTCTTATGATTCTCTTCTCTGTAGGGATATCAAGTTCTTCACATTTCGCAAGTGCCTGTTGGACGGCATTGTCTACAACCTTCGTACGCTGCTCTTCCAAAAAGACCTTGAGAGCCCTTAGTTTGGTTGCAACCATGTCCACAGTAATACCTGGTGTTTGCATGTACTTCTGTGCTAAGTCGACTTCTTGTAAAACGTCACCCCAGAAAAACAAGAACCTTGTTATCAGATATTAAGTTATTTTTATTTATATTTTATTTTCTGCTTTTTAGTCCATTAGCAAAAGGAGATTTTTAAAAAGTTCTTTTATTTATATTTTACTTTCTGTTTTTAGTCCTATAAATTTGACGAAAATTTCATAAATGTCCATTGTAGTTTGTAAATGGTGAACAACTGCTTTGTCAAATGTACATCCTTGCATCTTGCGGACTGTACATGCCCAGCATAATATCAATGGAAGCTGTCGTCTTTCGACAGCTTCCATTGATATTATGCTGTCGTCGACGTTCTTTCATATAATTCGACAAAGCCATGATCTTCATTTATTTCGAACATTGTTCGAAATAAATTAAAATAAAAATATAAGAAAAATGACTCACCAAAAGAGCTGTACTCGCTCAGACAATATTTTCGACGGTTTATAGATTCAAATTCGAAATATGTGACGTCATAACGGTCACATTTCCTGTGTTGGTTGGCTTTTTATCACAATTCTATTTTCAGACTATTTTCGCACCTTAGCCTGGCTGAAAATTTTGTTGGAGGTGACATAGTGTCACCCTCCATATGCTGTCACCCGGGGCGGTCCGCCCCTCGCCCCTTAGCTACGCCACTGGTTGTAGTTGTTGTTGTATGTAGTTCGTTCCTTCACGGCTGATGAAGACCACTCCGATCATAACATACATAAGAAATATTAAGTACGTTGAATCTGTCTACGGGTACGTAGATGACTGAGGAGCTCAATGAGGGTCTGAAAGGTTCTTGGACAGCATGCGCAGGAAATATTTGCAATTGTGCAGTTGGTGGAATTATTTTGTATTTTATCTTAGCTTTAGGTCGTCGGAATGGTCATTGGCTCTGTTATGAGAAAATGTTGCAGGGGCGAAACTTGCACTGATTGGGCGCAAAAATAGGACAATTAAAAGATTTGGATTTTACAGATGATATTCTCTTATTAAGTAAAAACAACCAAGATATGCAAATAAAAAAGAATATGGAGATTATTATTTATTAATGAGGTATACCTTTCATTAAGCAGTGGCAAACTACTGAACGTATAAGTGGTGCCTAGAAAATCAACGACTCGTTTACTGTGGCTGATGGCTACGTCCTGTAAAGGATACGCCATGATTTTCATGTCATACCTTTCATTGAATCCACTCTATGTTAGAGTGATCACACATTAGGAAGTGAGAAACAATTGACGTGTGTCAGAGATTTGTCATTTGCCAGCATGTACTTCTGTTCCAACAGCGTTATAATAAAACATATTAATACTCCACGCGTAACAAACACATGGTGCTAGCAACACATTTTCTTTGTTAAATTGTGTGTGCATTTAGTTCGTTTATTTTGAAATAGAACCAGATGTTTTTGTATATAGTCATATTTTTAAAATATGAATTGTTTCATTTTTCATTGCATTTTAACAAATTCATTTGTGTATGTAATCAATGAAGTGGCAACGTATTGGTGTGAAACATGGACAATTAACAAGACAGTGGGAAAACATATATGTGCTTTTGAATATGTGTTACAGGAGAGTCCTTCGTATATCATGGACAGAGAAGAAAGTAAACATATCTATCAAAAAACAACTCAAAATTAAAGAAAACTGGCTGATGCTACAAATAAGTAAGAAAAAATGTAAGTATTATTGACAAATAAAGAGCCACGAAGGGCTGGAGAAGACCATCATGGAAGATGACATCCCGGCAAAGAGAAGAGGATTCAGATAGATTCAGGATGTAACTGATGGTTTGAACATGACGGCTGCAGAGGCGGGACATCTGGTCTATGAGAGATAAATTTCGAAGGAGCTGTTAGGGTGGCAAAGTTCTGTTCAGGAGAAACTATTTGATGATGATATAATCAATACTAACCGGTGTTTCCGGTTTGCCAGGTTTCTCAGCGTACTTTACTAGTTCTGTTCCTTCCACTCTTTTCTTGAATGAATCAAACTCTTTCCTTGGTTTGTTAACTTTAGCACATACATCTTGATGCTTTTTAAGCCGTTCTGGCAGAAACGATCTTCCACACACTTGGCATTTAGTAACGTTGGTCACGGAAGATTCAGTTTCATTTGACAAATCTGTTTTAGTGACTGGTACAGGACTAATACTGTCATCTGAATTTGTCATCATTCTCTTAGACAGGGATGGCTGCGAACTACTTGAGTTTGTGTACAAGTTGACTTCTTGTTTTGTGGATCGTTGAAGCGAGTCTTTTTCAAATATTCCGCTGTTTTTATTATAGTTATTTCTCTCTGACGATAAATGATCTAACTGTTTTGTCATTTTAAAGTTTTCCTTTTTCTTTAACTCAAGCTTCTCTTTTTCTTTTACTTTGTCATTTTCTGTAGGATACTTCTTTTCAGTTTTCCTTTTTTTTTCTCTTTCCTTAATTTCCCTTTCATTAATTTCTTCTCCATCTTCAAGATCTTCTGAAAAGCTATAGCTGCCTTGTTGCTTTAGATTTTCCCTATTGTTTCTTTTCTCATTTAGTTTATTTTGTCGTCCTTTTTCGTTCACTTGTTTTATCTTCTGTTCTTGTTCAATCTGAAACGTTTCCTGGAATATAACAAGAGAAATAATTGAACTTATTATTTTCACAAATATTACAGTATTATTAATATCAACTTCAAAATATAACAATATTAAGAAACAAATATTCCTAAAAGTATTACTCTCTCTCTCTCTTCCACACCTCCCCCTTCCCCACCGTCCTTTGGCTTAGTCCAGCAAAACAAATGAACGCCATTTTTATCTGTTGTTGGCCAGCCTCTGTATTGTGTTCCAGCTGATTCTAGTTCTACTGATCTCCTCCAGGTTGTTTTGAATATTCTATGTTTTCGTTTACCCTCTGGTGTCCATCTCAGTGTAGTTTTCTAACATAGTTAGTCTCCATGCTTATCACTTATCGCATGTTCAATTCATCTCCAGCTATAGCGTCTTATTCTCCTTCTTCAAACGCTCCATATCGACCACATGTTAAACCACTCTTTGTGATTTTTATGTGATCTGAGCCTAAGAGCGATTGTACGTTGTGTCAGTTATGCGCCTATAAGTAGGCCAGCATTCCGACTTCTGCGACGCTTTTTATTTACTATGTAACTTCTTATGCCTCTACTTCAGTCGCCTCTTACAACATGCTGTGTAGGTACCAGTTTTACTATTCTTTGCTCCCTTTGCGAGCCCTGGCAACACACGGGCGACTCTGGCAACAATCCTAGGGGTCTCTGGAAAAAATGCAATTGTGAACAAAACGGCGCGGTCCAGGTTCAAACTCACGACTTTCCTCCATTTTTTCGTCACACCAATAGCAACAATTAAACGGCAGTAGTTGCAGGAGAAGAAAGACAATCAGACGATGACCTACTTATATATATTGCATTATTTTCCATATTTAGTTGCGATATGTATGTTACAGGGAAGCCCTCCATGTGCCATGCACATAGAGAGGAGAACAGATGGATCTACCCAGAGGAAACTCAAACTCATAGAAAACTGACTTATGCTACCAATAAGAAAGGAAAAACAGAGATATTTTGAACATATGGAAAGACACGGGCCTGGAGATGACCATCGTGGAGGGAAGGCATGCCGGCAGGGTGAGAGGGGATGACCACGAAGAGGATGGATTCGGGATGGTTTGAACGTGACGTCTGCAGAGGCGGAACATATACCCTATGATTGAGAGAGAGAGAAATTCCGAAGGAGTGTTGTGGTGGCAAAGTTCTGCTCGGGACAAACTAATTGATGATGATGAGTTACGAAAATTGTCAATTGTTTTTTCAACGTTTAATAACTATTGTATAAAAGTGGTAGCCACTTTACGCGTACATGAAAACAATGACGAAAACGTATTATTTGAATATGTGGATAATCAGTGGCGGCTCGTCATTAGGGCCATAGGGCCGGGCCCCACCAAAATAATATGTGACGTGTATTTATTATTTAATAAATTAAAATATAACCTAACCCAAAGCCATGATTTTCCCGAAATGTGTGTCTGGCCCTACCAACAAAAACAATCACGAGCCGCCACTGTGGATAATGATAGGTTGAACACAATCAGTTACAAAAATAAACCTACCTCGACAAGAACAATATCAGTATTTTAAAATTCCTCTTTTAAAAAAAGTTGTAATACGGAAAAAAGACTACATGTTTCATTCTTTTAAAAACCGAACATAGCTAGCTGTGTAGAATAAAAGAACAATGCGAATATGTTCTTATAGTGGTACAGTGGATTCAGGAAGAACAAAAGCTGTACAGACGCAATATTCGCCCTCAGACAGTTAGTAGAAAAGACTATCGAATCCGACAAACATTTACACGTTGCATTTGTAGATCAGGAAAAAGCGTTCGACCGCGTAGATAGGCACAAGTTGTGGAAAATACTAACAACCTATGGGGTTAATGAACACCTAATCAACCTTTGCAAGAACATTTATACTGACAGCCAATGTACGATTAGAACAAATACAGGATTATCAGAAAAGTTTCACGTAGGTCAGGAGTAAGACAAGGCTGCGTACTATCCCCCTGCTATTCATCACGTACATTGACCACATTTGTAAAATAGCTAACACCAGCGAAGGAAACAACCTCGGAGAACTCTTAAATGAATTTCTTTTGCAGACGATCAGGCAATCATATCAACAACAGAAGAACAGCTACAACAACACATCAACAGACTCCAGTTAGCATGTAACGAATACAACATGAGAATTAACATCGACAAAACAGAAGTAATGACATTCGCCATAGAGGAAAACACTACCAACATCTCCATCGATAATCATCTACTAAATCAAGTAAAAGATTTCACATACCTGGGGAGCATTTTTCAGCAAATGGAAGAATAACTAATGAAATTCAACACAGATGCAACAAAGCAAATCAAATGATAGGCAAATGGCGCCAATTTTAAGATGCAAACACGTCACCATGAACACAAAAGAGCAATGTTCAACACAATCTTTCTCCCCACATTATGTTACCAGTGCCAAACCTGGACGCTGACAACAAACGATAGAAGAAAACTAGTCACAACAGAGATGAAGTGTCTACGCAGAATGCTGGGTGTAACAAGAAGAGACCGGTTGAGAAATGAAGACATCAGGAAAAAGTGGGTACAACATCAGTACTAGACTTCATCAAGAAACAACAAATTAAATGGTTCGGTCACGTAAGCAGATTACCATCAGACAGTGCACCCCAAAGAGCAATGCTGCTCCGATACAATGGGTACAAAGCAAAAGGCCGGCCACGCAAAAGATGGACCTCAGAGATAACAGAGGCGACGAAAGAGACTATCTACGAAGCGCATACTAGGGCCCGTTTTAGAAATCTCTTCCTGACCTGACGCTGTGAGGCATACAGGATTCGAGAAAGAAAGAAAGAAAGTGGTACAGTTACAACTTTTCAGAATACACAGTAACAAAAATAGACTGAAGAACGAAAAACTAACAACAATATTTCACGTCGTTACTGGGATTTAGTATTTCCTTTTTATATTGTATATTTGTATTCTTTGTTTCGTCATTTTTCTGTTACTAAGCTTTGATAAATCTAGGGAAGGGCTGGGGTTGGGGAGGTGGGGGATCTCTGTGACGTAGAGGTTGGTCTCGTCTCTCGTTCCAAAGATATTCGCTTCGTTTCTTCGTGGATCCATCGGTATATTTTTTCAGAGATTCCTGATCTAAGTTTAGGTGAGATCGAGTTCCTAGTCCTATCGGAGACGGACGGTAAAACGTAGGTTCCGTATTTAAGTTGAGCACTTAAAAAACCCACAAAATCGAGAATAGCAGGTTGGAAAGCCACTACCCGGACAAAATTACTTTTTAAAAAAAATTCTTACAAAATATTTTTACCATCTTCTAAATTACATTGGGGACCCTCGCCGGTGCTACGAATCTCGTGCACTGCCACCGAGATCTTCCTGTATAAGAAATAGATCGGTGCACACATGGTTACTCATAGAAATGCAATGAAGATGGTCCTATCAATCATTAGTTAGATGTGTTTACAATTACATTATGCGTTCATTTTATTCTGTACTTTAACAGGATGTTTATATTACAAATAAATAACAAGTATTTCGAAAAACGTAAATGCGCAGTACAATATTTAAAGACAGGTGAATTATATGATGAATTGTATACAAAGTTGTGTGCTCAGTTGTATTCACTGTATGTATTATATTCACAACTACTCACTGTATCTACAACGTATGATGCAAGCTTCACAATTTATGTATGTTATGAATCTGTCGCTTGGTTGCTCAGCAAAGATCAATGATTTCTATGTCCTAGTGGGTTTTGTTGTCAAACATTCATCTATGGAGTTCCATCGGGTCAATAAACTAATCAATCAGGTACCAGTGTAACAAGTCATTGATGTTAAAATTTTGTGTTCTGATCTACGTAAATTGATTACCTATTTTTATTGACATTATTTTAGATCTCACAAAATATAATAATCATTTTATGTGTACCTTATTTGAAATATTTTGCTTGTCTTTACCATTTTTTAAAATCCATTTAATCGGCAGAATTGAAACTATTTTACGTCACCGTTATTGTTTTTGGATTGTAATCTATTTGAAATGTTGGATTAGATGTTAGTCAGTTAACATTAATTAACGCGCTGATAAATAAGTCTGAACCAAAATTGTATAAATCATGACATGAAAATCAATAACAGTAAAACAGAAATAATGAATATGAGAAGAAAACATAATACACTAGACATCCATGTCAATAGCACTATAATCAACCAAGTGAAAGAATTCAAATACTTAGGAAGCATATTCATGGAAGACTAGATAGAGAGATAGAGGTTAGAGTGCAAAAAGTTAATGCTGTAACCTACCAGCTAGCCCCATTGTTAAGGCACCCACAAATTTCACTGACAGCTAAGCAACAGATGATCAACAGCATTTTCATACCTGCTTTGTGCTACCAGAGCTGAACATGTACAATGAGCAAAGCACAGTCACAAAAATAACTACATGTGAAATGCGTTGTCTGCGAAAAGTTACCAACAACAACAGAAAAGACAGTCACCAACATTAGCATAAGAAAGAAAGTTGGTACATAACCTTGCTTGAATTACATTGAGAAACAAAGAATGAAGTGGTTTAGCCACCAATAAGAATGCATCAAACTCCGCTGTATACAGAGTCTTATACAGCAGAACATCAGGAAAGAAGGAGCGATGAAGACCACGAAAAAGATGGTTAGAAGACATAGCAGAATCCTGTCAAAGAGCAAAATTAACAATCACCCAAGCTGCAAGAACAGCGCACGACAAAAACAGAAAACCACCACACTGGGCAACAACCCTGTAGCAGAGTGACGACAAAAGAAGATTGAAACTATTTTAGTGAAACACGTACAAACAAAGTACTATAGTTTTACAAAATACAGAAACAGTGACGATAAACAGCAACGTTTCGACCAACAAGGCCTTTATCAAGCAAACGAACAAACAGGAGTGAAATTAAAATGAAACACAAATGGACGACCAAATACAAACGTATCTAAGGAAACTATTTTACGTCACAGCTATTGTTTTGGGATTGTGATCTCTTTGAAATGTTGGATTAGATAAACAATATTTATAGTTTACCTTCATTTTTTCCATTGTCTTTCTTGATTTCTCTGATACTATCTGTCGACGAGATATTTTGTTCAAATTGTTTACTTTATGTGTATTGGAACTGCTGTCATCCTCGTCAATATAACTACTGCTATCAAATGAGAAACTACCATTGCTAGTATTCCAGTTTTCTTCTACTGTATTAATATTTTTCCGAGTCCTTGATTCTTCTGTGATATTGCTGAATTTATTATTATCTGTATGTTTTCTAATACTTTTGTCTTTTCCTTTTTCATTATTCATTATCCATTTCTGGAAGTCCGTAAGTTTGTCATCTTTGCTAGTTTGCAGATCATCGTCTGGTGAATCGAAATGGGGTATGTAGGCAACCGATTTGGGTTGATGTGACGACTGAATTTGATGATGTGGTTGTTTTTTGGTCTGTGGTACCTGCAAAGTAGCACCTGATGTTGTGACATAAGGATCAACAGATTTATAGTCATTTTCGTCATCTTCAAAGTAGCTGTTGAAAGTTGGCTCATGTTCCTCAACTGTTGATCTTCTAGAGGTAGGATTATTATCTTCATCTTCGTTCACTACTGCACGATACTGTGGTTTACTTATTGGCGGGACATTGCTGGTTGTTTCTTGAACGCGTTGGTCGTTTTTAAGTATGGGCGCTAGAGGTTGATGTCTATCACCCACGAAGTTAGCCTTCCTAGTTTTTAAGCTGTTACCGCTACCAGAGCTATTAGACAACTTATGCGTGGAGAACGTTCCCCTGGCCAGGTGATACAGATTTTGTGTAGGTGGCATAGGAACACCATTAGCTTCCATTCTCCTTCGCTCATTGAAAAAGTCCCTCACAGATTTGTGATGGCTACTAGGGCTGCTATAATTTTTGGGGAAATCTGCAAAAAAATAATTAATAATATCAGGAAAGAAATTACAGAAAGAAATATTGAACTAAAACATTAAATTTCGTTTTATTAATTTTTTTTTATGTTTCCAATGATTCTATTTATTGAAGCTCTAACATTCAATAGAATCTACAGATATGGAAAAATATGAAGCTCCGGTGATCTGGAGGTCACGAGTTACCAGAATTAAGATATGCTGACGATACAGTGCTATTATCAACATCACAAAATTGATAGAGAATTGATAAGGTCTCTCCAAAAAGAAACGGCGAAGATCACAACCTGTATCTCAATACAATAAAAACGAAGATTCTTACAACTGATAGAACAGAATTGATGGCTAATATATGTATCAACGGCCACAAAATAGAAAGAGTCGATAACTTTGAATATCTTCGGGTGTTGCTGACTAATAACGCTAATGCTATACAAAATAATTAAAAGAAGGTTGAGCATTGCTTTGCACAATCTAAATAAACTAACTAACCCATGGACGGGAACTTATATAAAAACAAAAATCAAGTATTTTTTCCCTTTTCGACATGTGGTTGTGAGATATGGAACATTGACAAAGCGGAGAAGATCATTAATACCTTTGAATGTAAATACTACAGAAGAGTACTTAGAGTATCTGTACAGATATAAAAAAAAAGCTTCTATTCTGCAACAGCTTGATATTAAAGAGATTTGGCTATTAGAGAACATAACATCAAGAAAAATTAAAGATTTCGGACACATCAAACGACATGAGTGCCTAGAGAAGCTAATTTTGGAAGGAATGGTGCCTGGACGAAGAATGAGAGGATGATCTAGAATATGATGGGTGGGAGATATCATTGACGATCTGAGAATGACAGCCGCTGGCGTCGGTCAACTTGCACAGTATAGAGAGTTTTTCAGGACTGCTGTCATGGGAGTCAAGTTCCGGAATATACAAGCTACTTGATGATGATCATTCAGCATAAACTGTCGTGTTCGGATCAAGTACATATCCGGTAGCAAATTTGCAACCATAGAAACACACAATCAAATGTAATGTCACAACTTTCACAGATAACAATATTCTATGCAACTATATTCTTCATATAAACTAAATTGGAAAATTGGAAAATGACTAAAGATATAGAAAGCAAGTTGAATGTATTTGAAAATAGATGTCTGCGAAAAATAATGAACATAAAATGGAACGAATTCAGGAGAAGTGATGAAACCAGAGAAACGCCTGGTCAACCACTAGTAACAACTATTATAAGAAAGAGACGATGTAGATATGTTGGATACCTTGAGAAGAAATGATCAAAGAATATTAAAGCATGCATTGAAGTAGGATGCAGAGGGTTCAAGAAAGAGAGATGATCCAAGGAGACCCTGAAACGAACTTTGCTAAGAGAGGCAATAAATATCGGTCTCAGTTCCATTGAGGAGATTTAGCGAGTTGACCAGGATAGAGTGGTATGGATAAATTGCTTGCAGACCTTATGTAACGTATAACAGTACGAGAGGAATTATTATAAGTTGATTGAATATATGTTTCCTAAAGCTTACAACTATTGTAGAATATAAGCAAATTATTAAATTGAATTAGATACAAATTAATTTTTAATAACACAGAAAATTTACTATTTTGAAATGTGACAAAAAGTCATAAATACATAATGTTATTTTCAGGTAAATTGTAGCTCTTACCGTCATGTCCAGTTTTCGTCAGTCTTGCCATTAACCTTTTCTGGTTGTCTTCATAAATTTGAATTAACTTTTGTTCCTTTTCTTTGAGAAGTCTCTTCTGATAGTCCCTCCTCATCAGTTCCAATCTACTTGGTTTGCTATAATAATTACTGCCTTGTTGATGTTCATGGGTAAATTCTGGCATTGCGGTATTCAATGTTTTCTCATTGATAATCTGATGGGATGTGTGGGCTTTGTCAACACGTAGAGAACGTTGTTCATTGCTTAACATAGTTGAGATGTGATATGTCTGTCTTGGTTCTGAAACAGAACAATCTATATTGTTATTGTATATTACTAATGTGGCGAAACACGTAATCACAAAGTACCGTAGTTTTACAAAATACAAAAACAATGACAATACACAGCAACGTTTCGACCAAAAGGCCTTCATCAAGCAAACGACACAACAGGAGTGACGAACCCTACAGCACACTACATCTTTTCTTTATACGATTTACTGCAGTCTTCCCCTATATCGATATTACTATTACGAGACGGATTAGCGTAGTTCGTAAGGGGTCACTGGGGTGAAGAGGCTAGGTTCTCGGCTCTCGTTCAAACAGTACTCGGTTTGCTCCTTCGTCGAGAATCCTGTTCTCAGTGTAGGTGAGATCGAATTCCTAGTCGTGTTGGAGACGGATGATAAAACGTAAGTTCCGTGTTCAAGTTGAGAATGTAAAAGAAACATTGACAGTTCAGAATCGACAAGAGCAGGCTGGAAAACCGTTACCCAGGCAAATATCATTAGAAAGATTACAAAATAAAATTCCTGCAAAATATTTTCACAATTTTCTAAATTACATCGGGGACTCTCGCATGAGCTATGAAGCCCGTGTACTGCCACTTAGATCTTTCCGTGTAAGAAAGAGATCGGGGCACACATGGGCACTCACTAAATTGCAGTGATGATTGTCCTATAAATCAGACAATCAATTTATTTAATATCATTAAATACAACGCTTTTTTAAAGATAATTTCAAGTAATAAAAATATGTATACCTGACTTTTAAATGATTTTCTACAAGAAATAGCCTCAAATCCCCAGATATATATGTATATATATCACATGTATATCATATATAAGACAAAGATGAATTACATTCTATGTCTGTCCCAATTGTTTGAAGATATCTTGACATCCTACGGACTTGATATTTGGCAAGAGGGTAACTTTCATACATGGGAAGATGTAAAAATTATAAAACTGGACTATTTTTGTTTCTCTAACTATATTCCAACTTGACGCAAATGGTCATCTTGTATAGAAATCGCCGAATATGTATATCCATGTTTTCACGATCCGGTGACGGGACTTTCTGTTCACGTGATCACGGCAGTGGAATATATTTGATGCTATAAGTTAAGACTAGTATAACGTATTTTAAACACATTTGCGTATAGGATTTTGTAGCGCAGTTGATTACAAGCCCGTTAACCATGCAGTAGACCGTGCTCGGGACACATTTTTTATTTTAAAATTGCATCTCACGCTCGGGAAATTGTTTGCTGCTTTGTTGTTTTTGTTTTTAAAACACATTGATAGGTTAATAATCTGAATAAATTAAATTTTCCACTTGTTATTTGTCCACTTTCACGGAAATTCTATTGTATCAGGTTTTACTGGAAACCGGAATGAGTAACAGTTTAATCTTATGTGGTCAACCGATAGTTTTCCCACCAAGCATAGAGAGAAAACGTCTGCTAGATCTGCTAGCAGATGTACCAACTATAATATGTACATATACATCTGGGTGAATGCCGATTTTGATGCCATAAGGGTGACAAGGGACAGGACATTCATCCTGAGCGAAGAACAGATACATCTGCTAGGAAGATCAGCGGAAAAGGATAACAAATGTGACTTTGAACGTGTTGAAATATTACAACTAGATTTAAACTAAATTCCCCGTACGAAGAATGGGTAGAACTGCTAGTCTTATTCTAAGAGTTAATGTAATTCAAGAAGAGACCGGTTGAGAAATGAAGACATCAGGAAAAAGTGAGTACAACATCAGTACTAGACTTCATCAAGAAACAACAAATTAGATGGTTCAGACACATATGCAGATTACCAACAGACATCGAAGAGCAATGCTGCTCAGATACAATGGGTACAAAGCAAAAGGCAGGCCACGAAAAAGATGGACCTCAGAAATACCATAAGCGACGAAAGACAATATTTGCGAAGCGGACACAAGGGCCCGTTTTAGAAATCTGTTCTTGACCTGATGCTGTGAGGCAAACAGGATTGGACAAAAGAAAAGAAAGAAAGAAGCAGAGTCTTCTCTCTGCTGCTAGTAGATATGACTCTTTTATTTTCTTGTTTTACTTATTGTCCATGTTTTTCTTCTAGCTTTGTAAGTTGGAACAAGGTTAGATTTAAACCAAATATTTAGAAAGTTGAACTTTTAGACATACACCATTTAGACACATTCAAGCATATTTCTCCATCACATGGCAGAGACTACCCAGGTTCGAAGCAGTGTCCAGTAAGAGAATAGAAACTGCAAAATGAGGAGAAATTAGGACAAATAAGAATAAGGCTGGAAGGAAGGATTCAAATTATACTAGTCCCGGTTACATGTCGAATGAAGAAATACCTCCAAGGACAAGACGAGCACAAAATTCGGCTGATAAATGCGCAGGATTTTACGTTGCCTTCTTCAGCCTTAACGTTGCTAGAATTGACATTGTGTTTCACAAACCATCTGTGGTTTATTTAAAGTTTCTTCCTCTTTTTCATAAGCGAAGGAAAGAGGGGATAATTCTACGTCGGTGGTTGACTCGTCTTCCCATAAGAAGGGAAGTGGTGGCTCAACGCTCACTGAGTCGTCACTATCATAGTAGCTGAATGAATGAGGAGGATCCACACTGATTGAGTCCTTGTCCTCTTCTCCCGCTAATTCCAGAGGTAGCTCGACATCACTTGGATGAGGCTCACCCACTTCTCCGTCGGTTAGGACGGAGAATAAAGGTTCAATGCCCCCTAGCGACTTATCGGCTTCTTCTAGAGGTAATGAGAGAGTAGCACAATTTCTCTGAGTGGCTCACCCCCACCATTCTTATTTGTTATCAATGGTGCAGGTTCAATGCCACTCTGCGAGATCTTCTCCTCAAATTGATCCGCTATTGTTTCTTTGATGTTTCTCGGCGCTCTAGATAATCGTGAGGAATTTCTGGCATCAACTCGTTGATGAAGTTCATTCGGGTTGCTTTCAAACTCCCCGTAGTCAAAATGTTTTTGCGATTATCGGTGTGACGGTCATATCTCCACCAACCATAAAAAACTCCTTCCTTTTTCTTGCAGGATAGAATTCATAATTCAATGCTTTTTTTTTAAAGGCTGGCACAACAGCCAGGCCGCCGTGAACAGCAATCTGTTTCGTGGCTCATCTCGAGTCTCGGAGAGAGGGAAATCCCGCGGCGTTGGATGCAGACGTCAAAGTCATCATCGATGAAAACTGCAATGCAGACGACGTTGTGATTTACACGGATAGATCGGTAGTTCGTCACGAAAAATCTGCATGGGCCTTCTCTGCAAGCTCATGTGGCAGAATGGTCAAGGAAGCCAGTGGTGCATTTAGTATGGCAACAAGCAGCATGATAATGGAGGTACTGGCGGTGACCAATGCATTACTCTGGCTAGAGTCACAAAACTACACTCATCCTTGCATTCTGAGTGACTCATTGAATATGATCCGAAAGGTGGAGGCCGGTTCGGTGCGCAGGCAATGGACTGAATCACTGCAGGCGTCAACAATTTGCAGAATTACACTTGTCTTTGTTCCGGGGCACATGGGTGTCGTTGGCAATGAGAGGGCAGACAGACTGGCTGGCTCTGCCGCCATATCATAGGGCCAGCCAATGGACAGAACTGACATCTTGAACGCTCTCATAGAGCGTGGCCGCAGAGAAGTCCTTCATCTAAACCAATCCACGTCAACTACTAGATTGCGAGAGCTGAGTTTGAAGATTGGTGTGGCAAGAAAAGAACAGTACAACAGGTATACGAGTAGGCTCATCAATCAAAATAGAACTGGTACGGTCAGTCGCTGGACGCTGTTGGAGATATTGCGAAGGAGATCGGAGCACCAATGGGCATGTCCGGAGTGCAATGAAGATATTCCAAACTGAAACTGAAACTGAAACTCGGCTCGAAAGGGTTCTTGTCCATAAGATGTGTTTAATGAGAATTTCCCGGATGTCAAAGATAACATCAAATTATTAATAGCAGAATTTAGGGGCGATCCATTTCTTTTATTTTGTTATTTCTTCAAATTACCTCCTGATTTCTCTCACGTCTCTTATTTCTTTTAAAAAATAATAAAACCCCAATTGGAGCATAGACCCTCAACCAACTCATGCCAAGTTATCATATCTTTAGCTATCTCTTGGGCCCCAGTTGGGGATAGGCCTTCAACCAACTCATGCCAGGTTTTATGTCTTTACCTATCTCTTGGACCCCAGTTGAGCCATAGGTTCTCAACCAGCACATGTCAAGTTTTAGTATCTTTAGCTATCTCTCGGAACTCCTATCAACACTTCCCTATATCGTTAATCTCTGCCTCCAAATCTCTTCTCCGGGTGTGTTCTGTTCTGTTCTGATCTGTTATGTTATGTTATGCGATCGACGTCATGGCAAATTGGACAGTCCCATGAGTGTTCTGTCCTCCGTTGCAGCAGCCATCCCAAAATTCACCTGCTCACCGTACCCATGAAAAGTTGATTAGTCTATCTTCTCTCTCTACCACGAAAACGACACTATCTGGCATGTCCAAACTTAAGCCCTAATTCTCGCAATCGGTCCAGTGTCTGAGAATCACCCATATCACATACATGAGAGCGTGCCGCATTGATGACATCTGCGCTATCCATACTCGTCAGCTGAGTCGGATATTGTTGCAAGAAAGTAGCACGTTCGTTCCCCCTCAGCTGTCCAGGTGACAGCCAAGTCAGCCAGCATGAAAGTCATCGTCGTTTCCTGCTCCAGCATGTCCATTGTACAGCCAAGTCATGCTTGAGCATGAAAGTCATAGTTGTGCCCCACTCCAGCATGTCAGATGTACAGCAAGTCAGTGCCTGAGCATGAAATCATCAGTTCGTTCCTGCCCTCCAGCATGTCCAGATGTGTACAGCCAAGTCAGTGCCTTGAGCATGAAAGTCATCACGTTCGTTGTCCTGCCCTCCAGCATGTCCAGATGTGTACAGCCAAGTCAGTGCCTTGAGCAAGAAAGTCAGCACGTTCGTTTCCCTGCCCTCCAGCATGTCCAGGTGTGTACAGCCAAGTCAGTGCCTTGAGCAAGAAAGTCAGCACGTTCGTTTCCCTGCCCTCCAGCATGTCCAGGTGTGTACAGCCAAGTCAGTGCCTTGAGCAAGAAAGTCAGCACGTTCGTTGTCCTGCACTCCAGCATGGTTTTATCAAGATGTATCCTATCCAGCGACTTGCCTTCATATCTTGGTTCACTTGGAACCTGTCTCGTTCTCTCTATAAGCTCCTCATGTGTGCCCCTATCATACCATCTCATCATCATCATTAAGTGCCGTGCCAGCAGGCGTAGCCGATCATGAATCTCCACAAATCACTGGATATATATATTCCTCTCATACCGTTATACATCACATATGACCTGCAAGTAATTTCTCCATACCGCTATGTCCTGGGTAATTCGTTCAATCTCTTCCACGGAATTGAGTCGAAATGTTTTACCTCTCTCAGCAAAGTTCGTCTCATGGTTTCCCTAAGGCGTCCTTTCTTTCTTGAACCCTTTGTCTCAAATTTCAATGCCTTCTTCTGTATTCTTTGATCATTTCTTCTCACGGTATGTCCAACATATCTCCATCTTCTCCATCTTATAACAGTTGTTACTAGTGGTTGACCGGACATTTCTCTTATTTCATCACCTCCTGAATTCGTCTCATTTTATGTTCATTTTTGCAACATCTATTTCCAAATGCATTCAATTTACTTCCTATATCTTTAGTTATTTTCCATCTCTCGCTGGCATATGTTAGGATTGATACAATATTGGAATTGAAAATTCTTAATTTAATTTTAAAACTGTAAAAAAATAGTTTCAAATCCCCCATACTACAGAGAAAAACAGCAAAAAAAACACATAACACAATGTTAGAAACAAAAACAACAACTTACCAAAGAAACCAACAAGAATATCTTCACTGTACAACACGTTTTATCCAATCTCTCGTTTCGACGTGTTGTTTGTCTGCTCGTTAACACTCAAATCAATATTTCTAATCGGATAATTTCACAACATAAAACAATGATAGATGAGAACAATTGAACTCAGTCCATACAATTAACCACTACAGCTGCGTAGAAGTATCTTCACCAATCACGCTATTAACCATTAGAGTGGTTTTTCACATAGAAAAAGTTCTTTACCTTTGCATTAAACTTCAAGTTTTGAGGGTATATAGAAATAGTCAAATAACTATATATATATAGTAAATAGTAATAATAATAATAATAATTTCTCTCGTACCGTTATATGTTACATGGGTCCTGCAAGCAATTTCTCCTTACTGCTCTATCCTTGGCAACTCACTCAATCTCCTCCATGGAACTCAGACTGATATTTCTTGCTAAATCGGGATTAGATTATATTTGTACACCAGCGTGTTGCTGAGGCTCGAAAGGGGAGAAAATAAAAGTAACGCTGTGACCTACAAGGCATGTCATAAGAGGCAATTGAGGTAGGGGCCTAGGGAAGCTACACTAGTAAATAAAAAGCGTGGTAGAAATCGGATGAGCTGGTCTACTTTTAGGCGTATAACTGGCACACCGTACAACAGCTCTTATGCTCTGATCACATACAGATCACAACAAGTGATTTAACAAGTGGTCGATATGGAGCGTTCAAAGAAGAAGAAATGATATTTTTATATTAACGTGGATACCTACTGCAAATAACGTCAACACAAACCGTTGTTGCATAAAAATTATGGTGTCAGAAAACAATTGCTATCAGAACTCGGTAACAGTCATGGTATTAAAAGAGTTAATCCTCCAGAAGCGAAAAAACAAGCGAACCAACAGCTGTCTACGAGTAACTCAACTAATGCTGAAAATTTGTAATACAAACGAGATACGCCCGCGGTAAGTTTCTAAAAAAAATGAATGTATTATTTTTCAATATTTTTAGTTGTTTCTGTTATTTAGTTCTCTAGTTTCTAGATCTGCGATATGCTTCCCTGCAGAAATAATGCTAATGCGAAACCATAGTTTGAACGCTTCTACGCTGTTGTCAGACTCGACAGCTCCGGAAATAGTCTGGCAATGGCAGGGAGCCTAGCTATTGTTTTATTTGTCGCAGTGTGGCATACTGTTAATGTGCAGAGAATGTATAATGACCTCACTGTGAGGAAGGATATACACTTCACTGTACCTCCCCACTGTTTACTTGCTCCACACATTCATAAACACACCAGCGTTAAAAATTGTCACCGCATTATTATATTAACACAAATATTGCATAGGGACGCTGTCTGGTTGACAGATCAAATCCCTGTCAGTTGTATTGTTTGTTCATTCATTCCGTTATTCACTGTTTCATTTCCATTCCATTACATTGTTCAAAAACTCATCTGCAAGGGATAGTGTAAGTGGCACGAAGAGATGAATGAATGGAAGATTTTGTTTACATTTCAGTATACTGGAAAACTGCTTAGAGTTGTGAAATATCCAAACAGGTGTGGTGGTTTTACAAAATACAAAAAACATACAACAGTGAATTCTCCACAAAACATTTTGTCTATAGTTTTGTGTTTTTTCATTTCAATTTAATTTTAATTTTAGTGTATCTCGTTTCGCTTTGGGTTATGTTGTTTTTTATTTATTAAATGGGGTCGGTACCTTCACCGTTATCACTAACTGGGCATTTGTCATGTTTAGTATATGCATCGTTGTTATCCCTTTATGTGCCTTCTATTCTTTGCTTGATAAGACCTGTTGGTCAAGACGTCGATTTAGCCTGTATTTGTACTTTGTAAAACTATATTACTTTGTGTTTTGATATTTCACATTGGGTATAAAATTTGTTGTACAGTTGTGAGAGTTGGACACTTACTGTGGACACCTAATTGAATTTGGGTCGAAGTGGTTAAGTCGTTTGCCTGTCATACTGAAGATTGTGGGTTCGAATATGGAGTGAGACATATCTGCAATTATTTTCATGAGGTCATTATGATTATTGCCGGAGCTAAGGAGTTCGTGATTTGCGCAATGCTCTCAACAAATGGCATGCCATCTCTACCGACAGGGATGGAGCCATCTGGGGAAACCCGGTGCAATGAAGCCAATACTTCGCCCTTTGGACGCTTTCTTGGACCTAAATGTAGCTTCAGACTTTTAAAGAGAATTGCTGCCATGTGGTGCCGGAACCCGCAAGGGAAGCAAAGAACAGTACCACTGCGACCTATAATGCATGTCGTAAGAGGCGACTGATGTAGGCCCTAAGGGACGATACACTAATAAATAAAAAGCAGCGTAGAAACCGGATGTGTTGGCCTACTTGTAGGCGTATAACTGGTACAACGTAAATCTCTCTTAGGCTCAGATCACATACAAATCACACCAAGTGGTTGACAAGTGATCGAAATGGAGCGTTCGAAGAAGAAGAAGAAGAAGACAGAAAGAAGGAGAAGAAAGAGAATTAGCTACAGACTCTTGTTGCGAAGTTATTTCTTAAAACCCTTAGTAATAATATAAATTATACGTAAGAGACAAAATAAATATGCTCGCAGGCAGATAGCGGACACTTTTTGCATTGATGAAACAACATAAGTTTGCCTGGTTCGGACATATGATGAGGAACCACTCACTTTCAAAGATTATTTTACAGGGGACAGTTGGGGGTGGGGAAGGGGGTAATCTAGACATACCTTGGTAGCAACATGGACACAGAAGGAGGAGCAAACAAAAATGTCAAGATAAGAATACAAAAAGCAAAGGGAAACTTTATTGCATTTAGTAAGATATGGAAGTCAAAGGAGATCAAAACAAACACAAAGATGAGAATCTTTCAATCAAATGTGAGTCAGTGCTGTTCTATGGCTCGGAAACATGGAAGACAACAAAAGAAACCACAGAAAACTGCAGACCTTCATAAATGGATGATTACGTAGAATAGAGAGACTGGGATGGTAGGATAAGATTACGAACGAGGAACTCAGAGATGGAACTAAGCAGATACCAGTGGAGAAAGAGTTATGGAAGAGACGCTGGCGATGGATAGGGCACACATTGAGAAGACCGACCGGAGGCATTGCAAGACAGGCACTGCTTTGGAACCTGCAGGAAAAGAGTAGGGGAAGGTCTAGACAGACCTGGAGAAGATAGCTGGAGACTGATAATAAAAGGATAGGTAAAACATGGAAGGAATTGGAAGGGATGGCAGGAGAGAGGAAGAGCTGGAAGAAGTTTATTGAAGACCTGTGTTCCGTTGGGAGTTTAAAAAGTGAAGAAGAACGATACATGATATATTTTTTAATTCTATATGAACATATAGAAGATAGATTCAGGATGTAACTGGTGTTTTAGGCATGACGGATACAGAGGAGGGACATATGGCCTATGAGAGATAGAAATTAGGAAGGACTGTTAGGTGACAAAGTTCTGCTCAAGACAAGCTATTTGATGATGATGCTAATGATAACGATGATGATGATAGAAGAACCATCACTACCAAGGATAAAACTCGAATCCATCGCTTCAGAAAGTGCAACAACAACTATCTGATAGTAGAACATCTAGTCTGTTTGGTAACTGGTGTCCAAACAAAACTATTTCTCTACATTCACCACTGGCATGATGTTGACCACACCCTCCATCCTATTAAAAAAAAAAAAAAAGTAAAGTAACCCTTTCATACCTCGTGGTATATAGGTCAATACAGTGTTAGGCCTGTATTTTTTATTGACCGTCGGCACACGATGTGTGATGTGGTCAGCATCACGCCGGCCGCCTTTACTTTCCCAGAGCATGTCTGGTACCCAGTTAAGGCTAGGTCGACCTGAGAGCCGTCGCGGTCGGGAAAAATTCCACGCACATTGCGGGAGCTGAACCAAGACCACCAGCCTTGAAAAGCGAGTTCACTAACAACTACGCTACAGCGGATCTCCCTCCATCCTATACCTAGGATAAATGAAAAATACAGACCTAACACCCTATTACCCAATATACCCCGGAGGTTTGAAAAAAGTGGTAATACCCAATATACCTGATTACATTCCCTTATTCCTACATGCACCAGTAAATGAAATAAATCTTCACTCATCAATGTAGTACGTATAAATAAACTCCGTATTGCAAATGTATGCAAACTTGGACACTGGTCGATATTGATTTTAAAATTGTCAATTTAGTTTCCTCTAGGGAATGAAACAGAGCTCAAAATGTCCCTCGCTGAACTAACGAGTTCACTCAAACGCACCGTCATCCAGTGGATACCGTCACACTGCAACGTTAGGGAAACGAAGCAGCCGACAAGCTAGCCAAAGAGGGCGGGCGACTAACTCAGACTGATCTCGAGATCGGTTATGAGGAAGTTAAACAACCATCGGTTCGCACTATAGTAGCAAATGGGCAAAAGACCACCCTCAGCACACAGCCAGTGACGGATACTATGGTCTCTCTCGACGTGAACAAGTTGCCATACTTCGCCTCCGTACCGGCCAAAACAAGCTCCGAGCCCACATGTTCCATAAATTTAAAATAGGCACAACTAGCCTGTGCCCCTGCAATATGGCAGACATGACGGCAGAACACGTCTTGCAAGACTGTCAACGTTTAGCAGGTATAAGGAAAGAGTACTGGCCACAACACAATAGCTTCGAAAAGCTGTACGGAGAAACGGAGTCCCAAAAACAACAGTAAAATTCATGATAAAAATTGGTTCACCAGTCTAGGCCAGGGAACGCAAAGGAAGGAAACAGTTTATTCTTTGTAGAAAGTAATGAAAAGTAATACATATAGTTTCTGTCCTTCATTGAAATTATGTTGTGAGTAATAGAAATGTTTCGATTTGTGTGTTGTTTTTCTTCTTCTTCACCTTTCAACTCCCAACGGAGCACAGGTCTTCAACAAGCTTCTTCCAGCTCTTTCTCTCTCTTGCCGTCCCTTCCAAGTCTTTCCATGTTTTACCTATCCTTTTAATATCAGCCTTCAGCTGCCTTCACCAGGTCTGCCTAGGCCTTCCCCTACTACTCTTTCACTGCGGGTGCCAAAATAGTGCCTGTCTTGTAATGCTTCCGACCGGTCTTCTCAGTATGTGTCCTATCCATAGCCAGCGTCTCTTCCATAACTCTTTCTCCACTGGTATCTGCTTAGTTCTTCTCTCAGTTCCTCGTTCGTAATCTTATTTTACCATCTCAGTCCCTCTATTCTACGTAAACATCCATTTATGAAGGTCTGCAGTTTTCTGGTGGTTTCTTTTGTTGTCTTCCATGTTTCCGAGCCATAGAACAGCACTGACTTCACATTTGATTGAAAGATTCTCAGCTTGTGTTTGTTTTGATCTCCTTTGACTTCCATATCTTACTCTTTTTTATAGATTGGAAAATAAATTGAAAATTGTAGGAAAATATAAATAAATGATGTCTTTCTGTGTGATCGTGTACCACAGTGGCAATGGGTCTGGTGATTTAGGAACTTCTTCTCTTGTCACACTGTTATCGGGCTGTTACCTAGTGTTGTGGATTTCTGTTTTTGTCTTGCGCTGCTCTATGGGCTAGGATGATAGTTATTTTTGCTCTTTTTGACAGGATTCTGCTGTGCCAGATCTATCCATATTTTCCTTGGTCTTCCCCTGGTCTTATTTCCTGATGCTCTGTTGTAGAAGACTGTATTTATGCACTATCATGGTTCGATTTGGCTGCCACTAAATTTTAGTGGTCAGACCATTAGATTCTTTGTTTCTCAATGTCATTTTACTGTGTGACGTAATGCATACGCTTGTTTAAGTTTCGTTTCAGAAGTATGGGCAATTTATAAGAGTTTGGAGTAGTCCAAAGTTGTTAGCAGGTAAGGTGGATCTTAGGTAAGATAATTCTTCTTCTTCTTCTGCGTTCTCACTAGATTGGGATTTCAGATTCTCTAATAAAGGCAGCCGTCTGCTTTAGATTATCAGCCACGACACATACAGTTTGTCTTGGATGCTGGTGTAAGTGGGCCACCTCTTTTTTCTAAAGTCTGCATAATGGGGGTAGTTCTGTAGGATATAATTCCTATGATTTCTGCTTCCTGTTTGTGCCAGCCTCTTCCCGCAGTAAGTTTTGGCCACCCTCGTGATGGTAGGTCTGACATTCTTACTGCGTGGCTAAACCTCCGAGGCAGATTGGCGACCGTAGAATCTGTTATCCCATTCCTCATTGTGAGGGTCGTTGCACCATGTTATGCGCCTTACGGCCTGGTGCATCCGTTTTCTGCAAGCATTTGTTTCGGGTTAGCATTCCCTAAGGTAAGAGAATTCTAGGCTGTATTAACCACCTAACATGGTGGCTGTCAAAATAGAAATATCGATCACATTTCAATGCAGTCAGAGTCAATAAATGTATGACATGTCAATTGACATAATAAAATAAATAGACATGAACCTTATTTAATCTAGCTGATGCACTTTCAATGAGCCTGATTCTAAACCTATTTACCTCCGAAACAACACGTTAGAGCATATCAAGTGTTGTTTCCACATAGAAGGTCGGGTATAATGGATCAACGTTGTTCTTTTCTTGCCTCAGTAATGCACTAATAATAAGAAGAAGGAATTTATCCATGCCGTTCTATCCTAGGCAACTCGCTCAGTCTCCTCCATGAAACTGGGACCGATATTTCTTGCCTCTCTCAACAAAGTTCGTTTTAGGGTCTCCTCTCTTTCTTGAACCCTTTGCATCCCACTTCAATGCTTGCTTTGATATTCTTTGTTCATTTCTTTTCAAGTAATGCATTAAGATGATCTATAGCTTTTCTATCTCTTGAGATCTGTCCTTCATTTGAAAGTCCAGTTGATAATAACAATACAATAGCCAGTGAATTGATTGACATCTTTCCGATGAACAGCAGATGGCAAGATAAGAGAACATAACTGGACTAAAGTAAATTAGCCTGGTTTCCGAAGAACATTTTGGACAGATGTTGAAAGATTTAGAGGCCGAGACGGATAAGATTTTATTAAACAGAAAGGCTTAGGTAACGAGAACGAGAGATATGAACTAGAATTAAAGAATATGATAAATATTGATGGAAGTCATTAGTACACAACGAGATACGAGAGGATATAGATAAAATATTTGATGGAAGTCTTATGTGTTAACCGAGATACGAAGAGGATATAGATAAAATATTGATGGAAGTCGTGTATGTAACAAAAGAGATAGAAAAATATTTGATGAAGCTGTGTTAGAGATCGAGAGGATATAGATAAAATTTGTGGAAGTTATGTTAACGAGATAGAGATATAGATAAAATATTTGATGGAAGTCTTATTTAACAGATAAGAGTAAGATAAAATTTGATGGAGTTTAGTACGAGATACAGATATAGATAAAATATTTATGATAACCGATGGGATATAGATAAAATATTTATGGAATTTGTTTAACGAGATAAGATAGATGATTAGACACAGTCTGCCGTATGATACAAGATTCGCCGTATCGGCGGAACCGTACGGGGGCGGAATAAGCAGGAAATCAAAATCACAATTGAAGGTTATTTTAAAGAAAAACATTTAAGGGCGGAATTTCGAAGACTTGCATCATACTGAAAAAATATACCGCTCGGTCCTGTATAGACACTCCTGACGCTGTGGTGCAAAACAGTTATAGAGAAAAGAAGAAGAAGATGTACATTCTTTGTCCAGAATGGGACTTGACAGTTGTCTTTGATGGAAATAATTTTATTCTGTCAATCACTAAAGTAAGATATGTTCTCCTTCGAGACGTATCATGTGACCAAGAATATAACTCATACTAAAGGCATTCATCAACAGATGTCTCCGTCGCATACTCTGTATCAGATTGCTAGAGATTGAAGAAAATACTGACTTGCGAAAGAAAAAAACAAGACAGAAAACAATACAGCAAAAGATTAAATTGAGAAAGTAGCGATAGAGTAAATACTGCATCCAAAAAAAGTACATCATTATAACAAGACATGCACTTGGCTAAAAGTCACATGGAAAAAGAAGAGTGGAAATATCAAAAGAACCTCAAGAAGAACAGTAGTCAAAGAGAGAGAGAGAGAGGAGAGAGAGAGAGAGAGGAGGGGGGTCTCTGAGACTAAGTGGTTAAGCCTTCCTTGCGTTACGAAGTCGTGGGTTCGAATCTGGACCGCACCGTTCTGCTCACGAGTGCATTTTCACAGAGACTCCTAGAATTGTTACCGGAGCTACAGAGTTTGTACTTTGTGCAATACTTTTGGCAGGTGGCGTGCCATTTCTGCGGAGAGGAACGGTGCCATCTGGGGTAAAACCAGGTGTAATGAAGTTAATTCCTCTTCTTGAGACCTCTTTAGTCATATGGAAAGAGAAGAGTGGGAATATCAAAAGAACACGAAGATTAGTCGAATAGTAGTTGAGGTCGGAGCCTCAATGACATAACTGAAAGGACGACCCAGAATAAAATGATTGAATAGAATTCTAAGAAAAGATATCGTTAGTCAACAACCCTCGTCGCACCCAAGGATACATATGGAGAGATTTTTTAAATGCTCACTCCCTTTTCGATCCTATCGTTATGGTATTCGAATTTTCATGGGTAGTTTGAGTTTTTCTGTCTCTGTTTTTGTGGCGATTTGCTTGCTTTGTTACAGTGTCAGGTTGTCGGCCCTAATACACCACTCTTAGGCTTTACGACATGCGAGATGAGACAGTCGTTGCGATAGTTGCAATCAAATGTTCTGTTAGGAGCAAGAAGGTTTAGTAGTATTAGTAGTAGGAATATTAGTAGTTGTTGTTCTAGCAGTAGTAGTAGAAGAAGTAGCACCGGTAGTAGTAGTGGTAGTAGTAGTGGTAGTAGTAGTAGTAGTAGGAGTAGTAGAAGTAGTAGCAGTAGCAGCAGCAGTAGCAGCAGCAGTAGCAGTAGCAGTAGCAGCACTGGCAGCAGTAGCAGCACTGCAGCAGTAGTAGCAGTAATAGTAGAAGTAAGAAAGTAGCGTACTAGTAGTTTAGTTTAGTTTAGTCGTCGGATCACCATCACTGCGCGTCGAACAAATTAGTCCATAAGTGCTCCGATCTCTCCCCAGTATGTCCATAGCGTGGCGACTAACGACACCGGTTCTTCGTTGTTTACAATTCTTCTTTGTCTGCCAGCATAGTTCTGTCGAGCTACACCACATTAACTTTGAGTTCTTGCAGTCTGGTTAGTGTTGTGGATGCACCACTATTACGTGAATCATGTACACGCCCTTCCCTTAAGGAATTTATAATATCAGCCTGGTCCATTGTCGTCCGCTTTGGACAGCAGCCATACCTGCAAGCCTATCCGCACGTTCATTCCCTTACACTGCATGCCCTGGTACAAAATAAACTGATCTTTGTCAGCTTAGACCTCCCAGCGATTCTATCCATGTCTAAATCAATATGTACAGTAGTAATAGCGGATGAAAGTAGTAGTAGCAGATAGAATATGTAGTATTAGTATACGATTATAACGTGAAAGGAAGACCAAAACATGTCAAAAGCTATTCACACGAATGTTTCTTGTATCTCGTTGTGTTCCCTTACACAAGCGTTTCCCAAAATGGGCGGTACCGCCCCAGTGGCACTGGAGCGTTCTAGGGAGGAGGGGGAATAGTGGATTCAGAAGAATTTGGCAGGTGTTCAGGTGATTATGGGTCGTGGCTCATTAAATAAGAAATTAATCATAAATATTTTAAAATAAATTATTTTTGTGATTTTGCGATTGAATAATCATTTAAAATTTTAATTCTGCATTTTAATTCATCTTATGCCCGTCTTACACGATCCATTTTTTCATCAATTTTCTATTTCATGCATATAATCATTTGAAAATTGACCATGTATTACAAAAATATATATCAATTTTCTATGTCAAAGGAAAATAGAGCATATATATATATGGTAGGAGGCGTTGGCAAACTGTTATAATGTGGAGGGTGGCGTTACAAAGTTTATGTCGTGCAAAGTGGGCGGTGGGACGAAAAAGTTTGGGAATCTATGCCTTACACGAACATCTATTGTAGAAAATACAAATACACAGAAGCCGAAAGAATGAATAGACATCTACAAGACAATATTTACTCGTTTTGCAATATCTTTGTTCAATCTACTTTCTTCTAGCTATAGAAATAAAGGCTATTGATTTTCTTCAGTTTGTTACCTCAGTAGTCATGTATACATTAGCTTCATAAATGGTGATGACATTTTGTACAAATCAACAGTATTTCATTGTTTGTGCAAACATTGTTCTGTCGAATCTGACCTGACTAGTCTGGGTTCAACAGACGACGCCGTTTATAAAAAAAACACGGCTTTGTGAAGCTCTTTTTTAAAAGAGATAGCTGGTTGTGTTCATAAAAACTCTCGTCTGTAATGCTAGGCAATGGATGCCGTAAGAAATATGGGTTTGTTGCTCAAATTCTGTGTTTGGTAATTTTTTTTTCGAAGCCTCTAATACATGTTTACTGTTTATTTATTGATATTATTGATAGGCTCTGATGTTTTCCCTCTGGTTCTTTACCAAAATTCATTACTCTCTTCTTTCACTGATCTGGTTCTTTACCAAATTCATTACTCTCTTCTTTCACTGATCTGGTTCTTTACCAAAATTCATTACTCTCTTCTTTCACTGATCTGGTTCTTTACCAAAATTCATTACTCTCTTCTTTCACTGATCTGGTTCTTTACCAAAATTCATTACTCTCTTCTTTCACTGATCTGGTTCTTTACCAAAATTCATTACTCTCTTCTTTCACTGATCTGGTTCTTTACCAAAATTCATTACTCTCTTCTTTCACTGATCTGGTTCTTTACCAAAATTCATTACTCTCTTCTTTCACTGATCTGGTTCTTTACCAAATTCATTACTCTCTTCTTTCACTGATCTGGTTCTTTACCAAAATTCATTATTCTCTTCTTTCACTGATCTGGTTCTTTACCAAAATTCATTACTCTCTTCTTTCACTGATCTGGTTCTTTACCAAAATTCATTACTCTCTTCTTTCACTGATCTGGTTCTTTACCAAAATTCATTACTCTCTTCTTTCACTGATCTGGTTCTTTACCAAAATTCATTACTCTCTTCTTTCACTGATCTGGTTCTTTACCAAAATTCATTACTCTCTTCTTTCACTGATCTGGTTCTTTACCAAAATTCATTACTCTCTTCTTTCACTGATCTGGTTCTTTACCAAAATTCATTATTCTCTTCTTTCACTGATCTGGTTCTTTACCAAAATTCATTACTCTCTTCTTTCACTGATCTGGTTCTTTACCAAAATTCATTACTCTCTTCTTTCACTGATCTGGTTCTTTACCAAAATTCATTACTCTCTTCTTTCACTGATCTGGTTCTTTACCAAAATTCATTACTCTCTTCTTTCACTGATCTGGTTCTTTACCAAAATTCATTACTCTCTTCTTTCACTGATCTGGTTCTTTACCAAAATTCATTACTCTCTTCTTTCACTGATCTGGTTCTTTACCAAAATTCATTACTCTCTTCTTTCACTGATCTGGTTCTTTACCAAAATTCATTACTCTCTTCTTTCACTGATCTGGTTCTTTACCAAAATTCATTACTCTCTTCTTTCACTGATCTGGTTCTTTACCAAAATTCATTACTCTCTTCTTTCACTGATCTGGTTTTTTTACCCAAATTCATTAGCCCTGTTCTTCCTGATCTGGTTCCTTTGCAAAATTATTATTTCTTCTTTCACTGATCTGGTTCTTACCAAATCATTACTCTCTCTTTCACGGATGACTGGTTCTTAGCCAAAATTCATTATATGTTCTTTCCACTGACCTGGTTTGACCAAAGAATTCATTACTCTCTCTTCACTGGATCTGGTTCTTTACCAAAATTCATTACTCTTCTTTCACTGATCTGTTCTCTTACCAAAATTATTCTCCTTCTTTCACTGATCTGGTTCTTAGCAAAATTCATTACTCTCTTCTTTCACTGATCTGGTTCTTTACCAAAATTCATTACTCTCTTCTTTCACTGATCTGGTTCTTTACCAAAATTCATTACTCTCTTCTTTCACTGATCTGGTTCTTTACCAAAATTCATTACTCTCTTCTTTCACTGATCTGGTTCTTTACCAAAATTCATTACTCTCTTCTTTCACTGATCTGGTTCTTTACCAAAATTCATTACTCTCTTCTTTCACTGATCTGGTTCTTTACCAAAATTCATTACTCTCTTCTTTCACTGATCTGGTTCTTTACCAAAATTCATTACTCTCTTCTTTCACTGATCTGGTTCTTTACCAAAATTCATTACTCTCTTCTTTCACTGATCTGGTTCTTTACCAAAATTCATTACTCTCTTCTTTCACTGATCTGGTTCTTTACCAAAATTCATTACTCTCTTCTTTCACTGATCTGGTTCTTTACCAAAATTCATTACTCTCTTCTTTCACTGATCTGGTTCTTTACCAAAATTCATTACTCTCTTCTTTCACTGATCTGGTTCTTTACCAAAATTCATTACTCTCTTCTTTCACTGATCTGGTTCTTTACCAAAATTCATTACTCTCTTCTTTCACTGATCTGGTTCTTTACCAAAATTCATTACTCTCTTCTTTCACTGATCTGGTTCTTTACCAAAATTCATTACTCTCTTCTTTCACTGATCTGGTTCTTTACCAAAATTCATTACTCTCTTCTTTCACTGATCTGGTTCTTTACCAAAATTCATTACTCTCTTCTTTCACTGATCTGGTTCTTTACCAAAATTCATTATTCTCTTCTTTCACTGATCTGGTTCTTTACCAAAATTCATTACTCTCTTCTTTCACTGATCTGGTTCTTTACCAAAATTCATTACTCTCTTCTTTCACTGATCTGGTTCTTTACCAAAATTCATTACTCTCTTCTTTCACTGATCTGGTTCTTTACCAAAATTCATTACTCTCTTCTTTCACTGATCTGGTTCTTTACCAAAATTCATTACTCTCTTCTTTCACTGATCTGGTTCTTTACCAAAATTCATTACTCTCTTCTTTCACTGATCTGGTTCTTTACCAAAATTCATTACTCTCTTCTTTCACTGATCTGGTTCTTTACCAAAATTCATTACTCTCTTCTTTCACTGATCTGGTTCTTTACCAAAATTCATTACTCTCTTCTTTCACTGATCTGGTTCTTTACCAAAATTCATTACTCTCTTCTTTCACTGATCTGGTTCTTTACCAAAATTCATTACTCTCTTCTTTCACTGATCTGGTTCTTTACCAAAATTCATTACTCTCTTCTTTCACTGATCTGGTTCTTTACCAAAATTCATTACTCTCTTCTTTCACTGATCTGGTTCTTTACCAAAATTCATTACTCTCTTCTTTCACTGATCTGGTTCTTTACCAAAATTCATTACTCTCTTCTTTCACTGATCTGGTTAGAAATCTTCTTCTTCGAACGCTCCATATCGTCCGAGTGGTTAGGCCGAGGGCCAGCCCCGAGTGGTTACCGGGGCCCAAATTTGGGGTGTAAAGAATATAACTACTGTTACCTGCCACTCATGTCGTAAGAGGCGACTAAGGAGGTTTGGCTGAAATCGGATGCATGTGTCCGCTAGGGAATGCTAACCCGAAACAAATGCTTGCAGAAAACGGATGCAGCTGGCTGTAAGGCGCATAACATGGTGCGACATGAGGAATGGGATAATGGATTCTACGGTCGACAATCTGCCTCGGAGATTTAGCCACGCAGTAAGAATGTTAGACCTACCATCACGAGTGGAAGGGTACAAACGGGGAAGCAGAAATCATTAGGAATTATATCCTACAGATCTGTCCCCAGTATGCAGACTTGAGAAGAAAGAGGTGGCCCACTTACACTAGCGTCCAAGACAAACTGTATGGCGAGGTTGATAATATGAGGCAGACGGCTGCCTTTATTAGAGAATCCGAAATCCCAATCCAGTGAGAACTTGTTAAACCATTCTTTGTGATTTGTATGTGATTCGAGTCTCGATTTTACTTTGTGCGAGTTATGCGTCTACAAATATACCAGCACATCCTATTTCTGCAACGCTTTTAATTTAATAGGGTAGCTTCCATATGCATCTACCTCAGTCGCCTCTTACGACATGTATTGTAGGTCACAGTGTTACTATTCTTTGCTCCCCTTGAAAGCCCCGGCAACACATGGGTGGGTTAGAGTATTAGATCACCATTTCGGTTGGCCTCTGTGGGAAGTCCCAACCAAAAATCACCATTAGTGATTTATGTTGCAAATTGCTTTGTAGTGGCAAACCGTATACATATCTCTATTTTAGCTATCTCATTTAACATGCGTGTTCCTACACAATGCTATAATTTCATACTTACTAATATGAAATACCAAGATCCTAACGTGGAAAATGTTGGAAATGAATTTTAAACTGTGGTTCAGGCAACAAGAATTGATGTTCACTCACTGAAAAATATACAGAAAAGTTTCTTTGAACCCCAGGAATTATGAATATTCACTCTTTTTCCTATAGTGCAATGGTTGAAGTACCCAGCTTTCTTTAAAACCCAGAAACCTCCAACAGCTCTAGTAGGCTTGTAGTGCTATGCTTGGGGCTGTGGAGACTCCTACTCAGGTAGGGTTCATACAAAAAAAGTTTTAGAGACATAGTCGATAATTCTGTGTATGTTTACATTTTCATGTACATAAATTATGAAAGCTCTGTGAATTTGTAAATATATGTACTTCTATAGACAAGAAGAACACACTACTATATATGCATTATTAATGGATTTTGAGAAAAGCAAATATCAATTTGAGTGCAGTGTCATAGATCGCACAAGTTTGTTAAGTGCATTGATATACAGCAAAGTATACATTCTTGGATTCTCCGAAAGGAGTTAATTCTTATTTTTCATATTTGTTGGCCTACACGCTCTGATATAACCAATAAAAGGTTCACCTTAGGTTGAAAAGGGCGTGCCTCGGCTTAAAGAGGCTTTAATCCCTACTAAACAAACAAACAAACAAAGTATACATTAAAACATACAAGTTAGACATATTGTAGTTATTTATTACTGAATTGACGTCACGGCACTCCGAGCAGACAGTCTCTTCCAACAGATGTCAAATGATATGCGTATTGATGGTTCACGTAGTTCGCTGTTTAAACGCATGCCCATCAAGCATCCAGCTCTACTTGTACAACGTGTAATTCCAAACGCAAAATTCGCTGGGTTGATTCATCGTTAACTTTAGTGTCTTCATCCAAAATTAGGTCAAGAGACCAAAGAACATCTCACTTATCCATCCTAAACTCTCCAACAACAATGCAAGCATGCCCGTTCTCTCATTGCCGCGAACACCCGGCCGTATGCTCAGGACAGTAGATCCACGTTAGTCTCTGGAGGTTGGAAACCTCTATAGAAGACCACTCATACCGAAACCTGACATTCTGGATCCGCCGAAGCATCGACTGACAGGCAGAAACAACAACGGCCCCAGTAAACGGAGTCCAAAAAAGCCAAAGGAGGGCAGCAGTAACGGCCTCAACCTCCATCCTCATAATGGAAGTAGTTGTTCCGTATGCTTCCCTTCGCTCTGCAACAATAACGCTACCATGTGTACTAACCAAGAAACCCCAGCCTGACTTCTCAACTAATCCATATCCTAACTATAATTTTATTGCTGTATTCTATATGTAGTGTGCTGTGAAAGAAGTGAAATTCGTCACTTCTGTTGTATCCTTTGCTTGATAAAGGCATTTTGGTCGAAATGTTGCTATGTATTGACTATTGTTTTTGTATTTTGTAAAACTACAGACAGTACTTTTTGTTTTTACGTGTTTCGCCATTGCTACATAGTATTAAAGGGTTTAAAAATATTACTGCAGTCTTCCCCTATATCGATAATATCAAAAATAGATAGGTGAACCAATCTCTTATTTTTATCATGTTTGACTCCAGTGCAGTGTGATATTTGCATTCGTATAACTTTTTTGCTTATCTCAATATCTGCAGTCCAACTTTTGACATTAGAATAACTTGAATGTCAGTAAAATTTACTAAAGATTTTGAGGTTACTGTGTAACGACGACACACAAAAGACAAGACAGTCACATTATCAAATAAAATTTATAAAATTCGTTGACTGTTGCTGCTATAAAGTATGCATGGGACAAGACATGTCATTTTCAATAGTTTATATTCAGTTGTAATATTGCAAGTGTGACAATAAAAACTAAATATTCAGTATATATTATAATGGAACTGAGTAAAACTATTTGATTGCGCAAAGAAAACGTAATTACAAAGTACTGGAGTTTTAAAATTAAAAAACAATGACAAAATACGAAATACTCATTTTGTTCGTTTTGCTTGATTAAAGGCCTTGTTGGTCGAAACGTTGCTGTATTTTGTCATTGTTTTGTAATTTGTAAAACTACACTGTTTTACTTTTATCATTACAATAAAAACTAGAAGTCTTGCTAGCTGGGCGCGCTAGGAAAAAATACCTACTGTGTGCTGAATAATTTCACAGAGTGTTTGTCGGCCGAAATAGCTCAGTTGGGAGAGCGTTAGACTGAAGATCTAAAGGTCCCTGGTTCAATCCCGGGTTTCGGCAATTAATCCGGCGGCAGACAATTTTTTTTTTTGCATTAGAAATATATTTTTTTGCACTATAATAATATTTTGTCCTTAATTAGCACTACGAGTGATAATTATTATTATTTGTACATTGACATATTGCTAAGAATATAATTATTATTTGTTCTATCCTGTTTTGACAAATGACCATCATGCTGATTTTACTTCCTCTTTTGCCGTCCCACTGTTACCGGGTTATTGTCCAGTGTCGTGGTTTTCTGTTTTTGTCTTGCGCTATTCTGGTGGCTTGGGCGATTATTTTTGCTCTTTCACAGGATTCTGTTATGCAATCTAACCATCTTTTTCGTGGTCTTCCTCTCGCCTTCTTTCCTGATGTCTGTTGTAGAAGACTGTATACTGTGGTGTTTGGATGCATTCTTATTAAGTGGTCAAACCACTTCATTCTTTGCTTCTCAATGCAATTCAAGCAGATTTTACATGTGGTTCCAACACTCTTCAGCATGATGTTTGTTGCCATGCTCATTTGTGTCTTTTGGGAATGCGATGAACATGGAGGGTAAAGATTAAATACAGGACAGACGGTAATCTATTCAATCTTCGGAGGTTAAAATCCTTCACCGTGGGAAAAGAATCAATTATCTCAAATGTCTTGTTTGCTGATGACTGCTCCCTCGCTACCAACTCTGAGGAAGAATTGCAGACTTACGTGAACAAGTTCTCAATGGCCTGTGATATGTTTGGCCTTACCATTAACACCAAGAAAAGAGTTCATGCTCCAGCCCTCCCCTAGAGAGCAGTACTACGATCCAGTCATCAACATTAAACACCATCGTCTCCTGCCAGCGGACAACTTTGCTGATCTTATCCAGATCGGCAAACATAGACTCTGAGGTCAACAATAGGATATCCAAAGCCATTGCTACGTTCAGACGGCTACGTGTCACTGTGTGGGAGCGGGATGGGATAAGCGTAGCCACAAATTTGAAAGTTTATCAGGCCATATAGCAGACACGAAAGAAAACTAAACCACTTCCACACAAGCTGTCTACGCAGAATACTAAAAATTAACTGGCAGGACAAAATTCCAGATAGCGAAGTCTTCACAAGAGCAAAGATCCCAAGTGTCAACACTCTGTTGCAGAAGGCCCAAGTGAGATGGGCCTGTCACGTTGCTCGGAAGTATGATAAACGCATCCCAAAACAGTTGATATATGACGAACTTGAAGGGGGAAGACGTTCTGCTGGTGGACAGAAAAAACTATTTAAAGACACTCTTAAAGTGTCTCTGAAATGCTTCGATATAGACACCACGTGCTGGGCGTCCCTTGCGCAGGATCGTCAAATTTGGCCATGTAACAACACAAGAGGAACCCGCATAGCTTAGAATCATCGTGTCGTTGAGGTACAGAGAAAACGAGCCGCGAGAAAAGACACGCACATGCCTAACCTTGATCATGTATGCCCCACCTGTGGTAGGAGATTATGTTCTAGGATTGGACTCTACAGTCACCCCCGCACACACCAGAGAGGTGCAGCAACACACGTCTGAGACTGTTGTCATCATCGCTTGCGATGGACGGCTATTATTATTATTACATATGGTTGTAATTTGTAAAACGGCCTTGCTTTGTTACTACGACTTTGTTATATAGTTTTACAAGTGTACCGTACCATTCCATATTTAATTAATTGATGGATTGTCATCATCATTTGCCATGTCGGTTGTCATTGCCATCATCATTGATTTAAATCTTCGCCACAACAAAGCTTGAAATGGATTTTTAACAAATTCTATTCATTGTCATGATGGTTACACTCTAACAGACTGCTGCCTGTCCACTTTTTAATGGTCCGTTCTCATCTATGTGTCTGCCTTCCCCTTGTCTTCCCGGTTTCGTCGCACAGCTACTGCGTTTCTAGTTCATAGCCAATGCGATACGGGTACCACCAATATGTCCACTAACCTGTCATTTGTTGCCATCTAGCTCTCCATACATTAGCGGTTTTGGTATTCGTTTAGCATGCACATGGGAGCCATGATAAATATATAAATAATTCATTTAAGACATTTCTGGGGGTCTTTCTGGGCTTGGTGACCTCACCCTGGGGGTGGGGGTGGTGTGTAAAGTTGCCAGGAGTCCTGGTTTTCCGGGAAAGTCCCGTCTTTTCATGAAAAAATGTAGTGTCCAGAAAAGTGTTTTCGGGACGCTAATTTGTCCTGGTTTTTGTCCCCGTCAATCTGTCATGAGAAAGTAGCAAATTGTTCGCAATTTTTCGCGGTCTTCAGATGGAGAAATGTTTTAATTTAAAAACTTGAAATGTCCATGTCCACACATAACATGTTAATATTGTCACCGTAGTTTTGTTTTCATTATCGCTGTGATTCTTACGGAACTGTACGGCGTGCTATTTAATTTGAAAAGTCTGTCGTTTTGGTTTCATTATGAATATAGATGGAGACTGCAGTAAACCTATGTAGAATTACCATTGCAATGACTATGTAGAGGAAGACCTAGAAGACGATGGGTGCAGGATGTCATTGACGATCTGAGAATAAGCTACAAGCTACTTGATGATGGATATTAGTGTGAATGTTTGTAACATCTTTGATTCTTCTTCTTGTATATAAGACTTAAGCATAACGAGAAACCCAGATCTTAGTATTGTTATAGTGGGAATTATTTTATACAAAAATAATGGCTGTCCCGGAAAATCGGACGGGTGGCAAGAAGTGTCCCGAAAACCGGACGTCTTGTAAGAAATGTTCCGGTTTCTCGGTTGCAACATCTGGCAATGCTAGATTGGGAGGGTGTCCAGTGAAGTAATGATACCGTAAAATTGTTTTACTGTATACGTTACACGTGCGTAAGGTTTCTTATACAGTTCTGAGGCATGCCGGGTTAACCACGACCTACTATATTTATAGAGTAGGTCGTGGGTTAACTATAGATCGAAACCTCTTCGGTAAAGTGAATGTAGTACATTTGTCGTATATAACGAAAATAGGTATAGATTTGAAAAAAAAAAAGAAAGAACACTGATATCCTGAAAGAACTAAATGTTAAAGAGAATCGGCTGATAAATAACATACTATACAGAAAAATTACATACTTTGGTCACATCAAGCGTCACGATGGCTTGGAAAGAACAATATTAGAGGGCAGGGTCCCAGGACGCAGAGGCAGACCAAGAAGAAGATGGCTACAAGATATTAAAGAAACCATGAATATGACCATCGACGAAGTGGGTGAACTGGCTAGAGATAGAGTGAATTTCAGATGTGCTACAAGAGAGCAACGTTCTATAAAGGATATGAACTTTGATGATGATAAGGTATAGATTATTATTTTATTTTTTTTTGTTCTAAAAATCTAAACCGTACCGTATATTGTAAAACACGGAATAATATTGGATTAGATTCGATGCAATTCGTTATTATCTAGTATCAGTTACTAAAAATAGTAAATCACATGGACTTGAGTTTGCAATTATTAGATCATTTTCTGTATAGTTAGGCAGTATGCATCTTTTCTAGCCTTTCTAGCACTTTTGACTAGATTAATTTCACAACAGATGAAAAATTCGCCACACTTTTAGACTATCTATATATTATAAGTCAGAAATCAAGCAAGGCAAGGTAAGTTACAACCGTATCGTATTACGACTTTTTAGTCTTTTACGTGTCTTTCTTTTTAAAATTAGTGTTAGTGTCTGAGTGTCTCTAGTCTATCTAAAGTCAGACTAATCTAGCTAGCTAGCGGCTACTACACTTAACTAAGCTGCGGACTAAGTCTAATAAATAATATTGATGTCTCTATTTTCCTCTAGATTTCCATGCAGCATAACAGATAATTAATAACACTCGAACACAAAAAGAGCAATGATGATTGTTCAACACAATCTTTCTACTTTCTCCCTAACATTATCAATGCTATGTGCAAAACCTAGATTAGACAATAAATGACAGAAGAAAATGAGTCACGACAGAGATGAAGTTTGTTACTTTGTAAGTCAGTAACAAGAAGAGACCAGTTGAGAAAGGAAGACATCAGGAAAAAGTGGGTACAACATCAGTATTGAACTTTATCAATTAGCAACAAATTAAATAGTTCAACCACATAAGCAGATTACCAACAGACAGTGTCAGTGCCGCAAGTGCGCCACAATGTAACATGTTACTCCAATACAAAGCAAAAGGCCGGTCACACAAAAGGTGGCCGGACCTCAGAGATAACATAGGCGATGAAAAACACTCACACTGTTTATGAAGCACGCACAAAAGCCCATTCTAGAAATCTCTTCCTACCTTGAAGCTGTGAGGCAAATCAGAACTGGAGAAAAGAAAGAAAGACAAGGCGCATAGAGAGGCTCACTCCATATGTCTGCTTTTGAATTTTTGACCTGATGCTGAAAGGCAAAACAGGATTAGAGAATAGATATATAGATAACGCTCAACTAACGTTCCTAAACTACTAGTCTAAAGTATAACTACTATAAGCAAAATATTTTTTAAAAAGGTCTGTTGTTATATATGATCTGGCTATTGTGACATTGTCTTTACCTAGGTGGATGATGGAATTAGTTGTCCACTCTTGCTGTTAAACGTAGGAGTGGGAGTTTTAATTTTGGTTCCATGGCCAGATGAGTCGACCTTGTGTTATATCCGTGTTTATTTAGTGTGGTCTTGATATTGTATATCCATCTTTTCTTGGTCTTCCCTGGCTGTAGTACCTCTTTATATTGTACACACATGTGGGCCAAGATTAACACTATTCATACAAAAATTATTAATTTCAGATTATAAAATATTCTACACACACAGTGAGCTGGAATCAACATGATCCGTCACCTACCAGCAGATGTTAAAGCCAAAATCAGGACAGGTGTTGCTCTAACTAGCTTTGCTCAAGCTGTAGAAGAACTTGTGCTAAACTCCATTGATGCAGGTGCAAGCAGCATTGCTGTGCGAGTGGATTTCTCTTTCTTTAAGGTTCAAGTTGTTGACAATGGAGTTGGGATAAGCCTTGACCAGTTTGAGTTGATTGGAGAAAGGTTTGTTAGAATATTTTTACCCTCTTGTTTTATTTCCCCATATATTTCATTCTTCTATTGCTATTACAGTTTGAATCCCATAGAGATTACTAGTTTGTGCTTTTGTTTACAGTGCCCCACAGTAGAGTTTTTACTTTTGATTACAGATTGGTGGATTTTCTGAATAACTTTCATGTTAGGTACATTTTCAGAGCTTCCTTGAAAATCTCAAAACAGCTGTATGACTCAAAAGTGACACCAACATCAAAAACCCTTTTCATGACTCCACACATACCAGAACACAATATTCAACAACCAGTCTGTTCTAGGACTAGTCCAAGGCCACATGGCCACACCAAGAAAAAAGTAAATACACTTTCATATAACCAAAAAAGACATTCGTCTTTTGTTGAAAGAGCCATGCCGTGGTCATATAGAGGCTTAATCCATCACTTAACAAACAAACACTCAAAGTGACAGTGAGTATAATGCCACAAACTGTAGTCTTCTACACCGAAAAGGAAGGGTGGCTTTGCTGTGACTCTTACAACCTTGAGGCATGCTGAAAGGATTGATTCAGTCCCAGCTGAATGTCCTTAGGTCTAGCAGAATGTCTAGGTCTACCTATGCCCCAATCCAGGTTAAAAAGGCATCAGAGAAGAGAATGGAGACTGTCATGAAAACTGCACCGAGATGGACATTAGAGGGAAAATGAAAACGTGGAAGACCCATAACCACATGGAGAACAATAGAACAGGAACTGAAAGAAATGAATCACAACTGGAACACAATACAGAATATGTCCAAGAACAGAGAAGAATGATGTGCATGTGTTGCTGCCCTAATCACTAAGGGTGTAGGAGGTTAAAGACAGAGAGATGTGTGAGATTAATTTGTGATACTGAAATAATACTGAGACTTCTGGTTCAAAATGGCGAATGTCAATGTATTAAGAGGGATGGCTAATTTCGTCCCTCTTATGCAGAGAGTTATGTTAAAAGAATAAGAAGTTCATTCATTGAGGATCTTTACCACTGCCACAGAGTTTGTGCATCTGTGCTGGAGTTTTCCTTAATGTTTATCATGGTGTGGTGACGGTTTGCTTGGTTTCTAGAAAGGCCAAAGAAGAATAGTAAACTAACAAAGAATTGGTGTCGTTAGTTGTCACACTTCGAGAGACATACCGAGGAGAGGATCGGAGCATTTATGGACTAATTGATACAATGTGCAATGACGATGATCTGACAATTAAAATAATGAATTAGTTTGTTTTTGCTAATTTTGACTACTTTCATTAAAAAACATTTTCAAATACATTTCTTAGGTATTCAACAAGCAAATGCCATCGAATTGAAGACCTTGAAAATCTGAAGTACTTCGGTTATAGAGGAGAAGCCTTGGCTAGTCTAAGAACTGCTGCTGTTTTTCTAGAGATCATTTCTCGTTCAAAATCTTCACTTATCACCTACTGCAAGTGTTTTCAAAATAGTAATATACTAGATGTAACCCAGGCTTCTCAGCCTAGACCTTCAGCAGGTACTACAATAACAGCTCATGATTTATTCTATAACCTACCAGTGAGAAGAAAAAGGTTGAATGAAGCATTGGAAATGGACAAAATTAGATATCGTTTGGCGGGGATTGCTCTGATGTGGCCACAGATCAGTCTCAGTTTGCGGGATGACTCAGTTGGTCATGTGATACTGCAAACACATAAATGTAGTGGAATTTCAGCCTCCTTCTCTAATATTTTCACACCTGCGAGAGCTCGAATGTTAATGGAAGTGTCTGTAGAGCAAGATGAGTTCAAACTAGCTGGACTTGTCAGCAAAGAAAGCTACAGCCGCATGGATTTGCAGTTTGTATTTGTTAACAAAAGATTGGTGTTAAAATCTAGTATTCACAAACAGATTAATAAAATTCTTGGTCGTTCACTAATTTTGCGGCGTAAAGGTTTGACCAGTGATGTAAATTCAAGAGGCACTAATACAGGGAGTCCTCAGAAACAGTTAGAGAGGTATGCCATCTTTGCAATCAATATTGAATGTCCTTATAATGTGTATGATATCACCTTTGATCCTTCCAAAACTCTTGTAGAGTTTCGTGACTGGCCAAAGTTGATTCATCTTCTCCAGGACATGCTGTATGGATTCTTGAGGAAAGAGAACTTGATATCTATTGCGGAGCCAACATCAAATTCACCATGTGCTATAGAAGACGATGATTGTTTGAATAATGTCAATTTTGATAATACAGTGTCATCACTAAGTGATAATGGAAATGTGAACAAAAATTCAGCTCTAGTAGTTGCACCCAAATATGGCAGAAACATGTCTGAAGTTATTGAAAATGGATTGTTCTCAAAGTCTGTGCGTAGACCGCACATTCAAAATCCAGAACCTGTGCTGGCTTCAACTGAACAAACATCTAGGATAGACCTTGGTACAGAACCTCAGACAACATTGCAGTTGAATCAGCTGCAACCATATTATTGTACGGAGAATGTTAATCAGCACAGAGATAAAAAGGATCAATCAACTTCTCATATTTCCCATCCCACCAGTGGTTACAGCCAACAGAAATCTGTCCAAATACCTAGAACTTGTGTAACTTCTCAAGAACACAAGAAAGCTAATATAAAAACACTCGACCAAGATACGGTCAGAAAATCAAAAGGTGAAAGTGTACATCATAGTCCTTTACTTTGCCAACTCACTTCAGACTGTGATCTAATTGACACAGAATCACTTTCAACAGTCAATAAACAAAACATCAGGGAAGATTCAGAAGAAGTTATTGTTAAGAACCAAACTTCTTCAGAAAGAAAGAGATCACATTGGGAAACTCAGTTTGTTATTCATCAACTCTGAGAAGTTTACGTAATATCACACAACCATCTTCCTCAGTAGGTGCATCAGAGATCATTACAAATACATTACAACAGCTAAGAAAATTACCTCAGAAGAAAGTACACAATAGGGGGGATCTGTACAAAACTCCCGAAAAATATACTGTATTGAAGAAAGATGGTCCACCACCAATCAAACAGTCAAAAATAGAAAATGGAGTGCATGCTACTTTAACGAAAATAGACATTATTGAAACCAGACCTACTTCCAATGAGTGTGCCCACACATGCACAAGTAAGCACTGCAAAAATTTGTCTCATAATATTGTGGATAACAGTAATCAGTCTACTAAACAGTTTGGAGTTGAGAATATCATTGAATTAAATAAAATACCCAGTGAAGAAACAAATTCATCTTCCACTTTCAAGTCTGCTAAAGAGGACAGATTTCTTGGTCATAATGACAGGGGAATTGTTCTCAAGAGAACCTTTGACCATAAAGTGAGTCATGCATCAAAGCTTGCAAAGTTAATGAGAGGAGAGAACATTGTTGAGAAACCCCAAGATGATTATGTTAGCCATGATACAGTTAGTTTGAAGCATGCAGAATTGTTAAATGGATTTAGCTACAACAGAACAAAAATGCATGCTGAGGCTAGGAAAGATCTCAGGAAGCCTTCAGCATGTATTCCAAACAGGTCTTTGAAGGAATATACTGATGTTGCTATGAGAACCTCTAATAGAGACACAGTCTCACAAGTCATAAACATCTCCTCAGAGAATATTCAAAATGACAACCTCAAAGAAAGAACCAGAGTCAGCGAACAAGAAAGGGGGGAAATGAGTGATCATGCACCAAGTAACACTCAGATATTACATTCCACTGCTCCATGCAGTGAGCTCTTCTGTCATCACACAGTTTTTCCAATAAAAAAACAGCTTGATCATGCTGGGGGTGATTTGCCATTTAACATATATCGAACTGATGTAATTTCACAAGACACAGATGATGAATTGAAAAACTCTCCTAACGTTTCTGTCATCTTAAGCTTACCATTAGAAAATGTCCAATGCAATATTAAACAGTTTGAAGCCTGGACAGACAGACCTGAAATATCTAGAGCCATTATGTTGACCGATGAGAACAAACGTAGCAAGAGCTTGGAAAATAATGTAGGGTATAGCATCATTGCACCAGAAACAAGGTGTACTAATTTGAAAGGGGCTTCTCTTCCATTACAGACTTTGAAAAGTACATCAGAAGCGGATTGTGATAATAAAGTTCAGCAATTTACTAAATGTTCTAGGCATCAGGACTTGAATGTTACAGAATTGGTGTCTGAAGAGCCATGTTTGGTACACAGGCAAATTTCTAATTTGTTACAATCTGGAACGAAGATCAAACATTTTGAGAGTAATACCAAAACACCGCAAATGTCTCAAGGCTTTACTGTAACCATCACACAATCTGATAACAATGACACAGAGGTTTTATCAGAAGACACTGACTCTCCTAGTATTCTTCAATCCAAAAACATCATTAGCAGTCTTGAAGAGTCACCAACTAGCTTTGGCTCTGCTGGTTTCAGTCCCACAAGTGATGCTGCCTCCCTAACAGATGAAATATCTTCTCTTCACAGGCAGTCTGACACTCGGAATATCTCATTTCAGTGTCATGCGAGTGGAAGTGAAATAACTAAGAGCCCTGGTATTAACATTAGCAATCCTGATATCAACATTAACAATCCTGGTATTAACATTAGCAATTCTGGTAGCAGCATTAACAATCCTGGTATCAACATTAGCAATTCTGGTGTCAACATTAGCAATCCTGGTATTACAAGCAATTTAGCGCATTAACAATCCTGGTATCAACATTAGCAATTCTGGTGTCAACATTAGCAATTCTGGTGTCAACATTAGCAATTCTGGTGTCAACATTACCAATCCTGGTATCAACATTAGCAATCCTGGTATCAACTCTAGCAATGTTGCAACAGTTGGATCAAATTCTAATGTTTACTATCAGGATATTAGAGGTATTGATCACAGTAAAGACAATGAAACACATGATCTACATCCCAAGTTGACTCTTTCAAATGTCAAAGGAGACACACGTTTTGCTAATGTTGTAAACAATACAAAAAAAATATATTTAAACTATCCAGTGGCTGTATGTGAAACTGATTCACTAAAGACATCACTAGCCAGTGAGGAGCCGATGATTCTAGCTTATGATTCACTGAATCACTATCAAGCCTTTAGCACAGTTCCGGGAAAAAGAGGGCACAGAAATCTCTAACTTAGACATGGGGAAGGACAATGAAACTGGTTTAGATATGGAGGCCATATCTTTAAAAAAAAGTGGTAGTAAATGTATGTTGAACAGTCCATGCAATGAGGAGGAGAGTGGTTTTACAGAAGTTAACAACATGATTGCTGAGGCTAAACAAATGTTTAAAAGTATGAACAAATCATTAGGCATTTCTGCTTCAACAAATGAAGTGTACTCTCATTCCTTCGATGATGATGACATGCATAAGTTTGGTCCCAATCAAAATAGAGAAGACTGCTACAGAAATGTCACTGAAACCATGACAACTGCTGATGTAGAAATGTCTGGAGATTGTCACAAAAATTTCACATGTAAAGATGAACAAGATCTGTTACTTAGGCCAAATCGAAAAGAAACACCTCAGGATAGTCTGAGTTGGAATTTAGTGTGTACTTCAAGCAGAGACAGTCTATGCTGTGATCTGAGAGATGGAAATGAAACTGACGAAACAAACCTCTGTCCTGTTTCTTCACATTCATCAAGACTAGACGCAAACTATCAGACAACTAAGACAAGAGATTATGATGCTAACAAGATTCCTTCAAGCGATGATTCAGAATCAGTTCCTGGTCATTTAGAAGACACTGCAATTTTTTATCAGACACCTATCCTCCAAGACTTTGCTGAAGGATGCTTCTGAAGAGTCTATGGGACAAGGCTCTAATGTAAATGAGAAAAATGTTTCTCAAATACCAGTTAGTCTTTTTTGCTCGGAGGCCAAACAGGCAAGGAAAACTTATGACAATAAACCAGAATTTGCAGAAATAAACATTGATAGCCAAATTTGTAACACCAATGGGCAAAGAGTCATGTTAAGCCCTGAAGATTCTTTACAAACAGATGTAAAATCAATATCACTGCGTCTCCCATGTAGTGCAGACTTGAGTTCCCAAACTGATCTGGCCATGGTGTGTAATGAAGGTGATCAAGTGTTGAGGATGATAGAAGAGCCAGTTTTGATTCAAACTGGACTGCCTCATGAAAGTGAAAGCCAAGGTGCAAAGAATAATGTAAACAGAAATTATAGTCCATCACATCAGAGAGCAGGTGGTTTGTCCAGAAAGGAGGCAATGATTGGTACTGAAGTACAAGAAAATTATATTTCCAAAGAAGGAGTAGTACAAAGTGATGAACGTGGAATGAATGACAATCCCCTAAATGTGAAAACTTTGAGGATTAACACCAACTCTGATGTTGAAATGAGTTATATTGCTAGGATTTCTAAAAGTGAATCAGGCAAGTCTGACTTGCCCAAGCTCACGTTCAGTGTGAGACCAGGTGGAAATGTAATTGAATCAGATGAACTATCATCTCACCATTGTGCAACTTCATGCAAAAAGATGATTTTCAGAAAATGTTAACTTCCTGTCAGAATGATCAGTCCACCTCAAATCATCATCTAGTGCCAGCAAGTGAAAATACTTATAATTTTGAGGAAATGGTTGTTGATCTAGATACCCAGGTGAAAGAAACTAATACAGCTAAAGATGAGCTTGCTAACAAAATGAATCTGCTGTAACAGATGACTTTTGAAAGTGAGGAAGAGAACACAAAACTGCCTGTTGGAAGGAGGTCTTAGACCCAGAAACAGGTTTGTTATTTTATATTATTTGTTTGATGTTAGTGTTCAGACCTATCATTATTGAAATCATTACCACTTTTAGTTATTTGATTCCAGTTTTCAATATAAACTTTGGCTAAACTGACTTCAGTTATTCTTACCTTTGTCTATGTTAATACTTTTTATGGGTTATTTATTTTGAAAACATAGAAAAATACCTATCTTATAGTTTAATGTTTGTGTGATGGTTATTTTAGGTAACAATATAGAACATAGTACTATTTTAATGCATGGTTCTCTGTGGTTAAGTGGTTAAGCCTTTGCCTTGCTTTCCAAAGATCGTGGGTTGGATTCCGGGCTGCGTCGCTCTGTTAACAGTGCATTTTTCCCCAGAGACTCCTAGGATTGTTGCATGGAGTTATGGAGCTTGTGCTTTGTGCAATACTCTCGGCAGGTGTGTGCCATTTCTGTGGAGAGGGCCAACGATTTGGGGTAAAACTCATTGCTGCCAAGTCAATCATTTGGTTGTAGACCCTGTTTGTTTTAGATACATATAACTTTGATGATATTCTGATGAATTTGATTTCACTGTCTATACTATGCACATTATGAAGTCATATTCAGCTTGGTTTCAATGCTTCTCTGACATTATTGGATTCATTATATGTTGTTCTTTAGAAATCATAATGATCTATATGATCATATACAGAGAGATTGATTGATTGATAGGACCATCATCATTGCACTTCAGTGAGTAACCATGTGTGCTCCAATCTCTTGCTTGCACAGAAAGATTTCAGCTGCAATGCACAAACTTTGTAGCACCGGCGAGGGTCCCTGACGTAATTTTTAAAATGGTGAATATATTTTGTAGGAACTTTATTTTTAACCTTTTTCTAATGAATTTTTCCGGCAGCGGCTTTCCAGCCTGCTATTCTTGATTTTGAACTGCCAAGGGTTCTTTTAAGTGCTCAAATTGAATATGAGACCTATGTTTAATCGTCCATCTCTGGTAAGACTTGGAACTCGATCTCACACTGAGATCAAGGATCTCTGGAAAAATATCCTTATGGCTCCATGAGGGAGCGAACCAGTTAGCTTTGGCATGAAGGCAGCACCTAACCTCTACGCTACAGAGACCCCCTTGGAGGTGAGCCTCCTTATGAGTTGTATACAAGGTGGAATGTAGTGTCTTAGATATTCCACGATCCATTGTTTGCGTGGTTGTCCTCTGGATCAGTTGCTTTTGTATCTGATTGCAGGTGCTTTTTGTGGGAGACTGTCTTGTGGTAACCTTGACACATGTCTGAACTATTTTTAACCGAAGCAGTTAAACTACTGTTGGTTATTGAGCCAGTCTCATACTACCTATGTGATCATAGATGCGCAGTCCCGCTCAGCAGACATCGAAGGATGTACATGCTAATGCTTCCTGTAACTTGCTGATTAAACACACTTCTTATTCTTCCCCTCAAAACTCTATATCAACGCTCAAAACTGACATATATTGATGTTGTTTTTTTAGGCAAGAAAACTTATATTAACAACTTGTCAGGGCACACTGTCAGCGAGGAGCACTGGACATGCAGGTCTGCACAAACACAGAGAGATATGTTAGCGATCCCTTTAGAGTGTAAGTTAGTTTCATGTGTGATACATGGGATACAAATTTATTCTGTGATTATGTCAATAATAATGCTTGATCATCCGACTTGTTACTCTGACAAAGTCTAGTCTACTCCAGGGTTAGTTTCCAGCCATGTAAATGCATGACTTTTTTCCTCGTACAGTTGTAGCAGATAGCAACAAGGCCTAGATCTTATTATTGCATGTCCAAATCTATGGATTTCTGTGTGTGGTGTAGATCTCATTTTGCATGTCCATATCCATATATTTCTGTCTGTGTGTGTGTACATTTATCCTAGTTTCTGTTTGAACTGACAGCCGCAGTCTTCTACAGACTAGGTTGTGTTTTCTACCTGGATTGTCTCCTTTTTTATCCATAGATATTGGTTGCAATGCAGCAGATTAGTTTGTTTACAGAGTGTCTTCATCATGGCTAGAACATATAGCAACACTTTCTAGTTGGATGTGTCCATCATTGGACATATAAAGTATTTGTTACTGAAAACACCTGTTTTGAACCAACCCATCTTGCTAAAAAAGTATTGCAGTTTGATCCCTTACAGCTTATTCATCCAATATGAAACTAACTTAGATTTTTCTTCTTCTTTGCGTCGTTCTTTACGACCAATTTTAATCACTCTTTGTGATATGTTTGATCTTTGCTAAGAACTTGTATACGTTGCACATTGGTTTGATAGGTCCCTAAACGCATAGACATCTACATGTTTAGGACACGTGCATCCGATTTCACCCAATCCTCCTTAGTCGCCTCTTACGACATGCGTGGCAGGTAACAGTGGTTCTATTCTTACACTCCAAATTTGGGTCCGGTAACAACTTGGCGGAACATTGATATGAAATGTCAAGAAAACTAGTTAGAACAGAGATGAAGTCTCTACGCAGAGTTTTGGATGCATTATCAGGAAAATAGTGGGTACAACGTCAGTAGTGAAGTTAATCAAGAAACAACAAAGTCAGATTACCAACGGACTGTGCACCTCAACAGGCAATGCTATTCAGATAGACAGTATCTAAAACAAAAGGTGGACCACAGAAATAACAGAGACAGTAAAAGATACCATGTACAATATGCAAACAAGAGCCCCTTCTAGAAATATCTTCTTACCCTGATGCTGTGATGCAACCCAGGATTAGAGAAAGAAGAAGATGCAGTGCAACATAAAATCAGAAACTCAACTTTATCATGTTTTTTTTCTACTAGAAATATACATATGAAAATAATATTGACTGCTTCTGAATCCATTTTTTTCTGTGTTAAGGTGTCAATGTTGCCCCAGTAGTTGGTCCCACAGTTTTCAATGCCAGTGAGAAGCAAGCATTTGAAGTTCTGGTCAGTGGTCATTTTGAGCAGGAGGAACAGGTAGCTGTGTCCAAGTGGAGGAAAGGGGAGAGGCCTGTCTATGGTAACACATTCAATATATCATTTACTTGTTTTAAAAAAAAGGAAAGAGAATGTGTAGAAAAAATAAGACTGGATGAAAATATTGAATCTTTCTTTTCTCCAATCCTGTTTTGCCTCACAGCATCAGGATAAGAAGAGATTTCTAGAACGAACCCTTGTGTGCGCTTCGTAAATAGTATCATTTATTGCCTCTGTTATTTCTGAGGTCCACCTTTTGCGTGACCGGCTGAGATCCACCTTTAGTGTGGCCGACCTTTTGCTTTGTATCCATTGTATCGGAGCAGTATTTCTCTATGGGGTGCACTGTCTGTTGGTAATCTGCTTATGCGGTCGAACCATTTAATTTGTTTCTTCTTGATGAAGTTCAGTACTAATGTACCCACTATTTTCCTGATGTCTTCATTTCTCAACCGGTCTCTAAATATTTAATAGGTAGGTTATAATGCAGACCAGCCAAGAGAAGACAAAAATACAGTGAAGCAACAGCATACAGCAAGACTCGATATTGATTGAGGGAAGGGGTATAGAAGATGTTGGTGAATTTGTCTACCTTGGAAGCAACATCAGCCAATCAGGAGGTACAGATGAGGACATTAATGTCAGGATTGGGAAAGCCTGACAAGCCTTTGCTATCCTGCACACAGTATGGAAATCTACTGCTATCTCCATGAAAACAAAGCTCAGGATATTCAGCCAATCTGTGTGATGCATGCTGAAACATGGCGAGTCACCAAGTTGAATACAAATAAGATTCAGACCTTTGTCAATGATGTCTTCGGCAGATTCTCAGACTGAGATGGTATGACTGAGTTGCAAACACAGACCTGTTAATAAGAACAGGACAGGAACCCATGATGACCCCCGTTAAGGGAAGAAAATGGCGATGGGTAGGGCATACCCTACAGAAGACACAGTTGAGTGTCATTAAACAAGCACTTGAATGGAAACCACAAGGAAAATGGAAAAAAGAACATCCTAGACAGACCTGGAGATGAAGTCTTCTTGAGGAACTGAATTGTGATCGACTATCCTTGGAGACCATAAAGAAAACAGCCAGAGACTGGTAAAAGTGACAAACAACTGTTGAGGCCCTAGGCTCCACGAGGAGTGGAGAAGAACAAATCTTGTTATAATGCAGAGTTAATGGCTTTTTAAATAAGCTGACAAAAAGAAAGGTGAGAACATTCTGTTGAAGATTATTAGCTTCTGTTGCTTCCTCATGTAAATTTTTCCAATTACTTTGAAGAAATTTGGACAGTGATTCTTTATAGCTAGTCAATCAATAAATCAAGTGTCGTGTCTACCGGCATAGGCGATCATGTCTCACCATAGCTCTCTTTCCCTCATGCAGTTAATCAGTTTTGATGCCTAGCCCTCATCAAGCCACAATGTCAGACCATCCAACATCCTCTGCCTTCAGCAATCTTTCTTTCTCTGTATTTTACCCATTGTCACCAAATGTTCCAAACATCCTCTTCGCATTATGTGCCCAAGTATATCGATTGCCTAATTCCTATTCTTCTGATCAGATTTCTTTGTGTGCAAGCCTTTTTAAAACATTATTGCTATTTTCTATCCATGGGATTTTCAACATTTTTCTGTAAAATCACATCTCTGTGACTTTCAGCGATCTCATTGATTGTTTGTTTAGTGTCCATAGTTATCTGCCGTACATAAGTATTGGTTCAATATAGCACTGTGTATATATAGCTATATAAATTAAGCTTATAGATATACAATTTACTAAGTCATAAATGAAATGAATTCACTTGAATCTGTTCTCTAGACAAAGATACAGAAGCAGATGTCTCCGCCTTGATGACCAGATGGACAAACCCAGTGTTCCTCAACTACAAGCAGGTAAATGATATGTGAATAAATCTAGTCTTAACTCTTTCCATACTGTTATTTGCTCACTTTTACACAGTTAATTCAAATGAGAAAAAAAGCGATTTAAAAAAAAATTACAATAACTCCTCAATAAATAAACATATATATCTCTTATTATATACAAATTTTAAGAAATATGGACAACCTTTTAGAATAACAAGATTAAAAATAGAAGTAAAATAGCAGACGTAAAACTAGAAATACTTCTATAAGGAAACAACTCGAATGGTGTAGTGTATGGCGAATGGCGTGAACAGGAATTCTATGCGACGATTGTCGTGGAAAGAGTTAATCAACTCAATCAATCAATCATGTGCCATCTCCTCATCAAAGGTTGACTGCATTGGCTCTCCAAGTTTTATCTCTTGCCCTGACAATTTGACAATTAAGGACAGACGGCACCCCTAAACCTAAATCTTAAGAATCCAAGTTTTTTTATATGGTTCTAAGTTATCAACATAATGTAAAAACTCAATAAAAATTATTTAAAAAATCCAAACACATATATTCTAGGCAAAAATGTTAAATATTGATGTTTTTGGTGAAAAAGCTCAAAAAGTGACATTGCCAAATACAGGATGATTTAAGCTCTATTAAAGTAAGCACAATAGAAATTTCAGATGTTATACTAAATCACCATATCTTTAGCTGGTAGCAAAGATTTTAAAATATAAAGAAATGAGACTTACCTGAATTTTTAAATCCAAATCCATATTTTTGAAGAAAAAGAAGTGGGGTAAGAGATATCTTTTACACAATACATAAAAACTATTCAAGGAATTCTAATAAAAGTGGTAGGGGCTGAGCACATGTGCATAAGGAAGAAGTGTGCAAATTTTTACAGCTTTTCTTTGAGTAGTTTTGGAATAAAATTGTATTTTGGACATACATTTAAGTAAAATAACAGTTTTGAGAAAATGTCAAAAAAACCGACAAATTCTGAATTATTGAAGGCAGTAATGCAGTTTAAAACCCGCCAGGAACATAACAATCTTCCCCAGCCAACTCTTGAACTGTTAACAATGATTTTTTTATACCTTTCTACCTTTTTTGTATTTAAATTTTGTTTTAATGAGGAAGATATGTGTTTTCTATCTACGGCCGCAAAGCACTGAAAACAATGTTTTCCAAAGGATAAGCTCAGTTTGTTAAAAATATTATGTCTTCCTAATTCCCCATTATTAAAGACTATAGTGGCATCATCAACAGCTATTTCCAACCTTATCCTCCCCACAAATGTGGTCTTAGGACAGCGAGTCCATATAAGATGATGGAAAGATTCATTTGCATTTTGAGTACCAACATGAAGGCATTTTTCAACAAAACCTCAGAAGATAGCTCGACAAATACAGGCATTATCTTGTCCAAAACAAAGTTAGGTAGTTTATTTTTATCAGCTAAAACTTTATCTTTAGGACACCAGCTACCACAGTCCTTATGATTACCTTTACGGTGGTTAAAATATTACCAAGAAACTGTTTAGTTTTCTCATAATGACAGCCAATGCTATACATTGCCAACTGCAATCGCAGGTTGACATTTTCTGTGCACGACTTCAATGAAATTACATGTGCACATAAAGTACAGGTAAAATGTAAATGGCTTTCTACTCCAATTAGCACTTCTTTCACTATGAATGTATCTTTGCTACTCATATCAAAACAATTTGAACATAGTAACAATTGAATGAAAGAAATCACATTTTCTATGTCAAGAAATCGATAGCCACTAATTTCTGGAACTTCAGGAACTTCTACTAAATTTAAAGACTTGTTTAGCTTCTGAAAAGATGATGAAGTTGGAACAGACAGGTTTAAATTTAAACTGGATTCACTAAGGGCAGGTACAGTATCATCAATGTCAATATTAGAATTTGTGGGATCATCATTTTCAAACTGAAACTGCCCACTCGACGTCTCAACACTGTCAATACTACTAATACTAGTATTGATACTAGCATTCAAATCTTCCGTTCTAGAACACTAGTTACCTCAAAATTTCCTTTTCTTTGAACGATATCTATTTGTTTTAATTACTTTATTACTATCCATAATGGTTTAGTAGAGTAATAGCAAATTATTTAGCTCAAAAGATACACACTTCAGTCGTAACGCGCATGTCTCAATGCTACTGTTTACTAATCGTAAATGTAAGCATTTTGTAAGAACCGCTCTGATTGGTTGAGGGTTTCAAAGTATCATGGCTGACTATTTATCAACCAATGAAATTTCTTGTTATGTTCTTTATTTGTTTATAAAAACGATCCAGATCTCGGGAGGCTTTAATTTTTGTGAAAAAATTATTAATATTGTCCAAATAGAAGCAAAGTTATGACAATTTTAAGATTTTGAATATATAATTAGCTTGCTAAAGGTAAAAACATACATAATTAAACAATTTAATTAAAATACATAGCTTAATCTTTATTATAAACTAAATATGGTTTCTGGTTCAGAATTGAATGTATTATCTAAAATATAAATAACCCCAAATTACGTTTTTTAAAGGAAAATCGATAAAACCACAGGGCGGTCTGTCCTTAAATGTCATGCCTACCGACAATTAAATGTCATGCCTACCGACATAGGCGATCTTGTCGCTTCATAACTCTCTTTAAAAAGTGCAGTTAATAAGTTCTGATGCCCAGCCCTTGTCAAGCCACAATGTCAGACCATCCAACATCTTCTCCCTCTGCCTTCAACAATCTCTCCTTCCCTATATCTTACTCATTGTCAACACTCTTCTGCTAGATTATTGCATGTTCAATTCTTGATGTTTCCCACCAAAAGTTTCTCAGCCTTCCCTTGCTCACCTGCCTTCTACCTTTCCTTTCGTGATGGTTTTTAACAGGGTGTCATTTTTTTTAAATGTAACTAAAATATCTATATTGCCTAATTTCTATCTTTTCACTCCTAGTTTTTGGAATGCTTTTTTATTAGCTTTCTTCTCTTTCCATGACACTCACCCTATTCTTCTGTAGTGGAAATCCACATTTTGCAAGCTTCAATTCTTCTCTCCATCTGTTTGTTCATTGTCCATGTTTTTGTTACATACAGATGAACATACTTGATAAGTCTTACGTTTTGTATATTTTATCTTTATTTGGGTGTTCATACATTTTTCATGTTGTTAAATATGTTCTTGATCATTTCTATTCTTTTTCTTGCGTTTCACATCTGTCGTCTTCTTTCTATTATTATATGTCCATGATATATATATATATATATATATATATATATATTACTTACTTACTTAATCCCGTCATGCCTAGTGGCACATGGGGCTTCAGAAAGGACTTTCCATGCTCTCCTGTCCGTGCAACCTTCAGTGCAGAGCCCACGTCAGAAATGCGGTGTCAGTTCCTCTTCCATCATGCGCTCCATGTTGTCCGTGGTCTGCCTTTCTTTCTCTTTCCTTCTGGTGTCCAAGTGAGGGCTACCCTTGCAGGCATTTCTTGTCTCATTCTCATAACATGTCCGAGCCATTTCCATCTTCTCTTTTTGAGTATGTCATTCATTGCCTCTTGTCTTGTATCTTGGAGTAGTTGGTTATTGGATATTTTTACTGGCCAAAAGATTCCCAAGATTCTGCGAAGACAAGAGTGGTGGAAACTGACAGCCTGCTAGTATCTCCTTTGGTCATCCTCCAACACTCCGATCCGTAGAGCAAAACTGGCAAAACAATGCTTTTATAGAGTTTAAGCTTTGTGGTCCTATTGTAGATTTTGGACTTCCATATATATATATATATATATACTTGACACTTGTTCCTTTTTTCTCCATTTACCGTTATGTTCAACACTTAATACTTGTCTTTGTTTTCTCAATATAAATGTTCTGACCATATATTTTAATTCTGTTGTTTACTTGTTCTAATAGTTGTTGCACTTGCTGTTTGCTAACATTACCATATCATCCACATATTTTAGCTTATTTATTATTGATCTAGGTCTGCACACAAAGAAACCTTATCAAAAGAATAAGAATCGGACAATCAAAGTTCTTCGGGCATATAATGCAAAGATGAGGTTTGGAACACTTGGTGACAACAGGTAAAATTCAGGGAAGGAGACATCATGGAAGGCAGAGTGAGATGTTGGATGGTCTGACAACATGGTTCGACAAAAGATTGTCATCAGAATTGATAGACTGCACCAAGGAGAGAGAGTTGGGGAGAGACATGGTGCCCGATGCCGGCATGCATGGCACTTGATTGATTGATTATTCATCAGCTGCAAGTAGATCAATGATATATGAACAAATCTAGTAGTCCCCAACTATTAAATAGGTAAAGCGGCAGTGTGGTGCCGGGCCCACAAGGAAAGTATAAAGAATAGTACCACTGTGATCTACAAGGCATGTTGTAAGAGGCGACTGATGTAGGATCTATGGAAGCTACCATAGTAAATAAAAAGCGTCACAGAAATTGATGTACTGGCCTACGTGTAGGCATATAACTGGCGCAACGTACAATTGCTCTTATTCTCAGATCACATACACATCACACAGAGTGGTTAACAAGTGGTTGATATGGAGCATTTGAAGAAGAAATGGGTTAACGGATATGAAGACAGCTAAAAGAACAGATTCAACATTTTTGTTAAAGATTGTATACAATTTCTAGTCGCAGACTTACCAAATGAATTTGCTTGAAAAAAAATGTCTTTTTATTTTCCCACAGCCAGGACTGCTTGCTGAAACATGTCCTAGTGATACAGTGGCCCGGTCATGCTTCAACTCTCTTTCCTTGGTGGAGTTTAACAAAACTATGCTGAACACACTAAAGGTACTTGTATGTAAATGTTTATACTTTGTAATTATGTTAGTTGTGATGTGGGACGGATTACCATAAGCGTTCACCTATCAACTCGGACACAAGAGGATATTTGGTTTAATCCTACACAGTAGGAAAAGAGTTGGCCTTCCTACCCACTGCCTCCCTTGCAGCCCCTGACACCACATGGGCGCTTTATTTATTTAATAGTTAAGGACTACTAGATTTGTTCATATATAATTGATCTACTTGCAGCTGATGCTCACTGAAAAAATGAAAATCGTGGCATATCCTAAAGGACGGGGCCATCAACCACAGTAAACGTGATTTTCTAGGCACCACTTATACGTTCAGTAGTTTGCCATTGCTTTCTGAACCGGTGAGGTCTATTTTTACCTTTTTGTAAAAAACCCACAGCAAGAATTTGCTTCCAAACTTGCCCACCGTGGGGTTTGAACCAGGTACGCTTGGGTTCATGATCGAGCTCACTACCGCTTGAGCTACAGATGCTCACAAGGGTCTAGTAATGTGAAGGGACAGGTACTTCATACCCTAAGGTCTGAAAAGGCTATGGGAAATTTTCTTTTTATTTATTAGTTTTTGATATCTATATGGAATATGCAAATAATACATGATGCATGGAACAGAGGAATCATCATCAAGATAGATACCCAAGAAGGATATAGATGTAATGAAGTTGATAGCACACAGCTGTGGTATATATTAATCTTGGTTCTGATGCTGTATTGAGCAGATTTCCAGACCGTCTGAATAATTATAAATACACTTCATGCCGTACACAGTTTAAATTTAAGAAATTTGCTCTACTTATTACATAAACATTTGGATATCCCTCTCTGTCTCTCTTGTAGGTCATTGGCCAATTAGACAAGAAATTTATAGCCTGTGTGATTGAAAAGCCTACAGATATTTCTAAAGGTAAGGTATATAAATATTTTGTATATGAGTTCTTCACACTATATAGACTATATATAGAAATATTTTGCATGAGTTCTTCACACTATATAGACTATATATAGACTATAGACAATTGGGTCATCACTTCTTAAGTATAACATTCTTGTTGCATTTTCTTTACATTTTGTTAGTGTTAAATTTGAAATCACTGGCAGTTTTTATATTTTAATCTCTATTTTATTGTGAAGCTATTAGCACCAAGAGCAGCTCCTTGCTTGTTCTGTTTGACCAACATGCTGTCCATGAAAGAATACGACTGGAACATTTTACCAGAGGTAAGAATACTTGTCAAACTTGTGTCTATCCTCCATAGTATTATCGATGTAATAGAAGATTGCAGTGAAACCATGTAGCAATGATGAAAAGCAAAAACAAAGTACTGTAGTTTTGCAAAGTACAAATACAATATACAGCGATGTTTCGACCAAAAGGCCTTTATCAAGCGAAGGATGCACAAGAGGCGAAGAAAATCAGATATCCTATCTGGCAGACATAACATATACAGTCAGAGAAGTTAGGTTAGGGATTTATTGTCTGACTGTATACATTATGCCTGCTGTATAGGAAGTCTGCATTTCTTTGCTTCTTGTGTATCATTAGTTACTCCATGCACATGATAAAACAATACAATCGACGTAGAGGTACTTGGGATGCTCTATGTGTGCTCAGTCCCTTTTTAGTCAATGTAAAGTGTTGGCTGCACAGCAAACCGAATACAGTCGGTGTAGATGTACTTGGGATTCCCTATATGTGATCATCCTTTTTACATCGACTTAGTGTTGGCTGCACAGCACTTATACATTTGCTTTGATGTGGGTTCAGAATTTTAACTGTAAAGTCTATTTACCCATCTTCAGCCTGGGTAGACTTCTTTTGTCGTCACACTGCTACCGGGTTGTTGCCAAGTGTTGTGGTTTTCTGTTTCTGTCTTGCGCTGTTCTGGTGACTTGGGTGATTGTTATTTTTGCTCTTTGACAGGATTCTGCTATGCGATCTAACCATCTTTTTCATGGTCTGGGTAGACTGAAGAATTGAATATACTGAAAGTTGAACATCATCTGATGCCCAACTCCAGCACACTACTATCGTGCCACTGCAACTGCAGTAGGTTATGTTCTGTTAGTATAAAATGTACTTATTTTATTATTTATATGTTTTTTCTGTTACCATCATATAGTATTGTATGAATATCATTGACAACAGATGTCTATGAGACTGAGAATGACGAGAGTACGAATCATATCAAAAGGTCAGAGGTCAGGCCAGCTCAGTCAATCATATTGGATCAGGATGACCTGCGTATAATGAAGGCATTCAGTCAGGAGTTCAGCAGAATAGGTCAGTGTATTTCATTAAATGTTATTAAATGAATGTGATGTTCCACCTGTTAATTTAATGTCAAACAAAATACATGTACGTTATCTCTGTGGTTAAGCTCTTACCCTGCGATCTGAAGATTGTGGATTAGGATCCTGACAGCGCTATTTTGATCACAAGAGCATTTTTTTCCAGAAACCCTAGGATTGTTGCCAGCGCTACAGAGTTTTTGCGCAATACTCTCGGCAGGTGGCGTTCCACTTTGTGGAGAGGGACCGGACTATATGGGGTAAAAACCCGGTGCAATGAAGTAAATCCTTCAGCTTTCAACCATTCAATGTATATAATAATTTTAATGTATGATACTACATTATGTAATTATCCATTTCAAAAACCACATGTTCTCCTCTTTCCCTAGGTGTTAACTTCTCTGTGGACAAGACAAGCAGAAACACTGTTTACATCAACTCCTTTCCATCATGTCTAGTGGAGAAAGATGTAACTGAATTGAAAAAGAGTAAACTAGCAAGCTTCATTGAGAATGTTGAGGTATTTCATGCATTTGTTAGCCTGATAAATGTTATCATTTTGCTAATGGATTGTTATAAGATGTTAGACATTAACACATTGACTGGGAGTCTCTATGGCGTAGAGTTTAGGTACTTGCCTCTCATTCCAAAGTTACTTGGTTCGCTTCCTCGTGGAGATTTTTCCAGAGATGCCTAATCTTAGTGTAGGGTTATTGGTTACTAAACTGAGGTCGTTGCACTCTGGGCAGACCTATAGGTGCTCAGTCCCATCCCCCAACATATATTGAAGAGTATGCATACTGATGGTTCCCGTGGCTCGCTGATTAAACACACCTCTCACTCTGCCTCTCAGGCATCCAGTTTGACTTGTACAATGGGTAACTCCAAACTGCCTAAATCGCTTGATCGATTCAACATCGATTTTAGTGTCCCCATCCAACAGACAGTCGCGAAGAGACCGAAGAACATCCCCTTATCCATCTTCAACTCCCCAACAATCGATGCTGTTGATGCAAGCCTGGCCGCTCTCTCATTACCGTAAACACCCGCATGCCCAGAGCAGTATATCCACGTAAGTCTCTGGAGGTTAGAATCTTCTATAGATGACATCCACTCATACCGAAACCTGCCCTTCTGGATCTTGTGAAGTATCGACTGAGAGTCAGATACAACAACAGCCCCAGTAAATAAAGTCCCAGAGAGCCAATGGAGGGCGGCAGTAATGACCTTAACCTCAAAAGTGTAGGGAAGATTTAGGACTGTTACCTTCAAGTAACTGTAAAGGACTGAGCAGCTATAGCACACCAAGAGTGCAGCAGAGACATCAATTCCAACTAGTTCTCTGGTGCTTCATCTGCCTATTGAATAATCCAGCCTGTCTTTGAGTGTTGACGATATTATGTCCTTGTTTGTTACTAACCAAACATCTAAAAAACAGTATGAAATGAAACTAATAGGAAAATAAAGATCAGAATACTAAGAGCGTGCATATTCCCAGTCCAGTAACAAATGGGTGTGAAGAATGGACATTTAACACGGCAGTGGGAAAACATATATGCTTTTGAATATAAGTGTTACAGAAGATTCCTTTGTATACCATGGACAGAGAAGAGAACAAACAGATCTAACCAGAAAGAACTCATAATCAAAGAAAACTGGCTGATGCTACAAATAAGAAAATTGAAGTATTTTGGACATATAAAAAGACACAAAGGGTTGGAGAAGACCATTATGGAAGGAGGCTTCCTGGCAAATAGGAGACCATGTAGCTGTTGAATTCAGAATATAACTGATGATTTGGGCATGATGGCTGCAGTGGCGGAATTTCTGATCTATTAGAGAAAGACATTCTGAAGGACTGTTAGCGTGGCAAATTTCTGCTCAGGACATGCTGGATGATGATGATTGTTACTATAGTTGTCCTTTACTAGTCACTAATTCAAACTTGACTTTTTATTTTCTCAGAACCTTATAAAAGAGCATATTGAGGTAAGTTGCTTTTTCTATATTACTATTAACTCTTAGTGGACCAAGCGCCACGCTAAGTGGCGTTTGTAGTGGACGCGTTTTTACATTCCACCACGCTAAGTGGCGTTTGGGTTTTCAAAACGTGAAAGCGCTTGTAAAATGTGACTTTTGCCCTGGTCCACTAAGAGTTAAGAATCTATAGGCTAAATATTGTGAGGTTTTGCACATACAGTTTCTAATATATATTTTGAAATGAATAGTGCTTAAAAATGTTTCCCATTGTTTTTCTAATATCCAGTTGAGGCTGGGTTAAACTGAGAACCATTATTGTTAGAAAAAATGCATTCCTCTCCCAGTGTGGAGTTGGATTCAGAGACCATAAAACAAGTGCTCATTGGCCAAAAACTACATACAGGCCACTAATAGGGGCCTCAAGTTGTGTTAAGAACAAATGCAGAAGAAGACAAAGAGAAACAGGAGCAGAAATAAATAATAAAGAGCACTTCATTGGTGTTTGTGTCCGTCCAAGGAAGGAAATTCTTCCAAAAATTGACTCATAACTCATCTACAAGAAAGAATTTTAATCTACAATTCCCATAGATTTTTAAACTACAGTTTCTAATATTTTCTATTTCAGCTACTTAAATCAACAAATGGAGCATGTGGAAGATTGCCGCTGACTATCCACAAAGTTTTATGTTCACAGGCTTGTCATGGTAAGAATGAAGAAGATTTAACATAAGACATAACTTACAAACATTATGGAAGTTAATGTGCATACAATAGTTACACTTTAGAAGCAGTGACTCTATCATCACTGGGGACTTTACCTTGATGTGATTTGGTAACTTGCATGTTCCTACCAAGCAAAGTCATAGCAGTAGTAGTTTAGTGAATGTCTTAACTTGTAAAACATAAAACCAGTGGAAACTGTCATGCAGTGGACTCCGAAGAAAAGACGGAAGAGAGACCAACCAAAGACACAGTGTGGGTTACTTGTGGCATCCTACAAAGGATAGCCATGGGCCAAGCACAGTTGATAGACTTTGTTATTGCCCTGCAAGATGTCTGAAGTCTTGTCTGCCACTAACCGCTTTGTTTGTCTGTGTCCACTGAAAAGTTTATTTGTTATGTAGGGGATTAAAGTCTCTTCCAGCCGAGGTACTCTCCTTTCAACCTAAGGACTAACCTTGTTTTGGTTATATCCGAACATGTAGGCTAACAAACATGAAAAATACGAATTAACTACCTTCGGGAAATCTAATAGCTAATGTTGCACTGCAAAGAAGAAGCACAGTAACATTGTATAAATTACAGTAACAATTATTATACTGAAGAAATTCTAGCCGAAATCAACTGATTTTAAACACTGTACTCTTTTACTATTCCGTCCTGCTTAAATTTAGGTGCTGTGAAGTTTGGTGACAAGTTGACCTCGCAAGAATGTAGTGACTTACTAACTTCTCTTGCGTCTTGTAGCCTTCCCTTTCAGTGTGCTCATGGTAGACCATCTGTGGCACCACTTGTTAACCTTAGTGCCCTGGAGAAGGAACTCTTTTCTGAAGTAAGTTATTTTCATGAAAACTTTTTTAATGAAGAGCCATTTTGTTTTGGTTGCTTATCTTAAACACACACACAAAAACAGTTTGGAACTAAATGACGCATTCTGTGCATTACAAATAAATCAGAATTATCCACTGAGAAGGGGAAAAGTATGGATATGACATGCATCATGAATGTACGTGGCCCCACATATGTGGAAACAGAATCAGAGACATTAAATCATCTGATTGAAATGGGGATCAGGTGCGAACAAGGATCCTAGTGCTCTCTGAGGGATAGAGATAAAAGATGACACAGATAGCATGGGATTGTTGAGATGGGTACTACATTGGAGAATGAAGCATGCATGGGCTTGCCCAATATGTGAGGATATCGATTGGGAGAACTGAAATGAACTTAACCTGGTGTAAATAAAAAGATAAGTTTAAGAACCTCTGCAAAAAAAAAATTAACTGTAGATCAATTAAGCTTTCCTAAAATGTCACTATTGTTTTATTTGTTGATTACCTTACTTTCCTTTGTGTTTTATTCATTTTCTTTCAGTCATCATTAAGTAACATGTCCCTTGCAGAATGTCGCCTACATCACAGCCCATCCTGAAAAACTCTATGTTTCTAGCAAGTTCTTCCTTCAGCGTCATGTTCAATGTTTATTTGATGTCCAGCTGCCACATTTGTTTTGGTCATCTCCTACCTCGCACTCCAGGAACCATACCTTCCATTACTGTTCTCTCCAAACCACTGTGACGTTTAACGTGGCCAAAATATTTCATCTTCCAGAACATGATGTTATTTATGAGCCAATGCTCCTCGATAAACAGGTCTTGTAGGGTGTCTTTTGTTTTTTTTCTCTTCTCTGTCCAGGATGTTCTAAGAACATTTCTATAACACCGTGTTTCAGAAGCTTCAGTTTTGTACTTTAGTGTTTGTACTATAGTCTACAATTCGCATCCATATATTGCTACATGGAATATGCCGGTTCTCGGGAGTCTTAACTTTTGTTCCTTCACTTTCAGGACATTAATGCAGTCTTTTCCATATTTTGATTTTATTACCAGAATAATTGCATTATGTTGTAATATGAACAAGTGAATGTTAAACTTTGATATATTTTTATATAAAGTAAGTAATGGCAGCCAGCTGTTGTAGTTTAATTCAGTAATAAATTCTGAAATTGTTTTCTTCAGAGACGGCGGCCAAGATTATGGAAAATCTCGCAACAGTTGACATCAAATGACTTTTCCTAAAAACATCAAACTATCGGAACTTAAAATTCCGTTTCAGTTTGGAATATCTTCATTGCACTCCGGACATGTCCATAGGTGCTCCGATCTCCTTCACAATATCTCCAACAGCATCCAATGACTAACCGTACTGGTTCCATGTTGATTGATGAGCCTACTCATATACATGTTGTGCTGTTCTTTTCTGGCCACTCCAATCTTCAATCTAAGCTCTTGCAATCTAGCAGTTGACATGGATTGGTTTAAATGAAAATCATCTTTGCAGTGTGCTCCCTCATTGCCATCGGAACCCATGTACCCCGGAACGAAGATGAATGTAAATGTGATTACAAAACAGAAATCTACAACATATGTATGTGCCATAAAATAAGTATTTTCATCAGAGGAAGATTTGGAAAATAATGTAGCAGCAGGAGTTAACAAAGCAAACCAAGCCTTTGCTATGCTTAAAAACATACGGAGATCTAAAGGAGTTGGTTTGAAAAAAAACTCAGATTATACCCAAGTAAGATTCTTGTGTCTAGCTTGAGCAGTAGTGAGCTCGATCACAACCCAAGCATACCTTGTTCAAACTCCGCGGCAGGCAGTTTGGAAGCAAATTTGTTTCCGTGGGATTTTTACGAAAGGTAAAAATAGACCACACCATTCAGAAAGCAATTGCAAACTACTGAATGTATAAGTGGTTCCTAGAAAATCGACTTGTTTACTGTGGTTGATGGCTACGTCCTGTAAAGAATATGCCACAATTTTCATTCAAACTGCTTACCAGAAAGTGAAAGAAGGGGGTCTATAAACACATGGAGAAGATAGTTTAGTTTAGTTGTCGGATCACCATCACTGCACGTCGAACAAATTAGTCCATAAGTGCTCCGATCTCTCCTCAGTATGTCCCTCATCGTGTGGCGATTAACGACACCGGTTCTTTGTTGGTTTACAATTCTTCTTTGTCTGCCAGCACAGTGTTCTAGTCGAGCTACACCACACTTAACTTTGAGTTCTTGCAATCTGGTTAGAGTTGTAGATTCACCACTATTACGTGAATCATGTACACGCCCTCTCTCCCTTAAGGAATTTATAATATCAGCCTGGTCCATTGCTCCCCGCTTTGTACAGCAGCCATACCTGCAAGCCTATCCGCACGTTCATTCCCCTTACATCAGCATGCCCTGGCTCAGCCAATTCCTCCTCATTTGGATCTTTGCAGCCCTCTTCCAGCGAAAAGTAGTGTTTAAATGTGGCAGCTGGGTGTCATCACCAACAACAATCCACCCTGGTTTACTACAAGGGTCACCATTATCTCCGGTGTTGTTCAATGCCTATACTGTGAGAATACAGAAGAGAAGATCATGGGTAGAGGAAGGACAATGTAATATGCAGATCATGTGTTGGTGTATCGTCAGAGCAAGGATAGAGAACAGCTTGTGAAGGAACTTCAGTCAGAACTCGACCGCATAGGTAGATGGTGCGATGAAGCAGGAGCATTGGTCAACCCCACAAAAACAGCGGTGACATGGTTCTCTTTAAACAACCGCATCGTCAACACTCCAACACCATCTATAGTTATGTGTTCAGAGGTGGTGGAGCGATCTCAGTCTATGAAATACCTGGGGTTGCGCTTTGATCGTAGTCTAGCTTTTACGGAACACATAGCTCATGTGATAATGAGGGCAAGGAAAGGTTTGACTGCGATGAGGGTAATGGCTGCGGCGGATTGTGAGCAGCGCCATCTTTGTCTTTATACCAGGGTCTGGTCCTTTCTGTGCTTGAGTATGCGCTGGCGATCCTGACTCTCAGTCATAGTCAGATAGAACGACTGAAAAGAATACAGAACGAGGCGATGCGCATTATACTTGGGTGCACTAAAGACACTGCAGGTCAATGCGCATCGCTATCCTATATGGTTGAACACTGATGAGCCATCATTCCTTGAGTCATCTACATCCTTCAATAATGGAATAAGAAGCATTTTGGATGGGGCCGATAGCACTGGCGACTAAGAATACCTGAAGATCAATCTGTCATGAGCAGATACACACCCAGTCGGACACATCATTTTTCTGAACATGAGGTGGTTGGAGGTGTCTATACTCTCTCAACCAGGGTTTAACTAACGGCATGAGACAAAAAGTGATTTTGCCTACCTAACAAATGATTGCCTCAGTGACACTTGGAGAGGATTAGTGAATATAAATAGCCAACTAATATTTAAAATAAGGGAAGAAGAAACAAGTGAATCAAAATTTGTGGAATTTTCTTGAATCAGTTTTATAGCTCAAGTTGTTCAAATATTTTGTGAAAGATATTTTAAAATTAATTATTATTTCCTGACCTCATAATTCTGTTAAATTATTTCAAATTCTGTTAAATTATTATGTCAAATTATTGTGCTTATGTTTTGTTGTTGATAAGTGATTTCTGAAAACTGTGATATTCCCATATTATAATAATTTATTACAATCATTATCTATGTCTTTGTTTTCATTAGATATGCATTCAAAGTTGTCCATGATTTGTTTTTATCTAGAAGGTTGTATGGCCTCTTCAGCAACCATGTCTCTTCACAATTATACATCCCTAGTTATCAGCTCAATAGTGGAGAATGTTCTTACCTTCGATCCTCCATATCGACTCACTTGTTAAACCACATTTTGTGATTTGTATGTGATCTGAGCTTAAAAGCGATTGTATGGTGTGCCAGTTATGCGCATACAAGTAGGCCAGCAGATTTCTGCAACGCTTTTTATTTACTAGGTACTTCCTACCTGTCACCTCTTACGACATACCTTGTAGGTCGAGTGTTAATATTCTTTGCTCCCTTGTGAGCCACGGCAACATACAGGTGTGAGAGGAGAATGTAAATCTTCAGATTACAAGACTTAGATATTATGTTTGCACAAAGATCATGTTCTTCTCTTCCACCATTTACTTCTTTATAGAAGTGTTGGGGGTGAAACGTAGTGATCTTGTGTTGCTTGTTTTAAGGCACTTTGTAAGCTGATATTCATGTTCGTATGGCTGTTCTTGATGCTGCACTACCATCTTTGCATGGTCTTCCTTGCTGGTACTCATTATACTTTTTCTGTGTGGTCTCTCGTGATGGGGTATACCAGGCATTCTGGTAGTGTCCAAACATTTAATCTGTTGTTCTTTTATGAATTGCATGACTGGTTTCACATCCAGTCTCCTTCTGATTTCTTCATTTCTAATTTTGTCTCTTATTGTCACTCCTGCACCTCATCTCTGTCGTTATGATTTTCTGCTCATTAGCTGCTATTATTGGCCATGTTTGCACAAAGATAAAGTCTAAAGTCAAGGATTAACTTCATTGCACTGAGTTTTACATCATATAGCTCAGTTCTTCACAGAAGTGGGACACCACATGCTGAGAGTATTGCACGAACTCTGTAGTTCAGGCAACAATACTAAGCATTTCTGGAAAAAATGCACTTGTGAACACCCTTAACCAGTACAGCCAGATGGATGTGCGGAAAATCAATCAGAAGAAAACAGCAATAATTACTCTGAACACGGCCACACAATTTAAACTAGAAGATAAAATTATTTCTTCTTCAGCGATCTCTGGTCATGCGCTTAATTTACTGTGGAACACAAACTGGGCAGTCAGCTTTAGGTCTGTCATGTTTCTCTAAAGCTTAGTTTTCATGTCAACTGGGTGTGGTCACATGTTGCTCTCAGCTCACCCAGGAGAGGACAGTCTTGCAGGATATGCTCTGGTGTCTGTTCAGCCTGCTGACACTGGCAGAGAGCTGTTTGACTTATTCCTGTCTATATAAGAAAATCCTTCCAAATACAACTGCTTTCACATATCTTGGAAGTATTATCAGCCACAAAGGAGACTTTATCTCTTCTGTTTGCATATTATTGCATATTGGACAATTTTTCTAAAGATGTTGTAGCAAACTGAGACTTCATAATATAGTCAACTTTATAGCAAAAACTTTGCAACTTAAGGTAAACTGACAAGCAATAGTCATTCATCAAAGCAACAGTCATCCATCAAAGCAATAGTCTTCTGTCAAAGCAATAGTCTCCTGTCAAAGCAATAGTCATCTTCAAAGCAATAGTCATCATCAAAGCAATAGTCATTCATCAAGCAAAGTCATCCACGTAATAGTCTCATCAAAGCAATAGTCCTTCAAACTAATCAGTTCTGTAAAGCAACAGTATAACAAAGCAATAGTCATCATCAAAGCAAAGTCATCCATCAAAGCAATAGCCTTCTGTCAAAGAAATAGTCATCTGTCAAAGCAACAGTCATACACCAAAGCAATAGTCATCCATCAAAGCAAGTCATCCATCAAAGCAAGTCATCCACCAAAGCAATAGTAATCCACGTTAAGTTTCAGTTCTTGCACATCTCAACATTTTGACAGTAAACAACCGTCCAATTAAAACTAATTCATGTTGTGTTTCTGTTTATTTTTTTGGTAAGCATTTTAAAAACATGTAATATAAAACTGCTGCTGCAATGAGACAGACATTGAAAACTATAGACATTTATTATAACAAGAAAATGTTGTCATAAGTAATGTCTGTTTTAATAAGACCAAAGAAATCATGAATAAGTAAAGGAACCCCGTTTTCATATCTCGAGGCAGTGGCGGCTCGTGATCGTTTTTGTTGGTGGGGCCAGGCACAAATTTTCGGGAAAATCATGACTTTGGGTTAGGTTATATTTTAATTTATTGAATAATAAATACACGTTATACATTATTTTTGGTGGGGCTGGGGCCCTTGATAACGAGCCGCCATTGCCTCGAGGTATATTCGGTAATATGGCGTTAGGCCCGTATTTTTCATTGACCAATTAGTGTTATTAACATCACGCCAGCCGTCTTTACTTCTCAGTGTTTTTCCTGGTACCCAATTGAGGTTGGGTCGACCTGAGAGCCGTTACATTCGGAAAATTATTCCACGCTCACTGTAGAATTGAACCCGGACCACCAGCATTAAGAAGCGAGTTCACTAACAACTATCATGTACTTTCAATCGCCACCAAATACTTTTCATGGTCAACTTCCTCAGATCTTCCAAAACAACAGATCACGTTGACCCTACTCCCACAACTCGACGCGATATATTTTTTTACTCGTTTCTTCCCCTATTAACAATTCTCACGTGCAATGGATATTGTAACGAGATGGCATCCAGTTGTATCAGTCAGAAATATCTTAGATCGTCCGACAAAGCTTGTGGTCATTGAAGAGCTTTAGATTTATGCTGCTCCTCAAATAAAATGATCAATTAATAATTCCCATAATTTTCGAATCCAATATCTGACAGAATATTCAGTCGTCACTAAAGTTGTGTAAAATTTGACCTAGTTCTGGCTAGAAAGTTGTCTATCATATTTTTTGAAATCGACATAAGGGAAGACTGCAGTAAAACTATGTAACAATGGCGAAACATAAAAATAAAGTACTATATCAGTTGGTTCTGAACTTATTGTTTGATTCTACATGTTGTGAGCTGTGTATGAAATTCTTCACTTCTTTTGTATTCTTTTCTTGATAAAGGCCTTTGGTCGGAACGTAGCTGTGTATTGTTTTTTATTTTGTAAAACTACTGTACTTTGTTTTTATGTGTTTCGCCATAATCATATTTTTTTGTCGAATTAAGTACAAATGACACAGTAGATGCTTTCAAATAGAAAGACAATTCACGAGTATTAAAAAAGAAAGAACAATTCACCGGTATTGAATAACAACATTTCACAACGATTTGGATAACATGCATTTTATAAATAGCAAATAAATCAAAATAACATCTTTAAACCCTTTTTTCATACATTTTAATACAAGTACATAATAAAGAAAAATATATGACAGCACATTCAATATTGGGAGCAGTTCTATAGAACATGCTCTGTTGTCATACTCGCCAAGCCATACACACATATATATATATATACGAGTCATTAAATAGTCATTATTTTCTTGTTACGCAACAAATGATTGTACTAGGTAAGGCTTTGTTTAGAGAGCCACATGACAAATAAATGTTAAATACAGCACATTTAAAAACAACATTTGTTGTCGTTTTGTAGTTTTATTTACAGTGTGTAGTTTTTATTAGTCGTATCTATCGTGTAGTTTTATTTACAGTATGTAGTTTTAACTCGTATTTATCGTAGTTTATTCAGTGTGTTTTACTCGTATTAGTATTTATTACTCGTATCTATCGTATTTTATTTCAGGTGGTTCTCAACTAGTTTTTATTATATCATATTCGTTTCAAAGAAATTTGCCCTCCTGCCCAGCGTGTTCGTAGCGCGTTGACGACGATGACAAGCCCCTGTGAGTGCGGTTCAATTCCGCGGGCTGGCAGAAAAGCCACAGGTTCTCCAGATTTACGGTGTTCGTGCACCGAAGGGTCACGATGTCCATGGCACCAAGCCGAAGAGCTCAAGTGCTTCTGGGTCGGGGAAAAAATATTAAACGCTTAAATGGCGTGTCATTCAATTAGCAGGGAAGTGATGGTGTGACTAGGAAAGAGCAGCTGGGAGGATTGTTGCCACCGCGTGTCAAATTCTAGGGGAAATGAAATTAAATGATAGATAAACTAGCTGGAACTGCAGTCTTTGCAAGGGGGAGAAGCAAGGACATCATGAATTTCATGCTCTTCAAATGTGAAAACAGAATAAAAGACATTGAACTAGTCTGATTGGAATTACACGCTAACAAGCACGGGAGTTCTTTCTGTGGGGTAGAGAGAAAAGATATGCCAACCAACATCACGTGGGTACAATGAGCGCGAGAACATTAAGATGGCTGTTTCACTGGATGACGTAGTCCGTATGGACTTGTCAATTGTGCAATTAAAAATTTGATCGGAAAAATGAAATGAAAGCTTGTCAGCATGACAATTGAAGCAAAGAGAAGAAACGGAATGTATACTTTGTCCTATTGATGATCAAAGCAAATGAGATACAGCTGTCACCCAATGAGAATATAGTTTACCAGTGTCGTTAGAATACAATCAAACAATATTTACACATATGTGCTTTACTTGAATATAACTGTTTACAGAAGAGTCCTCTGTATATCCTGGACAGAGAAGAGAACAAATAGATATATCCAGAAAGAGCTCCAAATCGAAGAAAACTGGCTAATGCTACAAATAAGAAAGAGAAAATTGAGATATTTTGGTAATATAAAAAGACATGAAGAGCTGGAGAAGACCATCATAGAAGGAGGAATACCGGCAAAGAGAAGAAGAGGAAGACCACGGAGAAGATGGATTCAGTATGTAACTGGTGGTTTGAACATGACGGCTGCAGAGGCAGGACATCTGGCCTATGAGAGAGAAATTCCGGAGGACTGTTGGGGTGGCAAAGTTCTGCTCAGGACAAGCTATTTGATGATGTGCTTTACTGGAAACCACATGGGAAGGTGCACTCCCGACTGAGCGTCTCCAGTGATTTAGCATGGAATAATGTTATGTGTCAAATTGTTTTTTGAAAACAATCAAGCAACACATTATTACGCCCGAGTGGTTACCGGGGCCCAAATTTGGGGTGTAAAGAATAGAACCACTGTTACCTGCCATGCATGTCGTAAGAGGCGACTAATGAGGTTTGGTTGAAATCTGATGTACGTATCCTAAACGTTTAGAAGTATATGCGTTTAGGGGCCTACCAAACCAATGTGCAATGTATACGCGTTCTTGGCAAAGATTAAACATATCACAAAGAGTGATGAAAATTGGTTGTAAAGAACGAACGCAAAGAAGAAGGAGAAGAAGAACACATTATTACATGGACAGTTCTCGTATTCTGTTTTACAAATCTAGCTATCTGCACTTTAAAATTAGTGACATTGATCGGAAAATTGACTTCGGTACGATCGTACTCATTGTTTGATTGTTATTCTATCCTGGGATATTACGCCCGAGTGGTTACCGGGGCCCACATTTGGTGTAAAGAATAGAACCACTGTTACCTGCCACGCATGTCGTAAGAGGCGACTAAGAGGTTTGGCTGAAATCGGATGCACGTGTCCTAAATGTGTAGAAGTCAAACTGCTGCCTAGCAGGTCGGCTGGGGACAGCCAAAGGCTAACGGAGAGCGAACCCAGTAAACGCTGGATGAATCTGGACACGTCGCCGAAGGATGAGCACCAGAGCTCCAAATGGCGCTGAAGATGTGACGAAACCCACCCATGCAAAGGCTGCATGAATCAGATTTCCACATGAATGAATTTATGGAGAGATCTGGTACATCAGTCTTTTATGTGATCGCGAGAGAGACAGAGAATCCTGGAATATTTGTGATTGTGCTTTAGACAGAAGAACGGATTGTTAATAAGAATATGCAGATCGTGAATGTAGAGTTGTAACTAACTTGATGGTTTGGCAGGACATTTAGACATGTATTTCTTGATGCATCATTGATATGGTTAACAGATCGAAGGTCAAGTACGTGAGAAGTCTACAACAGAAATGTTATTAAAGACATGTATGTTTCAATCAAATAAGAAGCAAACAATCAAGGTTTTTCGGACATATATTTAGAAGGGGAAGTTTAGAACAATTGGTTACTGCAGGCAAAATACAGGGGAAGAGAGATAGAGGGAGACAAATGGACAAATTCCGGACGGCTTGTAATCGTGACTCGGTGATGGAGTTGATAGATTGTACCAGAGACAGATGTGGAAAGACATGATCGCCTATGACAAACCGGTATGTCATTTGATTGATTGATTAATATTTCTTCTGCGATCAGTTTTCTATGATTATATGTCTAAATAGCAAGATGAGATGCCTCCTTGAATTCAGTTGTCAGCAGGAGGTCCTTGCAGATGCCCAACAATTTTTTATTAGTCTCACGGGGGCATGTTTGACACCCAAAATCATTGAGGAGGTTGCATGTTTGAAAGATGTGCTCCGGAATATTTGGGGAGCCTATGTTTTCTGTGCATTTGCTAGTTTGGGCACTTTTCCGTTTACGGAGATAGGTTTGTAATCTGCAGTGTCCTGTGTAGAACCTAAAGATTGTGTTTTCTTGGTTTCTATCTAACTTTAGGATGGGGTCTTTTTGGTAATTGCTGCCTGTTCTATGTCTCAATGCACATTTGCATGTTTTTCTTTAATAATTGGTATACAAAACTCAAGATCAGCAATTCAGGCTTGTGGACAGGCACCAAAGACTGCAGATCACATACTTCAAGACTGCCTAAAGTATAATGTATTGCGACAAACTCACTAAGAAAAAAAAAACTGGAAAGAAAATTACACTGAATTATGTGGGAACTACAAAAGATAGTGATATTTATACATTGCAAATGGGACACAATATTTCAAGCGAACAAAAACAAAAGGTTATTTTTAAAAAGTTAGTGGTGATTTAAGATGGAGACAGTATAATGAACGAGGACAAAATTTATTCTGAATGAAATCAATGTTAAAAAGCAGAAAAAATTAGATCTTATTAAATTTGTAGATATTGTCAATCCATTTTGTCTGATTCGTATCTCAAATTTGCACGAGGTTAAACTTTTATCATAGCATTGTCTTTTCAGTCATCACGAGGCATGGTTCGTGTCTTTCGAGAGGGCGTATCTGTTGTCTTTTTTGATAATGTCGTCATTACTATGCGACCTGTAATTTAAACACTGACAAATTAGTATATGCGTTTACATATTATGTGAGAGTGTAAGTATAAGCATGTGTAGGTATCATAATCCACATAACAATTCTGTTTCTTCTATAAATGAGAAAATGCACGATTCCAATCTAGTTTAAAAAAAGTTATAAATGGCATTTTTTGTGACCCTTGCATTTTATTAGGTATTGTCGCACGAGTGGTTACCGGGGCCCATATTTGGGGTGTAAAGAAGAGAACCACTGTTGCCTGCCACACATGTCGTAAGAGGCGACTAAGGAGGTTTGGCTGAAATCGGATGCATGTGTCCTAAATGTGTAGAAGTCTATGCGTTTAGGGGCCTACCAAACCAATGTGTAACGTATACACGTTCTTGGCGAAAATCAAACATATCACAAAGAGTGATTAAAATTGGTCATAAAGAACGAACGCAAAGAAGAAGAAGATTAATTATTGTTAGATATAAACGAGTCCATCTCAAAAGCAAAATACACAACATGCGAATACAACGTTGTATTATTTGACAAATTAAGTTTAATGGATACCAGTATTATTAACACTTTTCATCATTAAATAACCTTGGACTCATAAAATTGTGTAAAATTACAATAAAGCTTACAGCGTTCTGTCAAACATATACAGGGTGTTAATAAAGTCGATGTGCAGTGAATTTTGAAAATACGAGTATTTTAGTAATTACGTAACGAATGATGGATATTTACATCCTGATATTTTGAGTTCCATCATTCTGTGTGCATCAGTACACAACAAACCGTTGTTATATTCACGATTTCATTGCTGAACGAAAGTGGTGTTAACCATTGAAAACAGGATATTTTTGGTGGAACATGTCTTTCGTAAAGGTGGCAAATATACTGAAGAAGTAATTCGCCAATATGTGCTGACATTTTCATTCTTACAAGTTGTGTTCACAGCCACTTTACCGAATACAAGCCAGCCAAGTGCAGTAGTATCAAATGAATAATAACAATCTACGTTACAATATTTAAGACGCCTTTTAAAAAACCGCATTTTTCGTGACGTAGTCGCCCGGGCGTAAATTTCACGGCCCAGCGACGTTATAAACACCCTGTAGAAAAGTCAGACCCATCAACAGGAATTTACGATTTCCCAAATTAGCTAAACGGCTTTCCTCCTCTTCGATCGTTCTAGGTCTGTTTTAATCATTCTCATTGTGATATATAAACAGCCAAACATCAGAACGTGATGTACGTGCACCAGCCTTCAGCACCTATTTGAGCTCAGTTGCTTATCCTTCGGTGGGGTGTTCGTTTTCAGCCAGCTTTTGATTTACTAGGTGAGCTTTCCTAGGGTTCGATCAGCTTTGCCGTATTTTTGGGCTTTGTGATCTACGCCGGGACAGTGAGTTACGCTATTTATGCCCGTTCTGACTGAGAAATATTTCTCGGGGCTTGTAGCTTATCCTCGTACGGCGTCTTACTCGTATAAAACACCGTGTAAAGTATCGGCCTTCGCCAATGTTCAGACCCGAACTTCCTGTCTGATCCGTACATTGTCGGCCTTGCTTTACCGTACATTTTGAGTTTGATCCGGAGAAGGAACATTCTCAGCCTTTTCTAGTTCGCTCGACTACTCTCCAAGAGGTGGTATCACAAGACTATTAAGTATCGTCTGTCTTCTAAACTAGACGTATCGATCTGTCTTACCAACTTTCCTTCAATATGTTGTTTGCTACATTTAGAACAAATTGCTACAAATAAATATGAGAACATTGAAGTATTTTGAACAAATTATTAGATAAGAAGGTTTGTAGACCATAATGGAAGGAGGATTCACAGCAAAGATGAGAAGAGAAAGACCACGGATAAGAAAGATTCAAGAGGTAATTGATGATTTGAGCATGATGGCTGCAGAGGTGGGACATCTGGCCTATGAGAGGTATAAATTCCGAAGGACTGTTAGGGTGACAAAGTTCTGCTCAGGACAAGCTATTGATGATGATGATGTTTAGAACATCGCAGCACAGTAGGTTATGGAGGATAATAAGGAATAACGGGGGAGGGAGGGGCAGGGAACGACCAAGACAACAGGACATTTTAAAAAGCCTTGAACAGTGCGAAAGAGAAGGCAGAAAACTGGCTATAAATCGAAAGTCTTTCATTAGGGATTATAATGAGAAAGATGGCTCACCTTCCCAGCGTGTTCGTAGCACGTTGAACGACGGGTGACAAGCCCCTGTGAGTGCGGTTCAATTCCGCGGGCTGGCAGAAAAGCCACAGATTCTCAAGATTTACGGTGTTCGTGGCACCGACCCGAAGGGTTAAAATGTCCATGGCATCGAGCCGAAGAGCTGAAAGCTCAAGTGCTTTTGGATTGGAAAAAAAAGGAGAAAGACGATCTAAAAAGGACACTCTACAAGAAGAGATACCTAGAGCTTGTCTTTGTGGTTGTCGTCACCGTCCATGACCCCCAATTAAAACACCAATATTAGATCATAGGTAGAGTGTAATACGACCATCTTTTGTCCTCCTTCACCTTTCAACTCTCAACGGAGCACTGGTCTCAACAAACTTCTTCAAGCTCTTCCTCTCTCCTGCCATCCCTTCCAATTCTCTCCATGTTTTTTATCTATCATTTTAATACAGGGTCTTTTTCTCTCTTTTAGCCTGTTACGCCCCTGGCGTTTAGGGCAACAACAAACGTACACCATTCTTCCCTGTTCATGGCCTTCCTCTGTATTGTGTTCCAGCTATGATTCATTTCCTTCAGCTCTTGCTCTATCGTTCTCCTCCAGGTCGTCTTGGGTCTTCCACGCTTTCGCCTACCCTCTGGAGTCCATCTCAGTGCAGTTTTCGTGTCGGAGCCAGTCTCCATGCGCATCACATGTCCAATCCATCTCCAGCGTCGTCTTCGGATGATAGTGCCCATATTCTCTTGTTGGCATCGTGCAAGCAATTCTTGATTCGAGATAGTAGTCGGCCAGTACACGCGTAAGATTTTTCGCAGACAAGTTGTATGAAAGGCGGAGAGTCTGGACATATCCTGTTCTGTCATTCTCCAGCATTCCGATCCGTACAGCAAGGTTGACAGCACACAGCTGTTATAGATACTAGTCTTGGTTCTGATGCTGTATTGGGCAGATTTCCAGGCGGTCTGAAGGGTCATTTAATACAGGGTGTTCAACTTAAAAGCAGCCCGTGAATGGAGCTAATATGGCATATATGTATGGAAATGGGAAGGTTCAGTTATGACGTAGTATAGGTCAAGGTTGTGTGACGGTGTGTAATTGTAGTACAGGAAGGGGCGATGAACAAATGTGACGTAGGACGAGCTAGTCAGAACCGGTTTAAATAGTAAATAAACACAACTCAATGTGTACCTGGCAACTTTCGAATTGTCAATGGGGCTGCAATTATCTTGAACACCCTGTATATTTTTTTTTAAATGTTAAATAGTAAAATAAGTGAGATTATTTAATGTGAAAATAACTTACCAAATGATTTCTACAGTATTCAGTAATAAAAGAAAAGCAAACAGCACAACACTGACAGCAGCAATTATAAAAGACCATGCCAGGTCAAAGTCTGCTTGGAAAGGGCTCTGGTTAGGCCTGACTTGTATTCTTCGATTGATGGGGAACATAATCAACGGCCCAGCACACAAGTCACCTAAATAGGGCACAATTGTAAACTCATTAACTCCAAATCTACGACCACTAGAGAGTATCAATAACATAGTAAATAGTACACTTTCTTCGTATGCTATGAGTCTAGGGTTCAATTTACAACTGAACCAGGTTTCTAAGATCAAACAAACCCAAACTTGATACTGCAAGCGATGTGCAGAAACCTACACATCTGATATGGTCAGAGCGGATCAGATCAGATCTGAATAAAACCGAGGGAGGCTGCGGTGATACGTAATAAATTGGCGTTTCAGGACAAAGACACGTATGCATGGTATCACTTAAGCAAGCAAAAATGAATAATAAAATAATAAAACTAACACAAATCCAACGTTTCGACTATAAGTCTTCTTCGGGGAACATACAAACACACACAATGAATCCTAAGTGAACTAAATCGTGAATCTAAATAGGATGGATGACTACTAGAAACACTAGAAAGAAAAGTAGGTTAGTGTTTATTGTTTTGGTTCGTGATGTGGTTTGTGTTAAAATTGGTGTTGTCTGAAAAGTATGTCATGTGGCGTGTCGTGTTATAAAAGTAAAATTAAATTTCAGACAGAAGGTAATACTGTTAAAAGTAAACAAGACGTGAAATGATATAAAAAATCTAACGAATTTGTATGAACAAGTTAAACATAAACATAACCTGCATCACTACATTCATGACACACAAGACGGTGTCTCTGTGGCTTAGTGGTTAAGTTCTTGCCTCACGTTCCAAAAGTCGTGATTCGGATCAGGATCTCGCAGTTCTGTTCCCAGGTGTATTTTTGTCAGAGACCCATAGGATTGTTGCCTGAGCTACGGAGTTCGTCTTCTTCTTCTATGGAGTTCGTGATTTTAGCAGTACTCTCGGCAGATGTCGTGTCATTTCTGCGGAGATGGACCGAGCCATATGGGGTACAACCCAGTGCAATGAAGTCAATCCTTCGGCTTTAGACCTTTTAGACCTTCGGTAGGTCAGATAGAAAAAGGTCGCGGACTGGACCTTGCCCGCATGCTGGGAACTGTCCACTCCTGTTATAAAGCAATATGACCAATAATAGCACGTGATAAAATAAATGAACGCAATGTGGCTAACACATTTCCTTTATATTACATTACAAACTATATTCTCTATCATATGTACTTTGGGGGTTGACTGCTAACAGGGGTTGACTTGTATATTAAAATACCAAATCACTAGATAATGTAGTTGTTTTTGGACTATTATATGTACCATTCCAGCTGGCTTAGGCCAGAGCCAACTAAAAACTTATGGTCCTTCGGATTCAGGTAAGAATTATGGAAAATTATACCATCAGTACACCACGTGACCTCGCATTCCAGTATTGGTGTATATAGACAATTCATTTTAAAATCAACATTAAATGCTAAATCGAAATTATATTATGCAACAAGTTAAGTTTAACAATAAGAAATAGCAATATTAATAATATTTTTCACCAAAAATAACCATAGACTCACAGAATTGAGTAAAATTGCAAAAAGCTTGCAGTATTCTGTCAAACATATATATTTTCCAGCTCCTTTCTCTGATCTAGTTCAGGGATTCCCCAGTCAGTTGTCTGACCTAGTTATCTAGAGTTGGCTGTGCTTGGGCGGTTATAAACCTTCACAACTTCCTACGTGATTTTACTCAGTTAAACTGCTTCTCTTTCTTCCCTGCCATGCGGTTAAATCAACCGGTATCTTATCTCTTTATCATTCTACTTCTTCTTTCGATTCCTTTCCTTTTTCTCTCTCTCTCGATCGTACTTTTTCTGCCATTTTGATCATTCTTATTGTGATATATAAACAGTCTTTGCCAAGAACGTTTGTTTTACATCACAATCTTCAGTACCATTTGGAGCTCTGGTGCTTGTCCTTCGGCAACGTGTCCGATTTCAACCAGCGTTTACTTGGTTCGCTCTCCGTTAGCCTTTGACTGTCTCCAGCCGACCTGCAAGGCAGCAGGTTCTTTTCTTGTCCAATTGAACATACGAGTATTGTAGTATTGCAATTTATCACTAACGTTTGCATTATTTGTTTTTCCATTCAGCGTTTCTAATAGAACATTGTGTTGAAATTGTTTATTACACTATGTCCGTTTTTATTGCTGTTTTTGTAAGAAAAAAACATGTTTATCTGTTTAGTTTGTTTGATCTAATCCAACTTTCGATAACCTGAAAGAAATGTGTTCAATACAAAACAAATTTACACAGAAAGGTTACTGATAAGATTTTACAAACATAAACCACACTTTATAGTACCACATCCATTTGTTCGTTATTCTTCTTCTTCGCATTTCAACTCCCAACGGAGCATAGGTCTTCAACAAACTTCTTCCAGCTCTTCCTCTCTCCTGCCATCCCTTCAAATTATTTCCGTTTTATCTATCCTTTTCATACCAGTCTCCAGCTCTCTTCTCCAGGTATGTCTAGGACTTCTCTTACTCCTCTTTACCTATTGGTTTCAAAACTTTGTCTTTTTTTTCGTTCACCCGCTATGAATTCATGCGTAAAAATGTAGCATAGTATAGCGCTTCTGATTTATTTTTGCGTGAAAGCTTACTTTCCTTATCACAAGTGTCACCCTCGTCATTTAGACGATCATTACTCCGACTTCAGAGGTGCTTGTAGTTTAGTCTTTAAGTAAAGGATCAGGAAAATCTCCTGTATTCCAATCATGTACACCATTACATACCGGATACATTTTGCATACCGATACATTTTTGTTTGTTTGTAAAATTGGTCTTGAAACCGCGAATTTCCACTGCACGGTAACTGGCGCAGAGTATTATCAATTTCGCTATTAGCGACCCCATTATATCTATTAACCCATTCGTTCATCTAAACCATATACAAGTGCGTTACATTTTTTTAATGAAGCAGAGCCAGTTTACTGGCTATTTCAGTATACATTGCAATACAAATGTGTCCAGAGGTGAAGAAAAAAATGCGAACTGAAAGGGTTAAGTTTCAGATCTGAATGGTTCTAGTGGAGCGGCCGGAACTAACTCATGTCGATTATTCTATCTTCGATTGATTGATTGATTAATAGGACCATCATCATTGCACTTCGGTGAGTAGTCATGTGTGTTCCGATCTCTTTCTTACACAGGAAGATCTCAGCTACAGTGCACGAACTCCGTAGCACTGGCGATGGTCCCAGATGTAATTTTGAATATGGTGAATACATCTGTGTAGGAAGTTTATTTTTAATCTTTTTTTTCGGAATGAATTTTGTTCGCACATTGGCTTTCCATGCTGCTCTTCACGATTTTGAACCGGCATTGGCTTTCCATGCTGCTCTTCACGATTTTGAACCGGCATTGGCTTTCCATGCTGCTCTTCACGATTTTGAACCGGCATTGGCTTTCCATGCTGCTCTTCACGATTTTGAACCGGCATTGGCTTTCCATGCTGCTCTTCACGATTTTGAACCGGCATTGGTTTTTTACGTGCTCAAATTTAACACGGGACCTACGTTTTATCGTCCGTTTCCTATAGGACTAGGAACTCGAACTCATCTACACTGAGATCAGGGTCTCTGGAAAAATATCCAAATGGCTTCACGAGGAGCGAACCTGGTACCTTTGGCACGAGAGACAAACCCTAACCTCTGAGTTATGATATTCTCCAACTTCTTCTTCTTTTGTCGTTACACTGCTACCGGGTTGTTGCATAGTGTCGTCGTTTTCTGTTTTTGTCGTACGCTTTTCTGGTGTCTTGGGTGATTGTTATTTTTGATCTTTGACAGGATTCTGCTATTCAATCTAACCATCATTTTTGTGGTAATTCTCTCGCCTTCTTTCCTGATGTTCTATTGTAAAAGATTATATATACTCTGTAGAAGACTCCAACTACTATCTCCTAATTGAATGACCAACTGCTGATGTCTGATACACAATATAAAACAACATAACAAAAACGTTTCATTACTCTTACATGTAAAAAAATAACACAGCAAAATTGCTAATTTGACTTTGAGCTTGTTAGCCACTTTCAGCACGATAGTACTAAGGACTGCCAGTACTACGCCGATTAGTCCAAACACGAGTCCAGCTATGCTCAGTCCTGCTGAAATGACCTGCCAATCAGCAGCTGTGGAAAAAAATAATTTTATAGAAGATATCTTGGTTATTGGTTACTAAACTGACGTCATTGCACTCAGGACAGACCCATAGGTGCTCAGTCTCCCCAATAGATATAGAGTATGCTCGGTTTTAATGCGGGGGCAGGATAAATATAGCATACATTAGCAATAACAATTGAAATTAGGAGAAAAAAAATACAACTTATCCATGTTTTCAAAACTGTTTAAATTAGTTTGGCAGTAAAGAAAGTGTTTAGAAAATAGTGCATGCAGGAAAGATCTGGTGTAAAGAAAGCAGCAAAGACGAATTGTAAAATTAAACAATATAAAATAAATATATACAAATAAGAAGCTGTCTTAAACAATAGCAAGATTCACTATTACGAGGGGAGAGGGTGGGGTGGGGAGGAGGACACGCTGTGGTAGAATTAAAGTTGTTTAATTTTTCCTTCTCAGATGCATGTACAAGTTAAGCTGAGGTATGTTGGGTTTTTTTAACGAATTTTAATGCATTAATTTTAATTTTGCAGATATAATAATGTACTTTTATCACAAAATTAAAATGGGAAAAAATATATTTTGAACAGACAACGTTCATAACGATTAAATGTAAATTTCGAGCTAATTAACTTTAAAGAATCAAATCATAGCAAAGTTAGCTTCACATGGCCGAACTAAACAGAAATATGGCCATAGGCTGCGAAATTTGGTAGTTAATGTGTAATGGCAGTTAAATACTTGAATCTCAGATAGTTATAGAGTAGACAAACCATGAACAAGACAAGATAACAAGGCAAGATAACAAGGCAAGATAACAAGACAAGATAACAAGGCAAGATGAGAATAATTTTCTCACAAATTATGGATAAAAATGCATGCTTTTTCGGGCATCTCATAAATTTTAACTTAACTGTGGTAATAAGGTGATATGTCAGAAGTCAAAATCAACGAACAAGAGATGACCAAGACGTTACTCCACCTCAAAGTAGTGGTCCTGTTAACATTTTGCCATATCTTCTTCAAACGCTCCATATCGACCACTTGTTAACCAATCTTTGTGATTTGTATGTGATCCAAGTCTAAGAGCAATTGTACTTTGTGCCAGTTATGCGCGTACAAGTAGGCCAGCACATCCGATTTCTGCGACGCTTTTTATTTACTAGGCCATCTTCCCTAGGCTCTTACCTCAGTTGTCTCTTACGACATAGCTTGTAGGTCGCAGTGTTACTATTCTTTGCTCCCCTTGCGAACCCCGGCAACACGCAGGCGACTTCGCCGTATTAAAGTCTGACTAAAAGAGTAACGATAATATGATTAAATTAGAACAAATTGTCGCCCGAGTGGTTACCGGGGCCCGAATTGGAGTGTAAAGAATAAAACCACTGTTACCTGCCACGCATGTCGTAAGAGGCGACTAAGGAGGTTCGGAAATTGGGCTCGCTACCACACACCGTAAAAGATGGCTACAGAACGGAGAGTAACCGAGTAAACGCTGGCTGAAACCGGACACATCGTCGAAGGATAAGCACCAGGGCTCCAAATAGTGCTGAAGATGTGACGTAAAACACATCAATGCTAAGACTGCATGAATCAGATTTCCACATGAATAGAATTTATGGGTAAGTCTGGTACATCGGTCTGGGCGGTGATCGAGAGAGAGAGAACGAATTGTCATTCTGCGCCTCAGAACAGAACACAACTCCGGAGCCAGATGTATACAAAATTTATAATTCAGTCATAATTACATGTGGACAGGTGCATCAGACTGCAGAACACATACTTCAAGACTGCCTCAAATATGATAAACTGGGGCAAACTCACTGACTTTATGAAACAACGCGAAAAGGAAACCACGGACATTTTTGTGAGCTACAAAAGACAGTGAAATGTAAACAAAAGACAATATTGTATATAAAAACAATATTTCAAGTGAACGAAAATAAGGAAGGAAGAAAGAGTTCTCAAGCGAACGAAAGTAAGACAGAAAGAACGTGCTTAAATTGAACAGTGGATCAACACTTTATCATCCGTTTCCGATAAGACTAGGCAATCGATCAAAACTATTATTAGATGGAAGATCAATAGAAAATAGTCACGTGGGACACATACCGAGTACTTTTGGATTGTGTGAAGGGCACACTACCACAACTTCACAGAGTTATCATTTGTAAATGTAGCATAAAGTAACCCATTCCCTTCTTATGACAAACTCAGGAATATTTAAAAATTCAACTGTCAATCGAAGTGAAAAGAAGTGCAAGTAATTAGACAAATATATATATATATATATGAGCAACGTCTGATGGACTTGATTGGAGAGCGGTTCCCATGTGGATGATCCGTGTTAAATTCACGGTAAGTCCAAGGATTTTTCTTTGTTGTGGGCATAAATGAAAAATCCTAACCTAACAGCTTCGCGGTCACTGCACAAGCCATGCGGCCATTAAATTCCCCAGGCTCTTGTCCCACCTGTCATACATCGCCCTAAAAAGCGGTACTACAGGCAGGGATGACAGTTTATATATATATCCTTTGTCATATCATATATATATATATATATATATACATATCCTTTCTTAATTAAGATATATCTGATTACATTTTAGTCGGGCGTGTGCACTGAAATATGATCTGCTTGACCTAACGTCGCAAATTATCGCAGCTTAACCGATATAAACAAGTATATCACAACACGGTTATGTACTTTTGGTTAAAAACAAAAACAAATCACAAAAGGTGATTTTAAAAGTGACATTTTATCATTAACCGCGAAAACTAATGAACAAATAAACAACTACATGTTTAATTAATTGCGCTATCGATGATCTAAATAGTAAATATATGAAAATAGTGGAGAATGGAGATTGACAAACAATAAAGATAGTTACAATTTGTTTAAATCATTATTTAATGAAGTGAAAATCGTTGCATATCCTTTACAGGACGTAGTAAACGAGTAAGTAGTAGTAGCAACGATGCAACCACAGTAAACGAGTTGAGAGCCGCTGTAGCGTAGTTGTTAGTGAACTCGCTTCTCAAGGTTGGTGGTCTGGGTTCACTGGTGGTCTGGTTCAGCTCCCGCAATGCGCGTGGAATTTTTCCCGACCGCGGCGGCTCTCAGACTCTGGGAAAGTAAAGGCGGCCGGCGTGATGTTGACCACCCATCGTGTGACGACGGTCAATGAAAAATTTGTATTTACTGTATTTACCTATATACCACGAGGTATGAAAAGGTTCCTTTACTTTTTACTTTTACAGTAAACGAGTTGCTGATTTTCTAGGTCCCACTTATATGTTCAGTAGTTTGCCATTGGTGGCGTCTGTGTCTTAGGGGATAGTGATTCGGTCTATTAACCCCAACGTTCTGAGTTCGAATCACGCTGCGGATAATTTGGTTGCAAATTGTTTCGCGTGGATTTTTACAAAAGGACGATAACACCATCCGTTCAGAAAGCAATGGCAAACTACTGAACGTAATAATGCCTAGAAAAATCACAAACAGCGTTAAAAAGCTGGGGTTGATTCGCAAAGTCCTGTAAATGATATGCAATTAACTAGTTTGCCATTGCTTTCTGAATTTTCAGGTCTATTTTTACTTTTTATAAAAATCCCACGGTAACAAATTTGCTTCCAAACTTGACCCGCCATGGGGTTTTTGAACCAGGTACTCTTGGGTTTGTGATCGAGCTCACTACCTCATGAGCTACAGACGTTCATCATCATTAAATACCGCCATCATACATGTTAAAAGAATACGATGGTTAGTCATATTAAAAGAATGACAGAGAACCTAAAATTGTACATACAAAAAAAAAAAAAAAAGGAAAATTTCACGAGACAGACCAGAAAACGATGGAAGATAGTTAATAGACCTAGAAATACTAAAAGTCAACATGAAATGAAGGTAAGATTAAAGTAGACCAAATAAAGTCAACAAGGGAATAAGCTAAATTAAAGTAGACCTAGAAATACTTAAAGTCAACAAGTGAAATAGAAGGCTAAGAATAGAGGTGAATGGCAGCGGGTTGTATCTTCAGTAATTAACTTCAAAAACTCGGTACGTTGAAGAAGAATAAGATCAATGATTTAAGGATATAATTAACTAATATACAGCACTGCAGACATGCCCGTGCGCACTTGTGCGCCACTCTCCGTTATTTCTTTATGTAACCAGGGTGCGTCCTGTCTCACAAAACGACAACAAATGTTGTTTTTAAATGTGCTGTATTTAACATTTATTTGTCATGTGTCTATCTAAACAAAGCCTTACCTAGTACAATCATTTGTTATTTAACAACAAGATAATGACTATTTAATGACTAGTAGATAACCCCAATATTATCCTAATTGTACAAGGAACAATTTTATAACAGCTCCGATCTCATCTTCAGTGTACCCGTCAGCACTAGGCGACTGACAGTTCCAGTCTTTTGTTGGTTAATGAAATATCGTCCACATTATGTATAGTGTTCAAATCTAGCAACGCTACGTTTGACTGCAAATTCCTGTAGTCCGGACATAAAGGTAGAATCAATCACCACCTTAATCTCATATCTGGTATATATCATAATAGCTCTCAGAGTCGCAAGCATGTCCATTCGTTTACCGCTTGACATTGTAGCAGTACTCTCAAGTCTGTTTTCTCGTTCATTTCTCTTAGACTCCCGCATCTCCAGGTATGAAAATGACGGTGACTTTCTGCAGTCCTGAACTCAGCACAGACTTCAGTCCTTGTTTGCGCACACTATCCGCTCAGACCTTTCTGAGCATGCTCATTGGGTCCCTGAGAATGCAGACATGGATGGGGCTCTTTCGTCTCCAGACAGGCCATTTCCTAGGTCAGGCCCATAACTTCCATAGTCATGCTACATGATGTAACAGCAAAAGTATCACTGCCTTCTGTAATAACTCTCCCGATACATTGAGTTATAAAAGCCCATGCGCTACACAGATGTGAAACAACTGACCAATACGTGTAAATGACAATGTAAACATCTGTGAAATTTTCGCTGAACAATGCATGCGCCTCTAATTCTACAACCACTGGGTTTTTTATGTATACTTTCTATGTCAAGATCGCTAATGGTCCGTGAGTCAACCAGCACCATTCTCCACGAGGTTATATATGTTATGTTATGCGATCGACGTCATGGCACATTGGGTATTCCCATTCGTCAGCAGCAGCCATCCCAAAGTCAATTTGCTCACAGTACCCATGAGAAGTTGATTACTATATCTTCTAGTTTACACAGAAGTTGAAAGACATTCTATGCCCGACCCAACCATGCCTTTCCCCACTGTCTGACGCTTTTTTCTCTCTACACATTACTTTGTACAACGGATCCGATTAATCGGCGCTGATATGTAAGTAGTCACGTGCTTGGCATATTTGCGTTCTGACCTGAATAGTTTCATAGTCAAGTAGAAATAGCATGAGTCTTATTTACTGCTGTATCTATTGTGCACCTGAGAATTATGCACACATCCTTATTTTTGATCTTTTCTAATCTTTCAGTCTGTATCTGGTCGAGGCGTTAGGATTTCTATAACTCAATTTCCGAAGCGACCAGCTCCTGGTGTAAAACGCTCAAAATATGTTGTTCACAGTGAGCAGACGTTGGATGGTCTGACATCGTGGTTCGACAAAATATCGACGTCAGAACGCATTAAGTGCACCAAGGAGAGATTGTTGTGGAGAGACATGATTGCCTACGCCGGCAGGCATGGCACTTGATTGATTGATTATATATTTTATGACTATATCACCAGCACTGCTTAAATATTACAATAAATATAATATCCACTAAAAATATATATGTACGCAGTTGCCACAAACATTCATGTTGTACTCACCACCGTCTGGAGAACATGATTCAGTTGACTTGTTATTTGGGTAGTATTCGATTTTACAAGCCGTAAAAAGACCTATATTAGCTTGAACTGGAATAGTATCTACTCCTCCAGCGTTTACAGGAAACAAGAATAACTTTTCCAGCCAGTAATTGGTAGCAAGAGCTACAACAAAAAGAATAAGGGCTACACATCCAATAAGCGCATTTAACTTGACCAGTCCTGTGGTTACCGGTAACTTCATTGTTGATGATGTCTAGATTGTGTTGGTATGTCTAAAGAGTTGTGATTGTTCTTTCAGTTGCTACAGGAAACATGTGCCAGATTTTGAAATATTTTCAAAAAAAGTTCAGTATCCACAACATGGGGTCATGACCTTGACCGACAGTTTGTTATCTGAACTATAATACAGGTGATTTATTTTTTTTAATTTATAAGTTTAACATACGAGTGATAGCTTTAGTAGTTTCTAGCTCGTAAAGTATGGAGTCTGGTGTCAGTGATTGCAAAATATCGTCTGCAAAATCGACGAGTATTGACAATAACATGAGATGAGACTAGGCACCGATTAAGTGTGGAGTTTATACTTTGACTATCAAACTTCAAAACCGGAATAGTATTTGCATTGAGTTCATGTTGACCTAAAATGATAACTCAAAATTTCCGCCAACAAATTATTACCCGCGTCGGTAATCTTTATTTTCTTCAGATAACAGTTTTCTGTTTAAGTGTTTATATCTTCTTTTTGCCCCCAAGCAGCAGACGACTCTAGCAGCCAACTATTCTGTCATACAAAGTCTATTATGAAGCCCAAGAGACGATCATGCAATAATGAAGTTTTGTCAGTTTTCGATACTGTTATCGATACTTAGCCAGAAAATACGGAGTGTACACGGCTACAGAAGTGGATTAGTTAACCCAAGTATTAATTTTTGTAACGTAATCTTTTGAAGCCAGGCTGACATCAATCAATAGATGTAGTGTTTGAACAGCAGAAATAAAAATCGTTGTTATGTTGAGTCACCTGCAATGCATGAAATACAAAATAATAGGTCAGCATCAGATGACTGTAATGTTGAAAGTGGTAAATATACATGGAAAAAAACAAAAAACAACTACAATATACTAGATTAATTTATAATTATATAATCATAAATGACAATTTAAACGAAAAAAAAAATATATATATATATATATATTATCATAAATAGACATACGCAAGATTTAAAAAAAAATATTATTTGACTCAGAACACAATATAAAATGTGTACAATACTAACGACCGTGAGCAAAACGTTCACAAATTCTACAACGAGATCGCAATAACCGATTATCACGAATAGTAACTAATTAATGATAGTGCGAATACTCTGTACACGAAAGGATATAACTTTCTTTCTCGAATCCTGTTTGCCTCACAGCGTCAGGTCAAGAAGAGGTTTCTAAAACGGGCCCTTGTTGTATGCGCTTTGTAAATAGTCTCTTTCGTCGCCTCTTTTACCTCTGAGGTCCATCTTTTGCGTGGCCGGCCTTTTGATTTGTATCCATTGTATCGGAGCAGAGTATGTGCAATCATGCGTGTACCCTTGACAGCTATCACTCGAATTAGATTTGCTCGTACACGATACGAACAACATCCCCGAGATCCAATTTTTCGATCAACCGCAGTACGGTATCCCTGACAACTACGTGGATGATCTTGCCTGTGTGGTTAATCTTAATATGTTTCTGCCGTTAGACTATGTATGTTTACCTAAAACATGTATCTTTGTAAAGAGCTTTGTTTGCACAAGAGACAAACATCTGCAAGCATCAGAGTTCAACCACAGCGCATAAGTCCGGCAAAGTACCACTCCCAGGACAGCTACCTGGCTGGTCCTGTCTTTCCTCTACGTTAGAAGCACCACTTTGATCCAAATGTGGAACCATTACTGCCTACACGGAGAGCTGGGTTTTTTTATACGTTTACATTATGTATATTTACATATAATTATATATGTTGTTCGACGAACTTTCGAAAGGGAAGAGGCTCTAAAGTAGACCACTGTTCATATATAAGAGTACCAGCAAGACATCAACGAATCCTCTATCGGTCCCAACAAGCCTCAGAGACCCCCTGTTAAAATTCTCTACCAAGTGGTTGACAACTGTGGTTGACTAGTATGATATACGCAGAAATGAGCTGGGAGCATTTATGTATTTGTGGCGTTGAGAAGGGACATGATCACAAGGAAGGTTGAGAAACCCTGATTTCAGGGGCGGCTCGTCATTAAGGGCCAGTGGGGTCAAGCCCCATAAAAAATATTGAGTAACGTGTACTTATTATTTCAGACATTATTTGTTTATAATTATCACTTTCAACAGGATACTGATTAGCTTTGAAAGTTGATACATAGCGCTAAAATATCCCACACATTCTGAAATCTAAAATTCAATATATTTTTTCCCCCAATTAATATACACCCATGTTCATTAGAGCCAGTAAGAACAGGCTTACCAAACCAAAAATAATTAACGTGTACTTATTATTTTTTTAAATTTGTACGTAATTATTATTGTTAACTTGACACTGATTATCTTTGAAAGTTGAATATTTAACACTAAAATATAAATATTATATCATAATAATATAACAATCATAATAATATATAAACATTATTATTTAAAAAACTATTATATATGGTCTCAATTCAGCTTCTCTCTATAACTCTTGACGTATATATCAGCGCACTATGTTTTATCGGGTCGTTTTAAAATTCTCTACTGACGATGCAACATCGCGACTTCTGACCTATGACCGCTACCTTTAATGATAATTGCCAAAACAATTTATGTCATTTTATTCACCGGAAGCTAAGTTCTACGCGATTAACCAATTAACAGTTAAACGACGACTCTTGATTAAATAGTACTTTGTATAATTATCGATTGAATCACAACTTATATATAAAATAGTAGAAAAGGATATGCATTAATAGAAATATGTAACTAACTATTATTATAATCATTAACGGTAATCGTCCGTTTCGTATTCAATATACATATGCCTCTACAACGCACACTCGTTTGCGATTGACAAGCTGTGACCTACTTTTGAAGTTGTGGCTTACTCGAAATTCAAAATGAATCAAGTGGATTATTTATCACGAAATCCGTTTCCTTCGTTAAAGATAGAAGAAAAGCTTGAAATTAAACGGCTAGGTGCACATCAGCCAAATAGCTTTGTATATGTGCAACAAGATGGCAAGAAAAAGAGGACTTTCAATAATAAGTGGTTTAGTAAAAAATCGTGGTTAACTGTGAGTGAAGAAAAGCAAAGTTTTTTTTTTATTGTTTGCTATTTCATGGTGAAGGACTGTGGTCAACGGTAGGTTGTAGGGATCTCTTTTGTACCTTAGTTATATGGTATATATTTTAGTTATTATGAGTTTTCACCAGTTTGCCTATAGTGCGTGGGGGAGAGTGCCCGGCTTTCTTGCAATGAGAGCTGGCAATTATGGTTGACCATTGATTCAGGAGGAAGTATACGCGATTCGTACGTTGTTACTTCTTACATTTGCTTTGCATTTATGCAACTTTTTCATTAGACATCGGCAGAAGATGGGTGCATTCACTAGTATTTAGGACCCAACAGGCGTGTCTACGTTTGCTTTATTACCTATACCAGAGTAGCTCTCTCTCAATCCTTACCCACTTAGCCAGACATGATCTTTTGTCTATTTCCAGGGTCACCACGAGGAGGTGGAGTAGGGTCTTGATCAGTGCCAGCTCACTTACCCTGGAGCAACGTTGTCCCGTTTGTTATTTGCGCATGCGGTGCCAAATCATTATAGCAAAGGGAATAACTTCTGGAATAGACAAATAATAGTAAATACTGAAATATAAACCTAGCCTAAAAACCATGATTTTTCCAAAAATATTTTCTGGCCACCCCACCAAAAATGACCACGAGCCGCCACTGCCTGATTTTAAGATATAATAACTACTAGAATTATCTTTCATATCGCTTTCGCATCTAGACTATCTTGTAACAGATAAGACTGGTCATGCTAACCATATACATTGGGCTATATAAATTTATAAACATAAAATAAAACATATTGCTTTCATGTTAATAAATAGTACGGTTGCGCGGCCTGAGCGAGATTACAACAATCTCGCAGACGTTATCTTTCCCACGAACTACAATCAAGGCAGTCGGTGAAGGTGAAATATCTAACTACCACACTTGGATACATTAATCACATTTGAAAGATTCAGGTAATCTCTTCCTGAACTTCTTTTGCTATTCCAGTTGTCTGGATATCAGAGACGTTCACGATAGGGTCATGGTTAATATACTAATTGAGATCTTGCTTCACATTCTCCTGGCGCGCTCTATAAGCAGACACATCTGAGCCAACGTCGCAAGACCAACATGTTGCCCATCGCAGTGAAGTTTACTGAAAGCCTATACCAGCGATACAGATATCTATCTATACAGAAATACAACATCGTAATAAATGGCCAAACACTGAAGAAAGTTGAACATTTTACATATTTGGGTAGTAAAGTGTCAAACAACGGAGACACGATGAAAGAAATAAACTCTTGTATTACTATAGCAGCTAGTGCCTTCACTAAATTAACGAATATCTGGCAATCTCAAGACCTTAGTATATGTACAAAAGTTAAATTGATTAGGTCATGTGTGATTCCTGTACTGACCTACGGTTGTGAAAGTTGGAAATCAACAAAGAAAATTGATAAGAAACTGGATAGCTTTGAGAATAAATGTCTCAGAAAATTATTAAAAGTCAAATGGAGTGATTTCGTTTCTAACAACACAGTGAGAAATATAACACACCAACAACCCGTATCAAATATTATAAGGAAACGAAGGTGGAAATATTTAGGTCATGTTCTTAGATCAGACGAAAAGAGACTAAATCACCAAGTCCTTATGTGGTCACCAGTTGGGAAAAGAAAACGTGGAAGACCAAAGACCACTCTTCGAAGAACCATCCAACAAGAAAGTAAACTATTGGGATGTAATACCATACAAGATCTCCAACTGCTAGCAAAGAACCGCATCACATGGAGATCTAAAACCTCTGCCCTATGTGCCGCCTTTGGCACGAAAGGAATAAACTAAACTAAACTAAACTAACTAATACCAGCGATATCCAACGCGGTGCCGACATGCGCCATGGTGTACGTCTCATAGATTTATGTTGCTCTATTTACTCTGCCGGTTTTACCGTTAATCAGATTTCAAGAAAACTATTTTATTTTTTGTCCAACATTCCCATGAATACGATCTTTCCGCTTCTGCAATATTGTCTTATATTGTAGCTATTCTACTATTTCTAACATGCTTAACAAATCTTTGCTTTTTCATTGGAAAAAGTGTCGGCATTTCAACTATATTAACACTACTATCGTTTTTAGTAGTAGTAGTAGTAGTAGGGTGGCGTCTGTGGCCTAGGGGTTAGTGACTCGGTTTATTAGCCTCGACGTTCTGAGTTCGAATCACGCTGCGGACAGTTTGGTTGCAAATTGTTTCGCGTGGATTTTGATAAAAGGACGATGGCACCACCCGTTCAGAAAGCAATGACAAATTACTGAACGTAATAATGCCTAGAAAAATCACAAACAGCATTATAAAGCTGGGATTGATTCGCAAAGTTCTGTAAAGGATATGCAATTTACTTTTAGTAGTAGTAGTAGTAGTAGTAGTAGTAGTAGTAGCACTAGTAGTAGTAGTAGTAGTAGTAGTTGTTGTTGTTATTGTAGTGTTGTTGCATTCACCACATGGTGCACGCACCTCCACAAACATTAATTGATGCGCCCCCAATATAAAGAATGGTTGAACAGCACTGACCTAGGCTGTCTGCAAGATGAGAAATATCCATTTCTTCTCCTTCAAACTTGCAAAAGAAAGGAAAACAAATAAAGAAACTTGTTGTCACACCATTAGGAATATTGGGCAATAATAATAGTAATAGCCGTCCTTCGCAAGCGATGTTGACAACAGTCCTAGACGTGTGCTGCTGCACCTCTCTGTTGTGTGCGGAGGTGATGTAGAGTCTAATCCTCGAACACACAATTCCCTACCACAGGTGGGGCATACATGATCAATGTTAGACATGTGGGTGTGTGTTTTGTCTTTTCACGCAACTCGCTTTCTCAGCACCTCAAAGGCACAACGATTCTCAACTATGCAAGTTCCTCTTGTGTTGTTACAGCGCTACATTAGCCGATCTTGCACGACGGATTCCCATCATGTGTTCTCTGTATCGAAATATATTAGAGACACTTTAAAGGAATATTGGGGAATACCATGTAAGGCACGTATTTTTCCTCGACTATATGAACATGAGAGAGCCGCGGTAGCGTAGTTGTTAGTGAACTCGCTTCTCAAGGCTGGTGATCGGGTTCAGCTCCCATAGTGGGCGTGAAATTTTCCCGGACCGCCACGGCTCTCAGGTCGACCCAGCCTCAATCAATTGGGTACCATACATGCTCTGGGAAGTAAAGGCGGCCGGTGTGATGCTGACCACATCACCCATCGCGTGCCGATTGTCAATGAAAAATACAGGCCTAACACTGTATTGCCCTATATACCCAAGGTATGAAAGGGTTCCTTTACTTACTTATATGAACATGATGGGTGGTGTGGTCAACATCACACCTGCTGACTTTACATCCCAGTGAGTTTCTAGTACCCAGTTGAGGCTGGGTCAATCTTAGAGCCATTATTGTCAGAAAAAAATTCAAATCCAACTGTTTAATTGAACTCGAACATCGAGCAACGAAGCGAGTTCACTAACCACTACGTATAGCGGTTCAAGAAAGTCACGAAAAATTTCCCCATCTTCGTCATGATGTAGAAAACTGCACAAATGTTGGTCTACCATACAAACACCCAGACGACTTCGAAAATGGCAAGAAATGAAACTGAATAGAATCTAAAATAGCTTTTTTTTTTTTTTTCCCCGATCCAGAAGTACTTGAGCTGAAAGCTCTTCGGCTCAGTGTTATGAACATCGTAACCCTTCGGCTCGGTGCCACGAACACCGTAAATCTGGGGAACCTGTAACTTTTCTGCCAGTCCGCGGAGTTGAACCCGCACTTACAGAGAACTAGTCACCCGTAGTCCAACGTGCTACGAACACGCCGGGCACGGTTAAAGACAAGGATGGACTTCATTGCACCGAGTTTTCCCGCCAGATATCTGTCACTGCGCAGAAATGTCACACTTCCTGCAGAGAGTGTTGGACAAAGCATGAACTCCATATCTCCTGTATCACACAATGGACCTACGAATAAAATGCATTTACGAACCGAACGACACGATCCGATAACGAGCCCACGACATTTAGAACGAATATAATCGACTCTCATTGACTTAGGGCACCCGGGCTGTGCTCTGTAACTTACAGTTTGTGTAGCAGCGAACGATCATTTACATAATTGTTTAGATTTTTTTTTTCCGATCCAGAAGCACTTGAGCATTCAGCTCTTCGGCTCGGTGCCATGGACATCGTAACTCTTCGGTTCCGTGCCACGAACACCGTGAATCTGGGGAACCTGTGGCTTTTCTGCCAGCCCGCGGAATTGAAGCCGCACACACAGAGGGCTAGTGACCCGCAATCCAACGCGCTACGAACACGCTGGGCAGGCGGGCAATTGTTTAGATAACGACTTCGAATGATTTCCAAATTCAGAAATCCCAGATACTAATCTTTAGTTGAATGATCGAAGAAAATGTATGTGCAGGGAATTAAACTGTGTCCACTAGTATGCACCTCCAGCTGACTGCAGTTGAGCTATGCCGACTTCTAAATTACTTGATGTGAAGACACAAACCATACGACTATTATATCCGTGCTCTAATACGTTCTTTTGAAACTTTGTCCACTAGTATGCACCTCCAGTTGACTGCAGTTGAGCTATGTCGACTTCTAAATTACTTACAGTGAAAACACAAACCATACGACTATTAGATCCGTGTTCTAATAAGTTCCATTTGTGTTTCATAGAACTTGCCTACCACTTATCATCTTATCTTATCTTAACCACATTTGCCGTGAAGCGTCGTGGGGAGAGTTAGTTTTCTATCTTGTGCCAGGCGTGTTGCGCTTGACATTGTCAGTCCATCCTTTCGCAGGGACTCTGAGATGTTATCTATCCATCGTGTTCTTGGCTGCCTCGTGCTCTGCGTCCTGAGGACGATTATTATAGGCACGTGATGGTAGTAAATGTGGTTCCATTCTCATTAGATGACAGAACCACTCGATTCTTTGCTTCTCGATGTACTGTATGCATTGTATAGTACCAACGATGCTTCTGATATTCTCGTTTCTCTATCTATCCTTTTCTATATCTCTCCTTTTCTTTATCTTAACCTACCACTATCAAACTTATATCCTCATTGTTTATCAGCCGACGTCTACACCCAATGATACAACGACAGAATCACCAGACACAGTGCAGTAATAGCAAATGTAATCATTAGCATGTGCAATGTCTACCGACTTATGTATTAATAAACTCCACTTGACCTACGTACGTATTATTATTGTTATCATCTAATAGCTTGACCTGAGCAGAACTTTGACACACTAGTAGTCTTTCGGGATGTATCTCTCTCTCTCTCTCTCTCTCTCTCTCTCTCTCTCTCTCTCATATTGGCCAGATATCTCACATCTGATGATGACATGTTCTTCTTCTTCAAACTCCCCATATCGACCATTTGTTAACCAATCTTTGTTTTTTGTATGTGATCCGAGCCTAAGAGCGATTGTATATTGTGCCAGTTATGCGCCTACAAGTAGACCAGCACATCCGATGTCTGCAACGCTTTTATTTAATAGTGTCGTTTTTCTAGGCCCTACTTCAGTCGCCTCTTACGACATGCCTTGTAAGTCGCAAAGTTGCTATTCTGTGTTCCCCTTGCAAACCCCGGTAACATATGGGTGGATGACATTTTTAAATCGCCCATCACACCATGAATCCATCTTCGCTGTGATTCTCCTCTTTTTCTGGATATTTCTCTCAATAACTGTCTTCTTCATTCCCTTATTTCCTGTTATGTGTTCACTATACTTCACTTGTCTCATTCTTATTTGTAGCATCAATCAGTTTTTTTAAAAAATATTGTGAATTCCCTCTGGATTAATTTATTTATTCTCTTTTCTGTCTTTGGTATGGGTAGGCTAGAGAAGGATACAACCCAGAGCACAACAACATAAATACATTAAACATAAAAGGACATACCACAGTCTTCAAACTTAGAACGGGACACTGCAGTCTCAGAGCACACCTAAATGAAATGGATCTCAGGGACTCGGCTGCCTTTTTTCATGTGGAGCACCAAAGTAGTCCCCAAAGCACATTCTGCAAGACTGCCCCAGCCTGAGCAGCGTGAAAATGGAAATCTGGCCAACGGCAACTTCCCTTCAGAACAAAGATAAGAACATGGAGTTTTTTTGCAAGAACCCTAGAAGAAGCAACGGAAGCGAAGAATATGATCAGCAAATAAACAATGTACAGGTATTAAGAACAAACAATGGGTGACCGATGAAGACCTCAAGCGCACTGCTATGTTTATGATACATACCGGGGTAGTCGCAAAACAGAATTTTAGTATCGGAAAAGACGAAGGTATGAGGAGGGCGTTTTTATCAAATGTTTATTTAAAAGCACATATATGCTTTCTCCTACCTTTTAAATGTCCACATATCACGCATTTACGTTGCTACTGTGAATATACATACTCGTACTATTCTGATCTTTGCTGTTGTGTATGTTCCATTCCAAAAGGAGAGAGGAAGCAGTGGCGGCTCGTGATCATTTTTGTTGGTGGGGCCAGACAAATATTTTTGGAAAAATCATGGATTTTGGTTATTTTTAATTTATAAAATAATAAATACACGTTACACATTATTTTTGGTGGGGCCCGGCCCCACTGGTCCTTAATACGAGCCGCCTCTGAGAGGAAGTATCCATGATTCAAGTAATAGGGGTGAATCTACTACACAAACCAGACTGCAAGATTTCCAGGTCAAAGAACATCAAAGCAGACATTGAGGTGAGAGCCAAAGGGTTCAAGAAAGAAAGTACGTCATAGGAAAACCCTGAAGCGAACTTTGCTAAGAGATGCAACAAATATCGGACTCAATTCCATGGAAGAGATTGAACGAGTTGCCCATGCCAGATCAGTATGGAGAAATTAGGTACAGACCATATGTAACGTATAACGGTATGAAAAGAGTCGAAAAGAATATATATATAAATCTAAATAAACACAACTAATAATGAATATAAAATGGAACGAATTCAGGAGAAGTGATGAAATCAGAGACATGTCTAGTCAACCACTAGTGACAACTGTTATAAGAGAGAAGATGGAGATATGTTGGACACACCTTCAGGAGAAATGATCAGCGAATATCAAAGCAAGCATTGAAGTGGGATGCAAAGGGTTCAAGAAAGAGATCGACCTAAGGAGACCCTGAAACGAACTTTGCTGAGAGAGGCAGGAAATATCGGTCTCAGTTCCATGGAGGAGATTTAATGAATTGCCCAGGATAGAGCGGTATGGAGAAGTTACTTGCAGGCCCTATGTAACGTATAACGGTACGAGAGGAATTATTATTATTAAACACAACTAAATAAATGAAGTAAAAATATGTGGACTTGAATTAAAGACAGTGCTATAAAGTAGATGAAAAAGTTTTAACAAATAATTAAACGTAGACAAAACTATATTAGTAAAATAAAAACAAATGTGCATGCACCTACCTGGTCTAAGAAATATAAACATGACTAGCTAGCAAACACATCATGTCATTGAAATATTATCGTCGCGTTTTCTGGTCTCCATTATGAAATATCACACCACCACTGCTCCTGTACAACTGATGTTTAGACCGGATGCTAGATCGCATGTCATTACTTGAGAAATAAATAAAACATCGAAAAGACCAAAAGTGGCTGCAATGTCGTTATCGTTATCAGAGAACTATCATCATAGCATTTCGGACATGTCAGTAGGTGCTCCGATCTCCGCCTCAACAAATTCAGCAGCGTCCAGCGGCCCAACACGCCAGTTCGATGTTGATTAATCAATCTCTTTGCATATTTGGTATGTCGTTCTTTTCGGGCTGTACCAATATTGACAACCTTCTCTCTCAGCCTGGTCAGCGAGTAGGACTCGCAACCCTGAAACTCTTCTGTTCGAAAAGACTCTCTAAGTGCGTTAAGAATGTCATTTCGGTCCATTGCAACTCCCTCTGATATCGTAGCATGCCAGCCAATTTATCAGCTCGTTCATTACCCATGACTCCTACGTTCCCATGGACAAAAATTAAGGTGATTTCATTGATCCCTGTCTGTACTAGTATCTCCCCCCATTTTCATTTCACCATTTCTGTTTCGACTTTACGAATCATACTCATGGAGTCACTGAGTATAAAAACAGAGAGAAGTCATGAAAACCTTTAATCTATTGGTTGCGTATTGTATGTGGATTTGAAGCTTTAATCAGTATGGACAACAGAGAAACGAAGAATTCAAACGACAGAGATGAAGTGTTACAACAAATTCTAAATGTAACAAGAAGAGATAAAGGGTTTAAAGCCGAAGTTGACTTCATTGCACCGAGTTTTACCCCATATGGCTCGGTCCTCTCGCAGAAATGGCAGCCACCTGCCGGAGTATTGCACAAGCACGAACTCAGTAGCTCCGCAAAATCACTAGGGTCTCTGGAAAAACAAGAAGAGATCAAATCAGAAACCACGAAATCAGACAAAAGTGGGATCCTTGTTGGTATTCTAATATATTCAGAAACAACAGGCTAAATGGTTCGGGCACGCCTCAAGGTTACAACATGACAGTCTCACACAAAGAGTACTAGCCCTCAGATAAACGGCAACAGACCAAGAGGATGACAACGTAAACGGTGGATCGAATAAATATCCGAGGCACTAAATTAGACCTTTTACAAAGTGCATTATTATGTTTTTATTTTTTTTTCCCGATCCAGAAGCATTTGAGCTTTCAGCTCTTCGGCTCGGTGCCATGGAAATCGTAACCCTTCTGTTCGGTGCCAGGAACACCGTGAATCTGGGGAACCTGTGGCTTTTCTGCCAGTCCACGGAATTGAACCCGCACTCACAGAGGGCTAGTCATCAGTAGTCCAACGCACTACGAACACGCTGGGCAGGCGAGAGCAAAGCGCATAATAAGGCTCGCTCCATTGGCCTCTTTTTTTTTACCTGACGCTGAAAGGCAAAACAGGGATAGAAAATAGATAGATAGACAGAACCAGTATGGCTCTTTTCCAAACTATAACGTTTTTTCCTACTCCCTTCCTTTCTATTTAATATCCACCCTTTTGCTGCTTATCTTTCGCTGTTTATATTTTAGCATAAGCTTTGAAATATTACAATAGCTCTAGATAAATGAATGACGTTAGATAGTGTCTGGCATTTTTTTAATAAACTGTTTGAACACAAGCGTTACTGATATCTTCCGATAAGAGTATTTGAGAGAGTCTATAGAAATAACAGAATTATGACCGATATTGCTAACACAACATATCAGTTGCAAAGTTTTCATGCAAATATTAAGATTGCAGCAAAACAAATATAATTATGTAAATTAGACTTTACTGCTTCGTGATAAAAAATAATTATGGAGCCATCAACATCTCCAGTTGTCTGCAGATGCTTCAGTTAATGTTTTAATAACAAAGTGTTCTTTACTCTTCACCCCTAGGGAAGCATAGGTCTGCAACCAATGTCTTCCAAATCTTCCTATCCAATGCCATCTTTTCCAGATCTGTCCACTTTTCCCTCATTTTCTTGCATTTCCAGGTATTCATATGTCTTCCTTTACCTCTATTACCCTTGTGTTCTATCGGAGGGGGTGTCACGTGATGATGTAGTGTTCCTCAGTGAGCGTCCTATCCATCGCCACCTTCTGTCCCTTATTTTTGTTCCCCTGCCGTTGTCCCGCTCTATCCCACAGTTCCATGTTTTTTGGTCTTGTCATACCATCGCAGATGGAGTATCTCTTGTCATATCATCGCAGATGGAGTATCTCTTGTCATACCATCGCAGATGAAGTATCCTACGCAGACATCTATTGATAAATGTATGCAACTTTTTGGTGTTCCCCTTAGTTGTTCTCCGTGTCTCCGCTCCACACAAACGGACAGTCTTGATATTTGAGTTAAATATCATTATCTTAGTTTTTATTCATGATCATTCTTGAGCTCCATGTGTTCTTCAGAGTGACAAATATTGACGCTGAAAATAATGAATTTTCCAGAAAGTATTACCAGAAAGTACAAGTAGTTATTTTACTTTTTTACTAAACTGATTTCATCTTTCTCCGTGTAGACTCATGGCTGTTTAATCTCTCCTAGAAGATGTTGAAGAGTATGCATACTTATGATTGTCGGGTTAAAAACAAACACCGAACTGTAAGAAAGAAAATATGAGATTAACTGGGGTATAGGGGACAACTGAGACGTTTATAGTGACATTACCCCTCCCCACCCCCCCCTCCTCCCCAAAATATACAAAATTATGTTCAATGTCAACATTAATTTTAGACCGTTATTAACCTCTGAAGTCCCCTCCATATTAGCCTACCTTATCGTGGTTGGAGGTTTGGTGTACCTTAGGATCCTTCAGGCTATGTCGGGGAGTCTAACTCCTGGCAGGTCTAACAAGCCGAACAGACTGAGGTGAACCAGACCAAAGGCGGGGAGCAGGATGGACCCATAGGTGACAGTGCAGCCCACCTGGCAGAGTGGTAAATGCTCTGGCTGCAACCAACCATCCCCCAGCTATGGGACAAATAGCACTTGTCCTCTATCTCTCTTGAGGAGGACATCCTTTTTCTTGTCTTGTCTTCTACTTCTATGACACTTTCCCTAAGCATAAGGGATTAAACTACAGTGTCCAGGGAGCACACCCTGCATAAAAGCCTGGGTTGGTGAGCCGGCAACAGAAGGCTGAAGTCATCTAGAGTAGGACGACTCCAGACAAACCCGGGAAGACAGATCTCGTCAGCGGGGGACTGCAACTGTCTAGAGAACAAACTCAAAAAAGATGTCCTCAGAAAAGGAATGTGTCAGCCATTATTGGCGGAGAGGAATCGACACATACGAACAACTCAAATGGCCAACCTCTGAAGTCGGAGAAGGCCTGCCTGTATGGCCAGGTAACCAATAAAACGGTAAGCAAGCTTTCATGCAAAAATAAGTCAGAAGCGCCCCACTAGGCGCCATGGCTACCCCTGAATTCATAGCGGGCGAACGCACAAGAAAAAGAGACCGTTATTAGACATTGGAATATTATTCCGACTGTAATGGCTCTCAGATCGACCCATCCTCAAGTGTTTACCATGAAAAGCACTGCCGGCGTGATGTTGACCACATCACCAATCGTGTGACAACGGTCAATGAAAAATACGGGCCTAACACCGTATTACCCAATATACCTCGTGGTATAACAAAGGGTTACCCTATTATACACCTGAAGTATTCCAATATGGTCCGATGAGTTTCTGGGGCTAAGTCAGATATCACACGATATCAATTTCCCAACAGATGAGGCTGATCTCTAAATATAGCTTTAGTTGCTGTGAACAAACACAATATTACTGAGCAGAAACGCCTAAATTATCTGCAACTATGGTGTCAGACTTTACCGCCTAAAATAGCATTGTACTGCACGATCATCCACACGACATTACGCTATCAGTGCCAAACCTAAACGTTGATAACAAACGATAGAAGAAAACTAGTCACGACAGAGATGATGTCAATGCAAAGAGATGAGATTGTATTGGAGTGTCAAGAAGAAATCGGTTTAGGAATTAAAACATCAGGAAAAAGAAAAGGGGATACAACATCAGTATCGAGCTTCATCATGGGAAACAACAAATTAAATTGTTCTCTCACAGTAGAAGCAGATTACCAACAGACAATACGCCTCAAAAGTAAATGCTGCTGATACAGTGCTGATACATGACAAAAGTTGGACCACATAAATAAGAGACAACGAAAGATCCCATACAAATAAGAGCCCGTTCTTGAAATATCTGACGATGTGATGTAAAACAGGATTAGACAAAAACAAAGAAGAGATCGGTATTGTACTCGGTCGAAATAAAAATGAATTTAAAATTAAAATGTGAAACTACCACTGTTACTGACACGAAACAAAATTGTTCAGGATTCTTATTCACTGCGGGTGACTAGCTCTCTGTGTGTGCGGGTTCAATTCCGCGGGCTGGCAGAAAAACCACAGGTTCACCAGATTCACGGTGTTCGTGGCACCGAACCGAAGAGTTACGATGTTCATGTACCGAGCCGAAGAGCTGAAAGCTCAAATGCTTCTGGATCGGTTTAAAAAAAAATTCATAGAGGAAAGTTGAATTCCACTCTTGTCTTCGCAGAATCTTGGGAATCTTTTGGCCAGTAAAATATCCAATAACCAACTACTCCAAGACACAAGACAAGAGGCAATGAATGACATACTCAAAAGAGAAGATGGAAATGGCTTGGACATGTTATGAGAATGAGACAAGAAATGCCTGCAAGGATAGCCCTCACTTGGACACCAGAGGGAAAGAGAAAGAAAGGCAGACCACGGACAACATGGAGGCGCATGATGGAAGAGGAACTGGACACCGCATCTCTGACGTGGGGATCTGCGCTGAAGGTTGCACGGGATAGGAGAGCATGGAAAGTCCTTTCTGAAGCACCATGTGTCACTAGGCATGACGGGATTAAGTAAGTAAGTAAGTAATACAATCTGTAACGGTACGGTTTAAAACTTGAATAGACCGTCTGCCTAGCGTGTTCGTAGCGCGTTGGACTACGGGTGACTATCCCTCTGTGTGTGCGGGTTAAATTCCGCGAGATGGCAGAAAAAGTCACAGATTCCCCAGATTTACGGTGTTCGTGGCACCGAACCGAAGGGTTACGATGTCCATGGCACCGAGCCGAAGAGCTGAAAAGTTCAAGTGCTTCTGGATCGGAAAAACAAAAACTTGAATAAAACATGTTTACACTGTTGAGATTCATATTAGTACATTCTTTACTCTTGAATCCAATCACTAATATACAACATCCGATGGCAGGAATTCATCTCCAATATAAAATTCATGGGCAATGCTGGCATTCCAAGCATATTGCTGAGTCAGCGACGTCTGAGATGGCTAAGACACGTGTGCCGTATGAGCGATGGTAGAATCCCAAATGATATTCTATATGGTCAACTCGCAACAGGTACTAGACAGCATGGGCCTCTATTATTACGCTTCATTGACACCTGCAAGCGTATCTAACTTCATGCAGCATAGACAAATAAAATTGGGGGCGGCCGGTCAAAGACAGGCAAGTATTGCGAACGGCAGTGAGGGGTGGCTCAAAAAGAAAAGTACCATCAGTATATAGCCTATATATATATATTCTACGTGCTCCGTTTAACACATAAGGCTTCTACAACATATTTTGATTGTTGCCTTTCCGTCACCTTTCGACTAATTGTCTTCCCACGTCAAGCCACAATCGTTCAACTCTATCGTTGTTCTCCCCGTTTCCTTTGGACATCCAGATCTTCTTTACACATCTGCTGTCTGTCGGAGAGCTGTCTTAGTCAATGCATATAATGGTAAACGACATACGTGGATAGATAACATCTCAGAGTCCCTGCGAAAGCATGGACTGACAACGTCAAGCGCAACACACCTGGCACAAGATAGGAAACTAACTCTCCCACGCCGCTTCACGGCAAATGTGTTAAGATAAGATAAGATAAGACATACGTGCATAATCCACATCCAACTTCGTCTTTTAATAATATTACTATTATATATAAGAGGTTACTTTGAGTTCAGGCTTATGCTAGTTGTGATAGAAATAAAAAACCTTCAGGTGTTGTCAATGTTGTTCGTTCATGTACCCACATGTGTCCTTGTATATGTATGAATGTGTAGTTTCGCAATATTGTGAAAAGGATTTGTATGAAAGATAATTGAGCTCGGCTTTCTTAAACAAACGTATCGTCTCGACATGTCTGAAGCCTTGAGAGATAACTTTCAAGAACCATGACTGTTTGTTCTATAAGGAGAATAGTAACTGTCAAGTTTTTTTCCCTCTTTCAAGCCCCGACAACGCGTTCAATAAACTACACCCCAAATATATATTTTTTTTAACACACTGTACTGATAAGGAGCATAAAAACCGCAGTTGTTATACAAACACAGCGTTATGTTATGTTCGTAATCCATGTGGATAAGCGTGTGTTTTTAGTATACGTACATTGTTGGTGCCAACACGAGTGCTATTAACATGGAAATTGGAAAGAGTGCACGCAGACGAGAATTGGTAATTCTACATACGGTATTCGTACTAATAGATGTTTTGCAAGATAAAATAAGGTATATAGAATAGCTCGCTTTGCAGTGCCAGAAGTACAATGGAACTCGCACCAACGGACCAAAATGTAATGAAACACAATAGAGCAAGGGCCCTTTATGTTAGAGAAAGAAACCAGCAGTGTAGAAAATCATGGAAAGAAAAGACAGCCTCTTTGAACATGGAAAAAGATACTCAAAAGTTGTGCAGACTTACAAAAGCCCTGAATGATGACAACCCATCTAGAGGGAAAACAGTTCTTCAGCAAGGAGAACAACTTCTCACAGGGAAGCGAGCAGCCACCCTGATGGCCCAGTGTTACAAGCAAGAAAGCTCATGCTCAATAAGTCAGGAGCAAGGGAAAGAAGTCAGACGTGAGATAAATGCTACATTAAAAAAAGCAACAAGTGAACCTTGTATGGAGGTAGACATCACACTGACTGAGCTGCAGAGAGCACTGAAAAAGCTCAGACATAAAAGGCCCGGGACCAGATGGAGTATCAAACGACATGCTCAAACAAATAGGCCCAATAGCACAGAGTCTTCTACTCCAGATATTTAACAATAGTTGGAAACAGGGGAGAGTCCCAGACATCTGGAAAAATGCCACAATCCACCCAATTTTCAAAAGTGGAAAAGACAAAAAGGATCCACAGAGCTACAGACCTATAGTCTGCTAAGTTGTACTGCAAAACTGCTGGAGAGAGTGATAACCACTAGACTCCAGTGGTTTTTTAGAATCCAACCATAAACTGAATCCAGCCCAGACAGGCTACAGGCAGCATAGAAGCACTGATGACCAAGTGGCATACCTCACACAGGACATAGAAAAAAAGGTTTAAAAGCCTTCCAAGAAAAGAAGAAAACCCTCACAGTGTTCTTTGACATGTCCAAGGCCTTAGACAAAGTCTGGAAAGATGGTTTGTTACTCAAGCTCTTACGCAGTGGAATACGAGGTAGAATGTACTATTGGATAAAAAACTTTCTTACCCATAGACAAGCATCTGTAAAATTGGATGGAGTGCACAGTCCCAGATTCAAATTAAGAGCAGGAGTCCCACAGGGCAGCGTACTGTCCCCATTGCTTTTCCTGGTATATATTAATGATCTGCCACAAGCTCTACCCAGACATGTATCACACTCTCTCCACGCTGATGATCTAGCTGTGTGGTACAACTCCGAGTTTCTGGGTCCTGCCATCTTTAAACTCCAGGAAAGCCTGAACAGCGTCATAATGTGGGCAAGTAAATGGGGTCTAGAAATAAACCGGAGCAAAACTATAGCAACGCTTTTCTCATTGTCAACAAAGGAAGAACACTTCAGACTGAAATTTAGCAATTATTTTGTTCCCCATTCCCATACTCCAACCTTTTTTTGGAGCTTAACTTGACAGTCGTCTGACATGGAAACACCACATTATGGAAACAAACAGAAAGGCTATGAGGAAACAAAGCGTGATGCGGAAGCTGGCTGGAACTACCTGGGGAGTTGATAGTCGAATCCTGAGTCAGTTGTACACTGGTGCAGTTAGACCGACCCTGGAATATGCATCATCGAGATGGATATCAGCAGCCCATTCAAACAAATCGATACTGGAAAAACACAAAACAGGTGTCTGCGTACTATTTTGGGAGCCATGAAATCTACACCAATTGTAGAAATGGAAAAGGCAGCCAACATCCAGCGCTTAGAAGACAGAAGAAGAAGAAAAGTGATTCTACAGACCGAAAGGATAAAAAGGATACCTCACAATCCACTGCATGAAAAAATGGCGGCTAGAACATAAAACAGACTAAAGCGCACAAGTCTAAACCACAAAGCAAAAGAAATAGGAAAGTCATACTTGGAACTACTAAATCATAATTCCATACCTGAAGAATTACTTTTTGATCACTGGGAACCAGACTCAATAGCACTAAACATCTCAACCTCCATCCCTAAATTGTTAAGCAAAGATGCCGAGCCTAATCTAGTGAAGAAAACAACTACAATGGAACATCTCCATTACATGTTTCCAGAAGACAGCTGGATAAGAATTTACACAGATGGATCGACAATGGAGACAACCATGAATGGTGGAGCAGGAGTATACATTAGGCACCCAGATGCTACTACTGTGTCTCTAGGGCCTACTGAAGAAATTTCCAACTACAAACCTTTAGCTCTTTCAGAGGTCAACCATACAGAATAAGCTGCAAGACTGGAAGATATAAACTCACTGATAGATTATGAAAGCCTGCTCAAAGACCTACAGCAGAACAGACCAGGCACTTCTCACTTTGAAAAGGCAGAATTCACTGCATGATTCAACATCACTGTGGCATTGCTAGCAATAAGTGCAATGTCTTAGCAAGGAGCAGGCAAAGACAAGATTCCTACAAACTGCCTTTCTTTCAGAGTCAGAAGCAACAGGAAACCAGTCAGACTGGAAACACTAAGATTTGGAAACCTAAAGACCTGAAGCTGAACAGACCAAGTATTGTCCACAGTACCTGAACTGCAGACCCAAACGCTAAGAAGTAAAATGGAACATCTTGGGTGTAGCATGAACAGCTAGATATTGCTGGAAAAAACTTCTCTCCTCGAAATTTTGGCATAGGCTAACTGTGGATCAGCAAAAATGAGTTGTCACCTACAGTTCCGAAGCTTGAGTGCCCGTGTGTGGTCCACATAATTGCTACCAAAATCTCTAAAGAGAAGTAATGGGACATTTGGGTGTTTACTTGCTGAAAGCGGAGATTGTTACTTACTTACTAATGTATTCTTGAGTCCTCGGTGTGGTAGCGAGGTGTGTTAGTGTGTGAATAGGAAGGTGTGTTGCTTCAGGAAATTAAGTATGTTGGGAGGGACAGTAAGGAATGTTTGATGTGAGCAAAGGGATACTGCAGTTAGAATTCAAGGTGACGTAAGACTCACGTCCTTCCGTTCCGTCACACTCAATTCTTTTCAGTCTCACTATCTGCCTAGGATTCATTGTGAGGATATCGCACGCATATGCTATACATGATAGAGCCAGACATTGGTAGATGAACACAAGAAGGCGTTGCTCAATATCGAAAGCCCCCGTGATTCTCACTTCGGATAGTAAATTGTGAGCCTTGGCGATAACTTGGTCGATACTGTCCCTAAAGCCACGACCTTCTCTATAAAATATAGTTGGCCGTGCTAAAGCACAGACTGCGATCAAACTTTACACTCAAATAGCTCATTGATGTTTTTCGATCCTGGGAGGCCATAAAGAAAACAGCCAGAGACCGAGAAAAGTGGAGAACAACTGTTGAGACCCTATGCCCCATGAGGAGCGGGGACGATTATGTCAAGTCTATTATGGCATTTGGTGTTACTCTACAACGTGATTATTTAGGGAGAACCAAAATAGCACAGCTTCAGTGTGGCTAATCGTTGCACCAGTTACGTCGCACTAGGTCATAATGCTGTCCAGCCCTTCCTGTAACTTATTAGCAACTATAATTAATTATACATGCATTACTATTTTTCTTTTGCTCTCAATCACTCCCTCGCGTGTGGTTTTCAGCAGAGACATGTCTTATTGTTCATGTTCATCTGTGGCTAAGTGGTTAAGCCCTTTGCCTTGTGAGTCGAAGGTCGTGTGTTCGAGTCCGGACCGCACCATTCTGTTCACGAGTGCAGTTTTTCCAGAGACCCTAGGATTGTTACTGGAGCTACGGAGTTCGTGCTTTGTGCAATACTCTCGGCAGGTGGCGTGCCATTTCTGCGGAGAGGACCGAGCCGTATGGGTTAAAACCCGGTGCTATGATGTCAATCCTTCGGCTTTTAAACCCTTTTTAAACTGCAACGAGTTTAATTCCCATAATTCCTCCATTCCTGTGCCAACGGAAATCACATTTATTGTTAAATCTCCAACAGATTCCGTCTTTGGCAGGGTTTGTTGTTTGTTATATAGGAAAGTAAAGTCTCTTTAAGTCGAGGCACGATCTTTCAACATAAGGACGAGCCTTTTTTGTTCTTTGTTATATCAGATCGTGTAGGCCAACAAACATGAAAAAAAATGAGATATCTCCTTGTGGTGATGTTCATATACAGTTAAGTTTGCTATACATAGAAACGCAGGTCACAGAAATTGTAAACAATATGATATGTTTCGATCCCAGCAGTATCGAATACTGTAAACATCCTGATATTCAAGGGTCAGGGAAAATTGTAAATTATCCCAAATGGGGTAGAAATACATTTTTTTTTGGTAAGTAATGAAAACTACAAATTAATTTTTTACATAAAGTAATCCGAGACAGATTTGGAAAATTCCGATGAGAGTATGCTCTCCATAAACTCTACAATCCCTTTTATTAATTGCGTAGTGTGATAAGTGTAAAGTGTGTACGTTTTGACATTTTAAAATTTTTTATCCTTTTGTTACGGATTTTGTAGTCAGGACCTTGATAGCAGTTATCCTTAATTTTACAAGCGATCGCTTTGTTTTAGTTGACTTTTAAGACTGAGAGCAATTTTATATAACACAAATAAAATTTGAGTAACATACAAAAGGTACCCTGCCTGACCCAGGGCGATAACAAGTTCTGGTAAATATTCGAGTACTAAAAAACACTATCATCGTGTGTGCCGGTCTAGCGAAGAAATGTAACTTTGTTGTTGTTACTGCAATGGCACCGTTCCCTTTAATTAATTTAGGATATCTTGTCGTTAAACAAATCAGCAAACCACTTGCCGAGTACATAAAAAGACGAGCTAAATCCAGCCCGTTATTTCGGAAATATATTTGTATACCACCTGCTCAGTGTAAGCATTCTCATAATTCTGATTCTTCATTTTGATTTTAAACTTGCGTGTTTGTTACACTTACTTACACAGACTCACTCAGACACACACTGTGTGAGACAGTTACTTTGTTGATTGATTGTTGTAGCAAAGTTTGTTTACATTTACAGTTTGAGTTGACATCATTTAATTATGCACTATGTTTGTGTGATTGACTTTTTTAGTTACTAAATTTTATTTTAATATTTTTTACTTTTAAGTTTTTTAACTTTCATTTTTGTAATAACATCTGTTTGTCTCCGAAGTTCAATGACAATACTTATACTAATAGTATTGATCGCTACTAAAACGAATCCTCGCGAATGTTCAATCAATCAAGTGACATGCCTGCCAGCGTAGACGATCATGTCTCTCTCTGCTTGGTGCGTGAAATCAGTTCTGACGTCGATCTTGTGTCAAACCATGATGCCAGACCATCCGACATCCCCCTCTGCCTTCCATATGATGTCTCCTTCCCAGAATTGTACCTGTAGTCACCAAATGTTCTAAACCTTCTCTTTGCATTATATGCCCGAAGAACCTTGATTGTCGGATTCTTATTCTTTTGATAAGGTTTATTTGTGTGCAGGCCTCATTTTAAACCTCATTTGTTTTCTCCGCTGTCCATGTAATTTTCAGCATTATTATGGAAAATCACATCTCTGTGGGGAGGGGGGCTTGGCTTCCAACATGATCATATTGATTGCTTATTCATTGTCCATGATTTGCTGCCATACAGAAGTGTTGGATCAATACAGCCTGGAGTATTCGTTTTCGCAGTGTCATTGGTAGTGAATTCACTCATAGTGTGTTTTTCATTTTCATAAAAGATGCTTTCGCTAGAGAAATTCTACTTTTAATCTCGTGTTTTACACCTGCCATCTGATGTCAGGAATGTTCCCAGATACTTGAATCGATGGACTTGTTTCAGTGTTGTGTTATTTATGTTGATATTATGCGAATGTTACATATATTATAATTATATACAATGATGATATATTATATTATATAACTGTGATAGATATATGATATTGATCATATTCTATTGTTTCAATATGGGTATTTTTTTTAGTGGTAGATGGTGCGTTTCACATTTTAAAAGCTAGCCCATTGGATTTAAGTTTTATCATTAAAAATTTTGATGATGATGTTATATAATAGTTTTGAATCAGACAACAAGATGGATATAATTATTTTCTTGTTCCACAGTTTACCACCATATGGAGATTAATTTCAAGCTACGACTCTTGGGTTTAGGAAATGCCCAAACTGTGGAGAAACTAAGTGAGAAACAGGCCATTGAACTGGGTGGTGACATGTTGGGAGAATTCCTAGTCTTTTTCTTTGCTTCCCTGGTCCTGATTTCAGAATATCAGAGGAGCTCAAGGAAAGAAGCAGCTAAAGAAGAAAAGCTAAAACAAGAAAAATTAAAAATAAGTAATAGGTTTAAAGAACTAGAAACACGAGGAGAGGTTCAAGAGTTACAAATCAAAGAAATGCAGGAGCAATTAGATACTTATTTAAATAATAAAGAACTCAAACTAACTAAACAATTTCAAAGTTACTTTAGAATATTTTAACAAAAAAACAAGCATAAGTGTGAATGTCCTACCATACATAGATATCTTTCTCTCGCAATCACCCTTAGACTGATGTACCAGATTTCCCCATAAATCTCATTCAGGTGGAAATCTGATTCATGCAGCCTTAGCATGGGTGGGTTTCATCACATCTTCAGCGCCATTTGGAGCTCTAGTGACATCCGTCGGCGATGTGTCTGGTTTTAGCCAGCGTTTACTGTGTTTGCTCTCCTTCTGCCTTTGGCTGTCCCCAGCCGACCTGCAAAGCAGCAGGTTATACAATATACATAGATATAGGGTGATGAGTTATAACGAAAAAGGCAAAATATATATATATTGGCAAGGGTTTTACAGTGACAACTTCTGAATTTGCGCTTGTCTCTCTTGCCTTTCAGCTCATCCCTAAGTCTCTTTTCAAAAGATTCTGCACATTTGTGTAATTTTGTTTTCCACACAATTCTGTTAGCAAGATTCACTGATGTATATAATTAGATCATGACTATATTGATACATTGACTCCTTCTTTGATAAGTTTCCCATGTTCAGAATTCCAGAAAGATGAGTTGCCTCATGAATTCAGTAGAAGAATCCATATTGACATCCCCATTCCATATAAAATATCTGAGCATAGTCATTAATCGTATGATTCGTATATATCCCATTTTCATTGCTAGGTATCTCTGTCTGTTAGGGCTCACATATTCCAGTTTTGGTGGGGTATTGATTCTGAAGTCGGATGGATTAGCGTAATGCATAAACATTTGTCTATCAACTTGGACACAAGAGGGTTGTGGGTTAAATCCCACACTCAATGTTCCACATGTGAGAAAAGGAATAGACCGTCCTGCACACTAGGTCCTAGAAATGTGAAGTGACTTCATGCCCTAAGGTCTAAAAAAAGCTATGGAAAATTATTTTATTTTATTGATACTAAAGCTGATGTAAGAAGAAATGAACAAGTCAGGAACACATAATTCAGTCTGTTTTTGTTTATTTAAATTATTGTTATTTATCTTCGACACGCTGTCAAACACTAACATAACTTCTGGACTTTCCCACAACGGACAAAAGGTATAATGATGAATATTATGAAGAGGTACAGCAGTTTTCTACAAACAGTCAAATAATCTGCCATGCCATCTGAGATGTCCTTAAGAAGGCAAGTGAATTTACTGCCAACTTTATGATGTCTCTGTTCAAGAAGAAAGATACACAGTATTAAAGAAATGAAACTAATTTTGACAGGAAACTGTTTTAATGTCGTGTAGTAATGTCATAATTTTTTTTTAGTAATGTTAGAAATATTAACTATATATAATTATATATTTTTATATGAATATAGATGCTGGAAAACTGAAATAGGGATAGATTCGCGTAGCTAGAATAGTGAGCTAATTTGTGCACCATTAGTGTTCGATTCCCAGTATATCTGATCCTGCAGTCATATAGAGTGAATATCGGTGCTTGGGCTTTCTGAGTTGAGGGAAAGTTTGAAATCATCTCTGGGATTACTGTTTAAGTGCAGTACCACCAATACTTTCGGTAAGCTAAAAGGGACCTTTGGGAATGCCTCAAGTGTATAGACATTGGTTCTTTTTAGTTTTTATGGATAAATAGAGATGCCCTTATAATTATTTATATAAAAGTAAATTAAATTTCATTTAAGCTATAAGGTCATAACATTGTTAGCTCTTATTATTTCATTGACTTGTTGAAGTAATTCAATGTTGAATGTGTTAGCATCAGTCGCTAGCTTGATTTGCTCGCAGAGCCAGCTGGAAGGTCACCCATTGAGAGCTGGGAATACGACTGAAAAGGATGAATACTCGGAAAAATTAGATACAACATCAGACTGAATTCTCAGAACAAAAAGCTTAATCATAACAACTGCGCTACAGCGGCTCTCAATTATTTATATATATCGGTAATATTTGATTACATTTAAACTAAAAATCATGAGCATGTTTTTGACTCTATTAATAGTTAAATGTTGAAGTAATTCAATTCGCAAATGTTTTTATGCTATCAGTGCTAAACTTGGATGTTGGCATCAGACAGAAGAAAACCGACAGCGATGAAGTGTCTACACAGAGAGCTGGGATTATCAAGAAAAACCGACTTGAATGAATACATCAGGAAAAAATTAGATACAACGTCAGTACTGAATGTCATCAAGAAACAACAACTTAAATCATTTGGGGTCACATAAGCAGATTACCAACATTACCTCAAAGGGCAATGCTACTCAGATACAGTGAGTGCAAGGCAAAAGGTTGTCCATGAAAAGGGTAGACCACAAAAATAACCAAAATTGTGAGAGACCCCTGCTCACACAAGTCTGTTCTAGAAATCTCTTCTTATCTAACGAACAGGATTAGAGAAAGAAGAAGATGTGAATGTTTTTATCATGTTAATGCCCTTATTGTCCTTCATCCTTGATTAGTTTCCTATGCTCAGAAGTTTAAATAGTGAAATATGTTGTCTTCATAAATCTAGTCATTAGCAGGGGGTTCTTGTTGGTGCCCATACTCTTTTCTTCAAATTAGTCCCACAAGGCCAGATTTGAGACTTCAAGTACCTCTGAAGTCGGAAAAGTCTGACTTCATGACGAGGGACACCCATAATTGCTAAGCAGGCTTTCAGCAAAAATCAGTAAAAACGCCATCCCAGGTGCTATGGCTACGTCTGAATTCATAGAGGAACACTGGAAGAAGAGACTTCAAGTACTCGAAGAAGGTGTATGTTTGCAGAATGTATTTGGGTGTCTAAGTGTCATCTTGTCATATGCATTGGTCTGAGTATTTATTTTAAGACTGGGTTGTAGTCCATAGTGTATGTCCTATGTAAGACTTATTTAGTTCTGAGTGCTCTGTACATGCATCTTTCATTATTCTTGAAAACTGTGGATCTCTGTACATAATAGAAAAGTTGTGGATTTTTTCGCTTGCTATGAAGTCAGGCATAGTCATGGCATGGCACCCTACGATTCTAACTTTTTTTTTCATCAGGCTAGTTTGTCGTGCCTGATCGTAACTTCTTCGTCCGCACGAATCGGAAACTGAATTAACCATACGAATAGTCACTGTCAGCTACGAAACGCTGGCAGTACTAATACCGTGACCCCAACTTCGAGGACTCTGACTTCAGTACAATTTGGATGCCCAAGAAAAGGATCAGGTTATACTATAGTAAAACGCCTCTGCCCATCATGTTCGTAGCGTGTTGGACAATGGGTGACAAACTCTGTGAGTGCGGTTCAATTCCACATCTGGCAGAAAAGCCACAGGTTCCACAGATTTAGGTTGTGCATGGCACCAAACCAAAGGGTTTACGATGTCCATGGCACTGAGCCGAAAAGCTGAAAGCTCAGGTGCTTCTGGATCGGGAAAAACAAGTAAAACCGTGTATACATTGAGAATTATTGATCCTAACTGACTTCAAACATCAGAAATTCAACACCACATGGTCACTAGCTTAGCGTGTTTTCAATTCAACCTTGTTATCTGTGGCTTAGTAGGAAAGGGAATGTGTAAAAGATCAATCTTGCTTTGTATTATTTTAATAACTTCAAGTTTAGATATGGATATTGTTTTATCTATGTCAATTGTTTGCTTGAATTTATATTTCTACAAGTAGATTTACATGTGAACTGTAAACTTTTACTTGAAAATTGTATTATGATAGAGGTTTATTCTTGTTACTAATAATTATTGTTCAAATAGCTTCCTCCTCTGCGATCAACATCTGCTATGCGACTACTCCTGTATGTGTTTTACACAGGGCGATGTGCTTGAGATCTTCACCGGTTCCCCATAGTTTGTTTTGAAGGGTTGTTTCTGTTGGCCAGATTTCTATTCTCACTGCTCAGACTGGGGCAGGATGTGTTCTGGGAACTTCTTTGGTACTCCACAGATTGAGGCAGCCAAGTCCCTGAGACCCATTCTATGGAGGTGTGCTCTGAGATTGCAGTGCCCGTTCTAAGTCCGAAGACTGTGGTCTGCGGTTTTATGTTTAATGTATTTATTGTCCAAATAGCAAAATAATATATTTGATCAAATGATAGATACAACATGGCTTCAAGGTTCAACCCCTGCAGACCCAAGTAGAATGTGATGATTATTGGTTACTGAACTGAAGTCACAGCACTCCAGGCAGACCCATAGGTGCTCAATCTCCCCCAACAGATGTCAAAGGTATGCATACTGGTGGTTTCTGTAGCTCGCTGGTGAAGTGCTCCTCTCTCTGCCCCTCAAGCATCCAGCTCTACTTGTACAAGCTCTAATTCCAAACTCCATAAATCGATTCAGCATCAATCATAGTGTCCTCATCCAACAGTAGGTTGCCAAGAGATTGAAAAACATCCTCCTTATATATCCCAAACTCCCAGACAATCGATGCTCTCAATGTGATGGAGACTGTAGTAACACTTTGTGCCAATAGAAATCCAAGAAAAACAGTGTTAATAATAATTGTTCATTTATCTCTGTAAAATGAGAGTAGATCAACTACAGTGGCAAACAAGGAAATAAAATCCAAAGAATTAGACCTCCAGTTTAATCCAAAGTTTCCCAGGAGAACTATATAAGACAATCTCTGAAACAAAGTGAACTAAACTAGAAATGAGCAAACAAACAAAAAAACCAGCTTTCTATAGAACTGTATGATGAAGTAGGTACTAATAAATATTCATGTAATAATAATAAACATTTATATACTACTGTCATCAGATTATTTCCAAAACCGAGATGAAGAGGGACTTTTATATCTAAAGTCTAACCCTCTCTAAGCTGTGCTATCTCGATTGACCTAAACATTGTAGAATACTGGCTAATAAACAACATTATGTCTTGGCAACTGAAATATTTTGGTCATAATAAACATCATTGTGGCTTGGAGAGAACAGTAATGGATGGGAAAGAGGATGACTAAGACAATGGTGGCAACAGAACGTTTAAGAAACCTTAAAAATAACATTGGAGAAGGCTTGAGACTTTGCTGAGACAGAGATTTTCACGCAGGCTGGGATGGGAGTGATTTACTGCAAAGGACATGTTACATGATGATAAAACTGTAAATTTCCTGTGTGTTATTAATTGTTATTTATTTTGAATATTACTGGTATCTAACTAGAGACTTTTACAAGTGTTGTAATTACTTGGGTATATATATTTTTCTATCTTTAAGTAAAGAATTTTTTATGTGTATAACTAATTGTTTTTAGTTCCCTGTATTATTTTTTTTTAGAATTATTCATGTTTTACTATTCCTCGGGTATATATATATATATTTCAATCTTGAACTAAGTAAAGATTTCACATTTTTATGTGCATAACTAATTATTATTAGTGCTATTTATTTTTGTTTGTACACTTTCTATCTATCTTTAATATGCTTTGACTGATGAAAGGTTATCCTGAAGCATTACAGTGGCTTACTGGACTTTTCCTCTTTGTTCCTCGTGGAACATTTGGCCTCAACAGTTGCTCGTCACTTTTTCCGGTCTCTGGCTGTTTTCTTTATGGTCTCCCAGGATAGTTGAGTACTCTTTAGGTCTGTTTAGGACGTCCTCTTTTTCGTAGGACTTCCTCTTTCAGTTTTCTTGCAGTTTTCATTTAAAACAAAAAGTGAAGCACACTATGCTGTGGTTTTACATCAGAGACCAGTTCCTGATACAGAGCTTTTTGTGACACAGGTAATTTATATCTCAAAGGAAATTATGAAGTTTTCCTGTATTGTTTTCCTCTCAGAAATTTCTAAATTTTTCAGTCACTTCCTGAATTTTTAAGGACCATACATTATTATACAATCACTTAAGATTGCAGAGCTGCATTACTTTCAACAACAGACAACACTTGATACAGTAGCTGTCTCTAACATGACAGCACAAAAGCTGTTCTAGGCCATGATCTGTAGATATAGCCAAGGAATACATGTAGGCACATTTACTCTTATGTTGTTCATCTGATGCAAGCAAATCTTATATTATATGCAGCTGCATGCACACTATTATCTTATCTCATGGGTGGTTCCCCTGCTGAATCCCTTCTCACTTTACCAAACTGTAGAGTTATAGTCTGCTTCTAGTGTCACTACAAGAAGGTGGAGTAGGATCTTGGTCAGTGTTGAGTCACTGACCTTGGTATTGATTTGATAACCTCTGAAGCCGGAATAAGGCTCGCCTGAATGTCGAGGAACACTAATGATATGGAAAGCAAACCTTCACACAAAAATCAGTCTGAATTGCCATATTAGGCTCACTGACTATGTCTAAATTCATAGCGGTGAAAAGAAATGTGAATCAATTGACACTATATTTATTGCATCTGTGGCCAGCAGTGTTGAGGTTAGGCACTGACTTCTGTCTTTGAATGTTGTATGTTTATTTCATCGTTGGAAATGTTAAGAACAAATATTTTCAGTAACACCTGACAACAGATAGGTGTAATCGCCAGTGTGTTGCCAGGGCTCGCAAGGGGAACAAAGAATAGTAACACTCGACCTACAAGGCATGTCATAAGAGGTGACTGAGGTAGGGGTAGAGAAACTACTACCCTAGTAACTAAAAAGCATGCAGAAATCGGATGTACTGGCCTTCTTGTAGACACATAACTCGCACAGCGTACAATCGCTCTTAAGCTCAGGTCACATATAAATCACAAAGAGTGGATAACAAGTGGTTGATATGAGCGCTCAAAGAAGAAGAAAAGATAGGTGTAATCACTAACTTAGTCCTATTGGAGATGTACAATAAACTTGAAGGACTAGGGTACAAAGTGCTCACATAAAAGGAATCATTGAGGACAGTTCCATAAATTTATAAAAGTATGCACAAAAAAAACTGCTGCCTGGGCAAAAAATAATTAATTTATCAATTTAAAAAATCACCATTGCTCAGATTACATTTTTTAAAAACCTGGTCACTACTACAGAGTTTGTGTGTGTGTGTACTGCTGCAGAGATCATCCTGTGTAACAAAGAGATAGGAGCAGAGATGGTTATTCCCCCAAAGTGCTATGATAATGATCCAATCAACCAAACACCTACCTGATCTACTATTTTGCTTTTTTATCTAGTTTGTATCAATTTTAATGATGTATATATCTTTTATTTTTATTTCTTTAGTTTTGTGCATTTTTAATAAGTTGTAATGTAACAAAATAATGTTTTTCTTCTTCAATAAATATGCTATTCTACAAATGAATATAATAATTCCTACCAATTTAATAAACCAGTATATTTTTTTTTCAATGTCTTATTAATATTTTCCAGATTCTGTTTGAATGTTGTCTTTGTTTCTCGACATAAGCGAAGACTGCAGTAAAACTATGTAGCAATGGTGAAACACGTAAAAACAAAGTACTGTAGTTTTACAAAATAAAAATAAAATCCTTCTTTCTTTTCATTTGCTTGAAATATTGTCTAACTAAACATTCAACGTTGTCTCATGTATGAACTTCAGTCTTTTGTAGCTACCACAGAGGTCTGTGTAGTTTTCTGTCGAGTATTGTTTTGTTAGGCCAGTGAGTTTGCCTCAGTATATCATATTCGGGGCAATCTTGATGTATGTGCTCTGCAGTCTGATATACCTGTACACATGGCTGAATTACCAATCTTGAATGTTTTATACATGTGGCTGCGGAGTCGATTTTGTCCTGTTCTAAGGCGCAGAATGACAACTTGTTCTAAACTGCTCATATTATAGTAGTCATCTTGTGTTGGTATTTGTGGTTTTCTGATTGATTTAATCATCCTTTTCTTTTGGTGGCAGGTAACTGGCAGGTAGGTTTCTCTTCTGCAGCACCTTCCTTTGCCAGTCGGTCTGCTATTTCATTACCTGGTATTCCACAGTGAGACGGTATCCACTGCAAGACGACCTTGCAATGCTTGCACAGTTTAGGCAGTATGGTCTGTAGACCTGGAAATTTTCTGGACTGGAGTGCTAATTTTGCATCTGTCAAAAATACAACAGGTTGTGGATCAAGTCTGATGTTCAACAGTTTCTCAGTTGTCACCTTGATTGCCTGAATTTCTGCATCATAGTTATGTCACCTATGCTTTTGGGGATAGCTATAGACTGGATCATGCGCAAATGCACCCAAGATGATCAACTAGGCATCAAATGGCTTAATAACAGCAGACTATTTGATCTTGACTTTGCCGTTGACGTGGCCATATTGAATTCAACTACGCAAGCAACCCACAAACTAACAAGCAATCTTTGCACACTTGCAGAACAGGTTGGTCTCCAGATCAATTCTGCCAAGACCAAAATTATGGACCTCACAAACTCGACAGACAACATCGTAATAAATGGCCAAACACTGGAGAAAGTTGAACATTTTACATATTGGGTAGTAAAGTGTCAAACAACGAGACACGATGAAAGAAATAAACTCTCGTATTGCTATAGCAGCTAGTGCCTTCACTAAATTAACGAATATCTGGCAATCTCAAGACTTTAGTATATGCACAAAAGTTAAATTATTTAGGTCATGTGTGATTCCTGTACTGACCTACGGTTGTGAAAGTTGGAAATCAACAAAGAAAATTGATAAGAAACTGGACAGCTTTGAGAATAAATGTCTACGAAAATTATTAAAAGTCAAATGGAGTGATTTCGTTTCTAACAACACAGTGAGAGATAGAACACACCAACAACCCATATCAAATATTATAAGGAAACGTCGGTGGAAATATTTAGGTCATGTGCTTAGATCAGACGAAAAGAGACTAAATCGACAAGTCCTTATGTGGTCACCAGTTGGGAAAAGAAAACGTGGAAGACCAAAGACCACTCTTCGAAGAACCATCCAACAAGAAAGTAAACTATTGGGATGTAAAACCATACAAGATCTCCAACTGCTAGCAAAGAACCGTATCACATGGAGATCTAAAACCTCTGCCCTATGTGCCGCCTTTGGCACGAAAGGAACAAACTAACTAAGTTATGACAGAATTTTATAGTAGGTGCTCTAATCGTATCCCTAAAGTTGTTTGGGTATTCTATGAACACTCCTGCTCCTCTTTCTTCACTGCGTTTTCTGCTGACCCATCCGTGTATAACTGGACCCAGAGATCTTGTGGGTATTCTTCATCAAGTAAACTGAGAGTGACTGTCTTACGTTGTATGCTGTTCTGCTCATCTTTGTCGAGTATACCTTTCACTTCTGTCTGGATACATACTTCTGGTTCAGTCTCCTCTCTCCAAGGGGTTTGCTCTGGTACAGACTTTAGGGGAATGCCAACTTTTGGTAGATCTGAAGTTTGCCTATGTAGTCTTTTGGCTTGATGAATAAAACTGCTTCTTTTCAGCCGCCCCATTGCGAGATTTTGGAATCTGTTTTCCATTGGGCTGCTTGGCATACAGAGAAACATTTCTGCCTGCGTTACTTCTTTTGTGTCTGCATTCTCTCAGTGCTTGTATTCCCTTCACTCTTTCCATCTCCACTATTGGTGTTGATTTCATTGCTCCTGTGATGACACGAAGCGCCTGGTTTGCACCTTATCCAGTTCTCTGTGGTATTTGATGCTGGACACCATTCAGCTGACCCATATTTCAGGTGTGGTCGTATGCCCTGCTGATAAATATTTTTAAGTATTTTTGGCTGGCTCCCCATGTGGTCCCACTTAAATTTCTCAGGATGGCTAACTTCCTCCTGGCCTTTGCTGCTGCTTTGTTGATGTGCTGCTTCCATGGCAGTCTATCGTCAAATGTAACTCGGAGATAGGTAGGTTATTTGTCTTCTCTTAGTAGTTCTCCATTTATTTTAATGATGCCAGCTTTTTGTTTGGGAGAGAGAGTAAAGAGCGTAGTGCTACACTTATCTGTGCTGACACACCATCTGTTTGCCCATGAGGTTAATGCATCTACAGCTCTTTGTATCAGTTTGGTGGCCACTGTTGCATACTCATTTGTGCATCATTTTATCAGATCATCAGCGTATGTTGCAACTTTTACTTCCTGTGATAATTCAGCAACCAGGCCGTTGATGAAAATCAAGAAGAGTGTTTGGGACAATACTCCTCCTTGAGGTACGCCATGGCGGAGTAGAACATTTTACTTTTGAGACCATCTAGATGCACTCTGGCTTTTCTATTATGTAAGTATGCTTTTATCCATCTGTACATCCTCCCATTTATTCTACAATTTCTCAGTTTCTTCAGCAATTTCTCAATTGTTTTGTCGGTGGACATAATTTTAGTTTTCTTTATATTCAGAAAAAGGTTATGATCTTCACTGTGCTTCTTGGCAGACCGAGCTAGATGTTCCAAGCCAGTGGCACTATTTGAGAGTAGCACTGTGTCGTCTGCGTACCTTAGTTCTGGAATCATATTTCCCTATTGTAAATGTGTCAAAACATGTACAGTTTTCGTCATTCTTAACATTGTGGCTGTCATAATTCCTTGGCTTTATTCATTCAGTAGTTTACTGTTGCTTTCCGAATGGTTCTGGCGCGGCCATCGTAAATACTGTGGCCCCTGGTGCGACCTTGAGCCCGACGTGACGCAATTACTATAAAATTTCAAAATTCACCGCGACTTCATAAACACCATGTACAAGTCCAGAATTAGCTTTTATTTTGTCCTCAGTTTTTTTGCAGTTAGGCGTAGCAGGTTTAACTGATGATCGATTTCAGAGAAGGTGCACGCTCGATCGCTTGATATGAATAATATTGTGGATTTTTAAGATGTCTAACTCCATCAACCCATTTTTTTTCTTGGCCTGCCCCTTCCTCTTGATGATTCCATTTTCAGGTTGTATGCTCTTGCATACAACAACACCATCAACAACAACAAAATCAACAACACTAAAACAGAAATAATGAATATTGGAAGAAAACATAATAAACTAGACATCCATATCAATGGCACTACAATAAACCAAGTGAAAGAATTCAAATACTTAGGAAGCATATTTACAGAAGACGGAAGACTAGATAGAGAGATTGAGGCTAGCGTGCAAAAAGCAAATGCTGTAACCTACCAGCTAGCCCCATTGTTAAGGCACCCAAAAATTTCACAGGCAACTAAGCAACAGATGATCAACAGCATTTTTATACTTACTTTGTGTTACCAGAGCCAAACATGGACAATGAGCAAAGCGCAGTCACAAAAATAACTACATGTGAAATGCGTTGCCTGCGAAAAGTTACCAACAACACAAGAAAGACAGAATCACCAACATCAGCATAAGAAAGAAAGTTGGTACAGAACCTTGCTTGAATTACATTGAGAAACAGAGAACGAGATGGTCTGGCCACTTAATAAGCATGCACTCAAACTCCACTGTATACAGAGTCTTCTACAACGGAACATCGGGAAAGAAGGCAAGAGGAAGACCACGAAAAAGATGGTTAGATGGCATAGCAGAATCCTGTGAAAGAGCAAAAATAACAAGCCAACAGAGCAGCGCAAGACAAAAACAGAAAACCACGAAACTGGGCAACAACCCAGTAGCAGTGTGAGGACACAAGAAGAAGATGCTCTTGCAACTGGTGTATTCAGGTTCATTCTCACCAAGTGATCAAACCATTTGAGTCTCCGTTTGTCAATAAATCTAATAGCAGGTGTTGTTCCCACTGTTCTAATTTCCTCATTTCATATATGAGCTCTTCTTGTTTTATTTGCCGCTTTCCTCAAGCATCTCATTTCACAGGTGGTAATGTTCCTTTCTTGTTCCCGAATTAGCGATGAACACATTTCAAAATGTGTTGTATCTCTGCTTATATTCAGTTCTAAAAACTTTGCTGAGCGAGTCGGGAAATATCGGACTCAATTCCATGGAAGAGATTGATCTGAGCGAGTCGCCTAAAGACAAAGCGGTATGGAGCTTCTTCTTCGAATGCTCCATATCGACCACTTGTTAACCACTCTGTGTGGTTTGTATGTGATCTGAGCCTAAGAGCGATTGTACGTTGCGCCAGTTATGCGCCTACAAGTAGGCCAGCACATCCGATTTCTTCGTCGCTATTTATTTACTATGGTAGAATTCCTAGGGCCTACATCAATCGTCTCCTGCGACATGCATTGTAAGTCGCAGTGGTACTACTCTTTGCTTCCTTTACGGGTCCCGGCACCACATGGGCGGGTATGGAGCAATTACTTCCAAGTCCTATGTAGCATATAACGGTACGAGAGGAATATAATCACATACACAGTTGGCTACGTTTCCGTTCATGTCTACTTTCCCAAATTGTATTGTATGTTTACTGCCACAGAAAACAACATAAAACGTTTGCAATAGTACCAAACGCGCTTAAAACCAAACCATCAAAAAAATTCAGAGCCACCAGAAGCAAAAATCCAGCCAAAATTACACAAAATAATTATCTTGCTTAGCTAGCGATGTGCGAATAGTAACTAACCGTTATTCGAATACCCGGTAGTAACTGAATCTTACAGGTTATAGACATTTCTTTTTGTACTTTTAGGCCATTTTTCGACAAATTGTTGATAAACAGGCACATCTAACATTAGTATAATTAAAATGAAGTGTATAAAATTAGTAATTGGCTATAGTTACTGAACCAGCTTCATAGCACTTCGAATAGACCTAAAGGTGCACAGTCCCCCAAACAGATGTCGAAGGGTTTGCATAACGATGGTTTCAGTCTCTAGTTTTTTTTGTTTTTTTCGATCCAGAAGCACTTGAGCTGAAAGCTCTTCTGCTCGGTGTCATGGACTCCGTAACCCTTCGGCTCGGTGCCACGAACACCGTAAATCTGGGGAACCTGTAGCTTTTCTGCCAGTCAGTGGAGTTGAACCCGCACTTACAGAGGACTAGTCAACCGTAGTCCAACGCACTACGAACACGCTGGGCACGCGGGCAAGTCTCTCTAGTTAAATACACTCCCCACTCTGTCCATCAGACTTTCAGTTATACTTATATAAGAGAGTACCGTAGATAATTATATACAAAGCAAGCATCAACATAATTTCTGTGAGGAACGGCTATCAGATAACTTTTTCAGCGATCTCTGGTCATGCGCTTAGTTTACCGTGGACCTCAAACTGGACAGCCAGCTTCAGATCTGTCAGGTTTCCCCAAATTTAGTTTTAGGTCGACTTGATGTGGCCATATGTTGCTTCTCAGCTCACACAGGAGACGACAGTTTTGCAGGACATGCTTTGGTGTCTGTTCCACCTGCTGACACTGCAGATAACGAACTCATGAACTGGATAAATTCGAATTGGCAACTGCTTCGCTAAGATTTGTAAGGTTTGTTCTTGAATATATTAGCTAGTACTAACATACAACTTTATTGACACATACAACCACAAATAAGCATATGAAAATCTTCTATGCCAAAAGTAAGACTGAATATCAAGGTTTTTTTCAGTTTCGATTTCAGTTTGGAATATATTCATTGCATCCCGGACATGCCCATAGATGCTCTTATCTTCACAATATCTCCAACAGCATCCAGCGACTAAACAAGTCTGGTTTTGTTTCAATACACACAAAGAGTACTATCTCGAAGATCAAACTGTTAAAGTGAATATATTACTGACGGCTTTCATGACAGAACATACTATTTTGTTTTCGCAAGCTCATTATTTGATTTAATGTTGCAAGCTGATGTTTACAGATAGCATAAGTGCTAATAAGTGCAGTTGAAAAGCATCAAGGATGCCTTAGTTAATGTGGTACGGCAAAATATGACATTGCCCATTTTTAGAAGCTTAAAGTTATAATCGTTTGAAGAAATTTATTGCAGCCATTGTTCAGTTGTGTAAAACAAAGATATAAAAAACAACTTGATTTAGTTATATCGCATTGGGAAAAGGGGGAAGAAAGATATGATTGGTCTTGACTTGGCTTGTGTAAAGCTAAGAAGCTGTTGCACATGCAGACAGTTCTGCTTAGTAAAGTGGTTTTGCTGCAGATAACTGTGTCACTATCACTGGAACTGCTATTGATTTCTAGTCACAGCTAGAATTAGCATACTATTGGGATAAAACGAAGAATGGATATTTGTCTAGTGACCAAACCAAAGATCATTCAGGTACTTCGCAATGCATTATCTATTTCAGTCTATTGTCTTTCCCCAGTTGGATGATGGAATTGGTTGTTCACTCTTGCCATTAAGCGTATGGGCGGGAGCTTTAATTTGCTTTCCAGATGAGTCGTCCTTGGTGTGTTATATCCGTGTTTATTTAGTATAGTGTGTCTTGATATTGTCTATCCACCTTTTTCTTGGTCTTCCCTTGGCTTTAGAACCTGACCTTTTTTATTGTATGCTGTTATTGGTTTTTGGTTGTATTCCATTCTCATTAATTGTCCGAACCACTGCATTTGTTGTCTTTCAATGTATTCGGTGGATGAAGTTATGCCCACTCTGGTTCTGATGTCCTCGTTTCGTCGTCTATCTTTCCTTGTGACCACCACCGCCTTCCTCGAGAATTTCATTTCACATGTGGTGAGCTTTCTGTTGTGTGTTGCTGTCAGGAACCACATTTGGCGCTGGTAACATTGTGTTGGTAGAAAAATACTTTTTATCATGTCTTTTTTCTCCTCTCTTAATTCGACACAACCTTAACTAACTAGGTACTAGAAAAGCACTGGGAAGTAAAGATGACCGGTGTGATGTTGACCCCCATAGTGTGTAGATAGTCAAAGAAAGATGCGGGTCTAACACGGTATACCTATGGTATGAAAACTATATTTTCCTTCTCTAAAGTAGCTCTGGTACTTTTTGCCTCGGTAGTATTCGTTATTAGCAAATCCAGGCAGAACTTGGTATTCGAGTAACGGTTAGTTACTATTTGCCCATCACTACCACCACCATACTGTACCGCCCGGCGTATTGTAATGACACGGAACTAGAAACCACATACACATTTCTGAACTTCTAACACTTAGCAAGTACACAGTGGTTTTTTTGGTGTGTAGCAAACTACATACAGTTTGGCCAGTTAAGTGGGAATGGCAGATGATGTATTATCTATAGTGACGAATCTCGTCACAGCTATCGATACCGAAAGAACTGATGTAATTTGCACTGTCTTGTCGGAATTGAAAAAAAGTAAGCACCACATATAAAATAATGATACATTCATTCTAATTATTGTTGATTTCTCAGAAGTCCGTTTACTGCTTAGTAGTACTATTATTAGACCTCCTCTTGATACTGGCCGACTGTAGTACTAGTAGTAGAATCCTTTCACTCTCATGTTTTGTTGACTGCACACAAGGTGTGTGCGGATCGTTATAAGCTCCATTTAAAACAAAAGTACAGTTAATAGTAATACACTGACTGACTATAAAAATCGTGGTGACACGTAACACAAGTAGCCTATTCTCGACTTAACTGAAAACTTCTTTACAATAACTTACAATATGAATAAGATACATTCTACTTAGTACTTTACTATTGTTACTAAAATAACGTATTATTGATTAAATCATAATTCAATGTATTGTTTACTTTATTCAAATTATGTTATTGTTGCATTTGGATTATCTTTTTATTCTCTCTACACAATCAATACTCAAATAGTGTACATGAAAACATCAGATCAATAATCCATTTGGATGAAATAATAGCAACAGTGAGTTGGTGGACATAATATATATTCCTCTCATACTATGTTACATATGACCTGTAAGTAATTTCTCCATAGTCCATACTAGGCATACCATCCATCCATGGAACTGAGTCTATTTCTTGCATCTTTCAGCAAAGTTCATTTCAGTGTCACCATAGGGCTTTCTTTCTGGAACCCTTTACCTCTCACTTCAGTGCCTGCTTGGTATTCTTTGATAATTTCTTCCTAAAGTATGCCCGCAATACTTCTCCCTCTTATAACAGTTGTTACTAGTGGTTGACCAGATGGAGCGACTGCATCAAGAACAGCCCTAAGAAAATGAATAACAGCTTACAAAGTGCATTAGAACAAGCACACACAAGATCACTACATTTCTCCCCAGACACTTCTATAATGAAGTAAATGGTGGAAGAGAAGAAGTAGTTACAAAATGTTAACCATTGCAAATAATTCCAAAATATATTTATATTGAGCCATGGGTCTCTGTGGCGTAGAGGTTAGCTGCTCACCTCTTGTTCCAAAGGTACCCAGTTTGCTCCCTGTGGAGCCATCAGGATATTTTTTCAGAGATCCCTGATCACATTGTAGCTGAGATCGAGTTCATAGACCTATCGGAGATGGAGGATAAAACGTACATCCTATGTTTGAGTTGAGCGTGTAAAAGAACCCTTGGTAGTTCAAAATCGAGAATAGCAGGCTCGAAAACAGCTGTCATGACAAAATTCATTAAAATAATTAAAAAATAAAATAACAAAAATATTTTCACCATCCTCTAAATTACATTGGAGACTATCGCCGGTGCTACGGAGTTTGTGCACTGTCGCTGAGATCTTCCTGTGTAAGAAAGAGATTAGAGCACACATGGTTACTTACCGAAGTGCAATGGTGTTGGTCCAATCAATCAATAATATATAATTCTGTAGTATTGAGAGACTTCATGCACTCTACATTGATCAAAAGACACATCCTTATATCAGGATGGTAGGAAAAATAAAACATTTCTACCCAATTACCACAATTTTTTAATGTAAAAATATACCTGGCCAGCATTCACACGTGAAATACCAACCATAGCCACCAGCAATATAAGGCAGACTAGCTTTGACAGAAATAGAAAATTCATGTTTAATGGGCTGGTTTTTGTATATGTTTGATAGAACACTGTACACTTTTTCACAATTTTATTCAATTCTATGCGTTCATGGTTATTTATTGATGAAAAATGTTAATAATGCTGATACTCCTTAGCTTTAAACTTAATTTGTCACATAATATAACCTTGATTTAGCATGTTGTGTGTTTTTAAAATGAATTAGTTTATATACAACAACACTGAAATGCGAGGACCACGCTACAGTTGTGGTCTTATTTCCTAGAATTTTTACCTGAGCTGACTGGCCGTATGTTATTGGAGGCCATGCACCAACCATGCAGATCACTCCTATAGATGTTAAAAATATTTAAATACTTATGTCCCTTTACTGTTTAAGCATCATGAAAAAAATGTAATTTTTGTTACTTCACTTTTTGAAAACTCACAAAATAAACAATAATAGATTGAAGCTGTTTCACGGTTTGAACAAGGATTAATAGTTAAGATCTAGAATAAAATAGATATAAACAGATGTCAGTAGTGTAAACACAATTTTATGTATATGCAAAACATCTTTTATAAAGAACTAAAGTTCATATCTTCTTAACTCTTTCCACGCCCATTTATTTCCTCAATTTTTAAAAGCAGTTAATTCAAGGGAAGTAAAAAAATTACGATCCTAACTACTTGTCAATAAATAAACATATATATATTATTATATAATAAATTGAAGAAAACTGGACAACCCAATAGAATAACAAGGTTAAAAAGTAGTATAAGTAAAATAGTAGAAGTAAACTAGAAAGACTCTTATAAGAAGTAACTCTATGGCGCAGTGTGCGGCTTAAAGCGTGCAACAGACTTCCGCCATGGCGCAGTGTGCAGCTTAAAGCGTGGAAAGAGTTAAACTACCAATGGAGCACAGGTCTTCAACAAACCTCTTCCTTTCTCTTGCCATCCCTTCAAATTATTTCCGTGTTTTACCTATTCTTTTAATATCAGTCTCCAGCTCTTTTCTCTGTGTATATCTAGGCCTTCCCCTACTCCTCTTTCCCTGTGGGTGCCAAAACAGTGCTTGTTTGCAATGCTTCTGTCGGTCTTCTCAATGTGTATCCTGTCCATCTCCAGCGTCCCTTCCTTAGCTCTTTCTCCACTGGTATCTGCTTAGTTCTTTCTTAAGAAAGTTCTTGTACTACACTTGAATCTCACTCGTCTTTAAATCCCAGTTGGGACATGGCCCTCAACCAACTCATGCTAGTTCATGGTTGGTGCTGGATTTTGTAGCTAAAGTTTTTAACCGGATGGGGCAACCAACCCCAAACCAAACCCGTCAACACACTGGCAAAGTACACTTGAATATTTCAGTTAAACTGTGCTCATTTCTTGTTTAGATATAGCACATTCACTGTTTTAGTAGTTTGCACCCTTTGTTTACATAAACGAGATATGGAAAGCAAAATCAGCACTCTGGAAAAAATTAATATCTACAGATCACTGGTGCTATCCATTCTTTTGTACGGTTGTGAGAGCTGGAAGCTCAATGCAGAACTGGAGCGAAGAATCCACGCCTTCGAATATAAGTGTTACAGATGGGTACTACGTATTAGTTACATAGAACATAGTACGAACATCTATGTAAGAGACCCAATAATCCATCTTACATGTCAACAAGTGCCACACTTGACAATGCCTGAAAAGGCATAAACGTACATGGTTCGGGCATGTGATGAGACATGGCTCACTCTCCAAAATTATCCTACAGGGAACAGTTGAAGGTGGCAGAAGGAAAGGAGGGCAGAGAAAAATCCTGGTTTGACAACATCAAGAGCTGGTCAGGACAAAGTTTCTCCACACTTGCTTGAAGAGTTAAAGACAGAGACTCATGACATGCTTTTTGTGCTGATGTGTCCACAGTGACACTAACCTCTAACGAGTTATGGGCTTTAGTATTATTAATATTATTATTGTTTACATTTGACTCCCAGGTACACATGATCAAGACATCCTACCAAAGGTTCTAAATGGACTGCATACTGGACATGGAACTCTTCTTCACTATGCTACAAAGGTTTGTTGAATTATTTTCTTATTATTCTTTGTGTTAGTCTTATACAGAAAATATATAACTCAGAGAAAATAGAAACTGCTGGAATAAAAGTGATGAAAAAACTGTTAAAATAGCATCCACATTGGTGAATACCCAATGATCATCGTTCTTCGAATGCTCCATATCAACCACTTGTTAACCACTCTTTGTGATTTATATGTGATCTGAGCCTAAGAGCGATTGTACGTTGTGCCACTTATGCACTTACAAGTAGGCCAGCACATCCGATTTCTGCAATGCTTTTAGGGCATATTATAGCTGAACAGTGAAATGAAATATTCATGGCCCCAAAAAATCAATGCTCACAGAATTTTTAGGCAGAAGTAAAAACCATTCGAAACGCTACCAGCGTCTCATAGATTTAAAGAGTTTAGTACTTTGATATGTGCCATAGGAGACTGAACACCTATAAGTCTGCCCAATGTCTGTTAACCATTAGCTCATTCTGTATATAAAAGATCAATATTCAATTTTTGTCCTTATACAGCATGGTAAGATGGACAAAGTGAGAGCATTACTTGCTGGCGGAGCTGACCCAGGAATTCAGAACAAAGAAGGACTACTTCCTTTGGATTTAGCCACAGATCAAATAAGAACTGTCTACAATGAAGAGCTCCTTAAAGCAACAGCTCAGTCAAAGTAGGTCATTTTATAATGTTTATATTTGACATTTACAACATAGTTTTAATGCAGTCTTCCCATATATTTTTAAACTTAGTGTAATTCATTTTTGTTGTTGATGTGATCATTGGGGTGTCTCTGATTGTTAACTATTGGTGTTGGTTTTCTTATTTTTGTTCTTCAAGCCTTCTAAACTTGTACAAGAATAAGCCCCTTTAAGAGTTGCAATGCCTATACATGCAAGGTGTTCATACTGCAAGTTATTGCTATACATGCAAGGTGTTTATACTGCAAGTTATTGGTTACTGAACTGACGTCACAGCACTCCGGGCAGACCCATAGGTGCTCAGTCTTCTCCAACAGATGTTGAATTGTATGTATACTGATGGGTCCTGTTGCTTGCTGGTTAAACACACTTCTCTCTCTGCCCCTCACTCATCCCGCTCAACTTGTACATCATGCAATTCCAAATTCCGTAAATCTCTGAATTGGTTGAATGTCAATTTTAGTGTCCCTATCCAACAGTAGGTCACCAAGAGACAGAAGAACATCCCCTTATCTATCCTAAGCTTCCCAACATTCATACTACAAGTGAGAGCTTCTAAAGTATAAATGTTCTGTTGCTAGTCTGTTTTCTCCACTACATTTTTACTGTTACTGAAGATTATGTGATACTAACCTTCTGAAAATTACTGGAAAAGAATCTTCTGAAAATAGTGATAGCCATTTGAAAATTACTTGAAATTATGAACCTTTCTGGTAGTTAATTGTATTAAAATACTAGAAGCATCATGACAAGTTTTGGAAGCTAGCCTTCTGAAAAATACTGGAAGCCGTATAAAAATTAGTGGAAATTACCATATGAAACTGCTGGTAGTTGGATTTATAAAAATTGTTTTACGTTAGCTGTGTGGAAATTACTAGTAGCTTGAAAAATCCATAAAATACAGTAATTTTACTTCAAAGGAAGACTCAGTTTAGACCCAAAAATATGGATGTTATTTAAAATGTGCTTAGTGATGGTGTATTAGAATACAATAATAGAAATACTGCTTTGTTGCAGCCTGGGTCGTGTTTGCCAGCTTTTGGCAGCTGGTGTCAGCATCAAATTGACAGACAGTCCTGAGATGTTGAACACTCCTCTACATTGGGCTGTATGCCATGGCAGCAGAGATATGGTTCAATGTTTGTGTGGTAAGTAATTGTCTAAATGTGTCTGACCGTAAGGTTGTGCTATCCATGCACACAAGCAAGTATAGTCAATGAGTAAAATACTCGCTGTCATACTATGAGGTATACTGGATTCCTATATCAGACCATACTCTTTCAACTCTCTTTCCACAGTTCTTCTCCATGTTTCCTTTGACAGTGCAAGTCTTCTTTTCCCATCTGCTGTCAATCAGAGAGATATCCTAGCCAATGCTTCTACCGGCATATGGCAGGCATGCCCACTCCACCTTCAATTTTTAATTTAGGTCTTCAATGCTTTATTTAAACTTGTGCTAATTTTCTGCTGTAAAGTTTTTACATTCCAATATACGATAACAAATGTGGATTTATGGATTTAGGTAATGGACGGGTAACCACCTGGATTGAGACTTCTGTCGGGTTTGATCTATCTCCTTTATAAAACCATCTGCCTGATTGACATCCTTCATTTATCCAACGCAACAAAATTATCTCATTCTTCCGCTTCCGTAATGCAATATTTTTTACAGGAATGGGTTGTCACTCCCTTGCCCAACTCCCAACAGAGAGTACTAGGAGGTCACATTTTTTCTACCTTCTCTCTTTTAACTTGTCTGACATGGGTGTCCCTACTAGGAGAAAATCTCCTGTCAGCATAGCCTTCCGGATCACGGAAGTACACAAGCTTTCCACCACTGCATGGCAGGAACCTCATGAGGAGAACCTCACTATAACTTTCTCTGCTGTCGCTCTTATCACCCCCATTTATTATGTCGGATGTTACAAAATGTGTTTAAACCTCATCTTCCCATGACTTGCACAAGAAATCATGATTGCCTCTTTTTGACATTGATAATGGACAAACCACGACACTAGGCAACAACCCAATAACTGTGTGACCACAAAAGAGTGAGATTCTCCTGTACATTAAGTTTTCAGCACATCAACTTGAGCAATTTAAATCATTTTTTGCAGTCTGTAAAACCACATTTTTTAATGTAGAAAAAAAGTCATCGGGACACTGGTTGTAATGCAAGCAAGCCTTAATGCAAAAAATCAGTCCGTGGTGCCATATTAGGTGCCATGAATACACCTGAATTCATAGCGGACAAACCCCCCCAAAAAAATAATCATCATTGGCATTTCTTAAATGCAGTATTTCATGCTTAAAAGAATCATACTTCTTCACTCACAACAAGACAAGACATTATGTTCTTGCAATTAACGATTTGTGCCGTTCAATTTGACACACCTTGTATTCAGCTGATCATTTTGGGACCCAGTTTGCTTTTCCTCTTCAGTTTCTACTTGCTTAGCTAGACTGCAGTGATTCAACTTTTTACCAGGACCGTGATTAAGACGAAGCAGGATTTTCTCAGCTTTGGTGCACTGACTTGTTCAATCGCATTCATTTCATTTTAAATCTCAAATTTAGTACATCTTGCCAAAATGTGTCTGCAGTAGTAAAGCACTATAAATATGTCAGCTATATTTTATTTTCAATTTTGTAAGATCTGTGAGTGTCTAGCTCAAGCTCAATCACAAACCCAGCGTACCTGGTTCAAACCCCATGGTGGGCAAGTTTGGAAGAAAATTTGTGGGATTTTTACAAAAGGTAAAGATAGACCTCACCATTCAGAAAGCAATGGCAAACTACTGAACGTATAAATGGTGCCTAGAAAATCGACTAGCTTACTGTGGTTGATGGCTACGTCCTGTGAACGATATGCCACATTTTTTTTTTCAAGATCTGTCAATGTCCTACATGCCATAATGGACTGAACCAGGCAGCAACATTTTCACCTTCTCGTCGCAAACCATGCAGATCACAAAGAGTGGTTGATAAGAATAAACACAATGAAGAAGTAGGGACTCCACCTCTGGTGGGATTCTTCTGGGTTAAATAAAAGAAAACTCTAGAGATCTAAAGTAGAAGAGTGGTGAAAACTAGTTATCACAAGAATAAGATATCTTTAATGATATATTTTTCATGCTTCATTGCAGCTCGTGGAGCAGACTTAAATATGTATAATACAAGAGGACTGACACCTCTACATGAAGCTGTTAAACGAGGGGATGCTGGAATTGTAGAAGAACTTCTCAATTATGGGGCAAATCTAGAACTTCAGGTTGCTACAGGGTACAGTCTTTCATGATTATCAATCTTATTAATAATTATTTGCTCAGTGATATAAATATAATTTACAAGATTGTTTTTTCTTCTTCTTTTATCTAATCCCTTTTGCTTCACAGCGTCAGGATAAGAAGAGATTTATAGAACTGGCTTTTGTGTACATTTCATAAACAGTATTTTTCATTGCCTCTGTTATCTCTGAGGTCCACCTTTTGCGTGGACAGCCTTTTGCTTTATATTCATTTGTATCAGAGTAAATTTCTTTGAGACTGCTGTTGGTAATCTTATGGGGCCCAAACCATTTAATTGTTGTTTCGTATGTTCAGTACTGATGTTGTACTCACTTTTTCCTGATGCCTTCATTTCTGAACTGGTCTCTTCTTGATACTCCCAGCATTCTATGTAGACACTTCATCTCTGTCATGACTAGTTTTCTTCTTATCATTGATGTCAGCATCTAGTTTTGGCCCTGATAGCACTTTCAGTATTTTTGTCTTCACACTGTTACCGGGTTGTTGCCCAGTGTCGGTTTGTTTTTGTCTTGTGCTGCTCCGTGGCTTGGTGATAAGTTATTTTTGCTTTTTGACAGGAACTCTGCTATGCCATCTAGCTATCTTTTTTGTGGTCTTCCTCTCACCTTATTTCCTTATGTTCTATTGTAGAAGACTTTGTATACAGTGGAGTTTGATTTGCATTCTTGTTAAGTGGCCAAACCACTTTATTCTTTGTTTCTCATTGTAATTCAAGTAAGTTCTGTCCCAGCTTTCTTTCTTATGCTGTGTTGGTGATTCTTCTTTTGTGGTGTTGCTGGCAACTTTTCGTAGACATCACATTTCAGATGTAGTTATTTTTGCAACTGTGCTTTGCTCATTGTACATGTTTTTTATCACTGGTAACACAGTATTATTGTATATGTATAATTTGTTATTAAATTATAGCATATCATTATTTTCTATATGATCCAGTTTTTTAGTGTCCAGTGATTGTATTTAGAGATATATCTTCTGCTAGTTCTTCTGTCCAGAATGGGTCATATTGTTAGGTCTCGCACCTCTAGGGATGGGCTCTGTGACTGCTTTTTAGAAGGCTTTTTAAAATCTGCAACCCTAGTTTTCAGCATATTCTTGCATATAATTAGGGGTTTGTAGTATAGCTCTCTTAGAAAAGCGTATTTTCCCTAGTCTGCTCGTTCATAGTTCCATCATAGTAGCATCTTTGGTTGCTGTGTGGAGTATGCCACATTTGCGACCACCGTAACAGGTCTGTGGTCACTTCCTGCTAGTTGGTCTAGCACCATTATTTCAATTTTGTGGTGAATGTCTCCTGTACTAAAGGCCTGGTCTGGTGTGTAGGTGGTTATCCAATGTCAGTACAAGATTGACTATATGGAGATGAACACTACTAATTACTTTAGAAGTATACAAGTCGATGTCTGAAAATGTTGGAAGAAGAAGAGATATATCACATAATTTTCAAATATACCAGATTACATCTTCTAACATTATACTGTGTCTATCACCGGTGATGAAGACCACTCTGTAGTCATCCATCTATTAGTAGGATTAATGCCCTTATGGGGCTGACTGTGGGAAAGTGGTTAAATTTGGTTTCCTGTATACAGTCCATGATTCACATGCATACAGCAGTATTGGGAACACCACATTCTGTACACCTTCAACTAACACCACGTTCTGTACACCTTCAACTATGTCTGAAGATGAAATGGGTAGAATGAGTTGATGAACAAGTTGTGTGATTTTAAGTGAGGCAGAGGTTCATCTACCTTACTGTTTCTATCTGGATACATTTAACATTGATTACATACTGAATGCATTGCTGGCCATGAATCCGCGATTTCATATATTTTAAAATATTTTTAACATAAATCCAGAGAACATGTCGGACAAACTGCCATGGATATGGCAGAAGGACACGAGTCACTACTACAGGTCTTCAGGGCACCGAGACACTTGTTGGAGCCTATCAGCAAAATCTCTCATGACTTTGGTAAACTTGTTTTCAATTCTTTGGTAAATGATAAACTGTTATTTTCAAAGTTGTAAAGTAATATTAAATTACCATTTTGAAAATTGTGATAAATTCCAGACTACCAACAAAATTACCAATGACTTTGATAAACATGACATCAAAAATTGATTACTACACACTTGGACATACTGGAGTGCAGGGTAACGAGTGTGCTGAATTTCTTGCAAACAATGCCCCAGCTCAAGCTAGCAGAATGTGATATGGGCGAGTCTCAGACACTGGAATGAGTGCAAGAATTCAAAATTTAAGTTTGAACATGCCAGACAGTGTCGTCTTCCTGGTAGAAAGAGAAGATATACTAATCAACTTCTCATGAGTACGGTGAGCAAGTGAACTTTGGGCTGCCTGCTGCAGTGGAGGACAGAGCACGCATGGAATGCCCAATGTGCAGTGAAGTCGATCACATACCATAACATATTTTTTTTTAAAATTCTTCAGTAAGATTGAGAAAATAAGTTATAACACAAGTGGAACTACAGTACTATAAACTTTGCACTGTATGTCCGTACAAGTTAGTCATGAAAAACGGATGATGTAAAACATTTAAATATAGTTTAATAGTTTTAAGCTGCAAGGGTGTGTTTGTGATATATAAGAAAATCATACTGCATTTATTTTAGCAAATAGCTGGTGATTTGCTTCCAAACTTGTCCGCCTCGAAGTTTGAACCAGGTATGCTTGGGTTGTGACTGAGCTCACTAACACTTAAGCTACAGATGCTCACAAATAGTACATCAAATTTGGAGTATTATTTGTTGAATTTGAATTCTGTTTCTTCTCCAGACAGTAAACCCAATTTGGTTCGTTTTGATAGCTTGACATCGACAGAAAGTGCACTTGCCAATGGAATCAATGGAGAGAATGGCCTTCATTCCCCCAGACATACAATGCCACCATATAAGGTTGGTAAATTTACTCCTTATGATTTATGAGATATCACTAATATTGTGTTGATGACAAAGTGAGTGCGCAAACAGTTAATTTTTATACTTACTCTTGATTTATTGTTGCCGATGTGGTGCCAGGGCCCGCAATTGAAGCAAAGAATAGTACCACTGCAATTGTTTGGCCACATGGGCAGATTACCAACAGTGCACCTCAAAGACAGTACTCCGATACATTGGATATAAAGCAAAAGGCCATCCATGCAAAAGGTGGTCCTCAGAAATAACAGGCAGTGAAAAACACTATTTATAAAGCACACAGAAAAACCCGTTCTAGAAATCTCTTCTTATCCTGACAATATGAGACAAAACAGGATTGGAGAAAAGAAACAACAGAGGCGGACTTATTCATAACTAATCAGGTCAGAAGCTAGTATGAACTGCTGCCTTTATTACGTTTCTGCCTGGATATAAATTCTGTTTTCTGTAAACATATTATCTGTCATACATACATGAGCAGATATTTGTTGAGAATTCATGAAAAGCAAATCTTAATGTTCTTGGGGGAAAAAAATTAAGAAAAAGCAGTTTCAATAGACACATTTTAGCGCCAGAGCAGTGATAGGTGGAATATAACTAGAAAGATTTGAATTGATTCACACAAGACTGTTCCAAAAAAAAGAAATGTGCTAAGATGTAAATATGAATTTATACATACATATCCCCCAGCTATGGGACAAATAACAGTTGTCCTCTCTCTTCCTTGAGGAGGACATCCTTTTCCTTGTCTTCTACTTCTTTGACACTTTCCCCAAGTATATGGGGTTAAACTATACTTTCCAGAGGCAAATCCTGCATAAAAGTCTGTGTTGGTGAGCCCGGCGACAGAAGGCTGAATTCACCTAGAGTAGGATGACTCCAGAAAAACCCCCGGAAGACAAATCTTGTCAGCAGGGGACTGCAACTGTCTAGAGAACAAACTAAAAAAAAAAAAAATATCCTCAGAAATGAAATGTGTCAATCGTTACTGGTAGGGAGGAATCGACACATACTAATAACTCAATGGCCATATATACATATTTGTTTTATATGAATTTGTATATTTATTTCTGCAAAGCCTGTGTGGTCCCGGGGCCATCGCAAGGGAAGCAAGGAATAGTAACAATGCAACCTACAAGGTATGTTGTAAGAGGCGACTGAGGTAGGGGCCTAGGAAAGCTACCTAGTAAATAAAAAGCGTTGCAGAAATCAGATGTGCTTGTAGGCTCATAACTGGCACAGCGTACAATCGCTCTTAGGCTCAGATCACATAAAAATCACAGAGTGGTTAACAATTAGTCGATTATGGAGCGTACGAAGAAGATACTTATTTCAGCAAGATGAAAGTATTTGTCTGTATCATTATATATTTTTTTAAATATTAAACATAATCTTTAACATTTCGATACCTCATGTTTTACCAGCATGACCCCCAAGTGAGATTTGACACCTCCAGCCCTATTACAGTAGTCACTGATGAAAAAGTTTCTTTACTGTGGCCTACTGTACAGAGCATAAAGTTTGGTGGTGGAAAACCATTTGTGGTCAGCAACATCTTACCTGTATTTGTGTCACCATCTCATCATGAAGGTAGGAACAGGTTAATCTGTTTCATTTTGACAATTTACATCATCTTGGATGCATCCACAGTATACAGTCTTCTACAACAGAACGTCAGGAAAGAAGGTGAGAGGAAGACCACTGAAAAAATGGTTAGAAGGCATAGCAGAATCCTGTCAAAGAGCAAAAATAACAATCACCCAACCCACCAGAACAGCGCACGACATAAAACAGAAAACCTCAACGCTGTGCAATAACCCAGTAGCAGTGTGATGACAAAAGAAGATGAAGACATCATCTTTGAAGTCTGTGTAACATGGGTAACAAATATATTATGTTGGTAGAGAAGAATTTACATCAGTACTGAACTTCATCAAGAACCACAAATTGAATGGTTCGGCCACCTAAGCAGATTACAAACAGAATCAAAGAGCAATGCTACTATAATTCACTAGATACAAAGCAAAAGGCCGTCCACGCAAAAAGTGGACCACAGAAATAACAGAGGAGGGGAAAAAATTGTATTTTGTTTTTTTTCCTTATCTTACAATGACCTAAGAAAGGGACATGTATTGAAGATTTAATTTCTTCTTACCAGCCTCTGCCTCAGAAATAGCTTTCTTATGGAACTTAAGGCGCCACATGTTTGAAGATCTGGATCTGGAGTTGTCTCTTTATCTACTCAGCCCATTGTCTTTGTTTGAATCACCTCACATCATTTGTCTCGTCAACAAACACCTAGTTTGTCAGCAAGGATCATACAAGATTACAGTCACACCAAAGCAGGTTGGTCTATCATTACTTTTATTGTTAATTGATAAAAAGCTAATAGATGCCCTGTTTGTACCTACATCGCCCACATGTTACCAGGGGCTGCAAGGAAGCAAAGAATAGTAACACTGCAACCTTCAAGGCATGCCGTAAGGGGCGACTAATGTAGAGGCCTAGGAAAGCTACTATAGTAAATAAAAAGCGTTGCAGAAATCGGATGTGCTAACCCTACTTGTAGATGCAAAACTGACACAATGTACAATCATTCTTAGGATCGGTTCACATACAAATTACAAAGAGTGGTTAACATGTGGTCGATATGGAGCGTTCAGAGAAGTACCTACAGTATGCTGCTAGTTTCAAACATGGACAGTCCACACATCCATGCAAGACTAACACAAAATCACATTATGTGAGGTTAGATGCATATGAAATTCTGCAGGCAAGACAAGGAGAGACCATATACGATTGAAACGCTGAGAAAAATCTCAAATTTGAGCACCCTCAAATAGGTATGGAACAACTGCATTACCACATAACTACATCTGAAAGCTTACTGGAATAGCGTCCATGTTGGCTGACTACCATAAAATATTGGTTTCTAAACTGATATCGTAGCACTCCAACAGATCCATAGATGCTCACTCTTCCCCAACAAATGTCGAAGTGTATTCATACTGATGGTTCCTGTGACATGCTGGTTGAACACAGTCCTCACTCTGCCGCTCAGGCAATAATTAGGGAATGTCACAAAAAACATTCCTTGGTTGGAATGATTCATTTTATAATCAGGATCAGACTAGCCCACATTCTTTTGCAGTTTAAACTGTAGACACAAAAGGATCTAGAGCCGAAGTATTGACTTCATTGCACCGGGTTTTATCCCATATGGCTCAGTTCCTCTCAGCAGAAATGACACGCCACCTACTGAGAGTATCGTACAAAGCACAAACTCTATATCTCCTGCAACAATTCTAGGGTATCTGAAAAAAATGTGCTCGAATACAAAACAGTGTAGCGCGGATTCAAGCCCACAACCTTCTGAACACTAGACGAAGCTGTAACCACTTAGCCACAGATACCCCTCACTACAGAGAACAAAGAAAACTAATATGTCTTTTAACTTCACAGCTGAAAATAATATGTGGTGACATGGAGAGTTTACAAAGTGCCATATCAACCGTTCTGCAGCTCTTATCTCTATACAAAATTGAGGATACAGTTTCTATTCCAACTATACTGGTAAGTACACAGGTTGTTTTTGTAAAAAATGTCCTCTATTTGGGCAATTCTTGTGAATCTTTTGTTTAAATTATGTCACTGGTTAAGTGGTATATAATATGTTGTTATTCAGGAGAAGTGATGAAATCAGAAAAATGTCTGGTCAACCACTATTAACAACTGTTATAAGAAGGAAAAGGTGGAAATATGTTGGACACACCTTGAGAAGAAATGATCAAAGAATATCAAAGCAGGCATTGAAGTGGGATGCAGAGGGTTCAAGAAAGAGGACGACCTAAGGAGACCCTGAAATGAACTTTGCAGAGAAAGGCAAGAAATATTGGTCTCAGTTCCATGGAAGAGATTGAACAAGATGCCCAGGATAGAGCTGTATGGAGAAATTGCTTGCAGGCTCTATGTAACATATAACAGTACAAGAGGAATTATTATAATATTATTATTATTATAATATGTTATTGAAACTGTGCACTATTTATTTGTAATCCTGTAATAATACATCATGCTTTGTATTGGTGGGGGGGGGCTCAATGTTGCAGAGAGCTTTGCTGGTAGAAACATTGTTCCTGGGAGGGTTACCAAAGTCAGGGGTCAAAAGAGAGAGGCCAGAATAAATGTGGCCCTTCAGTTTGGGGTTGTGCGATGGGCTTACTATCCATCAATTTTTAAACAATGACACAGTTACAGAAACTAGGGCTCCACTTCAAAGACAGATGAGGAATAGCAGCCAAACCCTCAAGGAAACTGAAACACTGACAACCATTTTTTCTACCAACCACAGACATCTAAAACAGAATCTCCCAAGTTGCACCTGAAGACAGTCTTCTTGAGGAACTAAAGGATATGTGATTATCTTGGGAAAGTGGACAACTGTTGAGACCCTAGGAGCGGAATGAAAAAGTCAATAATAGATCATGACAACACACAGTAGTAATGGAGAAAAGAACAATGACAAAGAGAAATGATCCTGGTGATCATGACATGAAAGAAAGTCAATAAGAGAATGTCATTTCTGCTCTAGGGACACAACGATGGGGAGATGCATGATTGCCTTCAAAGACCAACAGCACACAATGAATGTTGTGGTCAGTGTCAAGCCGGCCCCCTTTACTTCCCACTGTTTCTCGGGTACCTACCTGAGGTTAGGTTGGCCTGAGAGCCCTATGTTCAGAACAAATCCCACACTCACTGTGAAATTTGATCCTTGTACCATGTGCCTACCAAGTGCACTATCCACTACACTATCACAGTTCTCAGATTGCCTTGCAAGTAATATTAATATGTTGCTTAATTTCCCATTGAAATAGATATGTCTGTATATATCCTCTTCCTGTTCCGTTTGACAACATAATATTCCCACAAGAGATTTCCACTGTTGCAGTCTTGCTGCCTTTCTGCCAATTGTTTCCAATGTTGCCCCACAATCTTTCAACTCTCTTTCCACTGTTCTGTCAAGAACTATCTCTATCCAAGAACTGCTTACACAGTATCAACAAGAGACTACGAATATGATCATCCAAAAGAGATGAGATGCTGGAGATGGACTGGGCAGGCGATACATAGTGAGACAAACCCTGTCAAATAATCGAGATGGGCACCAGTTGGTAAACGAAAATGAGGAAGACCCCAAAAGACACGGAGGAAAACAGTAGAACAGTAACTGAAAGAAATGAATCACAGATGGAACATAATGCAGTGAATGACCAAGAACAGAGAAGAGTAATGTACTCTTGTTGCTTCCCTAAGCACCAAGGACATCACAGGCTGGAGAGAGCGAGGGAAAGTAACATCCCTGACCTCCATTCTCATATTGAAAGATTTGTTTTATTATACTGGGTCTAAGTAATGTGAGTTCTAACTTTTTAAACTACATGTGATTCATATACTGCTGCACATTTTCTAATTAAACAGCTTGCCACTTTGGTATTCCCTGAAAGGTTCAATGCTTTATTCCTCATAGATAGATGATTGGCCTGACTTGCCACATAGAGGGGTACTTATGGATGTGTCTCAGGGTCGAATTCCAGTAATAGTAAGTTTGACTTATGTGTTGTGTAATGCATTTTGTTATAGTTTGTAATGAGCGAATGCCAATGTGGTACTGGAATCCAACCCTTGAATACATATCTAAAGACTGCTTAGCTTATAATGATCCATAATGATGGACCATAGGATACAGAGCTTGGGCAGAAACTACGAGGTAACTGCTTCGACCTGGGAAACACTTGACTTCATCTTGTGACAGACCTGGATAATTACCATGACCACAGACTGGAAAGCTACAGAATAAGAAGCTTTTAAGATCAAGTGGGAGTGGAATACAGATGGAAGATCACCATTTATTGCCCTTACATAACATACTAAATAAACACGCACAGACTTTGTCTATCTAAACAGTCTAACGACGAAGGATTGACTTCATTGCACCAGACTTACTCAAAACACTAACTCCATAGGTCCAGCAACAGTCCCAGGGATCTCTGGAATAAAATGCTTATATGAACTTAGAGTTACAGGCCAAATTCAAACCCACAACCTTCAGAACACAAGAATTGGTAATGTCAGGGATTGGTGGTGCCTCTGGTAAGACTGGCTATCACGCACTTCTCAGGGCCCTTCACCCTTTGATCCAAACTTGACTTCTAGCTCACGCCTGTGGCTCCTAGTCGTTGTCAGCATGCAATAGCAGCAACCACACGAACAACAGCTGTGATAGGCTGGCTAAACCAATCAGGGTATGCCAATCCTGCATGCGAAGACTAGACTCGGCAGACTGTGCGGAAGAAACCATACTCTGGTTCAACGGGCAAGACTGCACCTGCCAGCAACCCATTGTGGAGCGTAGTGAGCATGCCAGGCACATAGAATGCCCTGATCATTCGCTGCACCCAGATCTTTTCCCAGTTGCCTTGACTCTGTCCAGCCACTGGACATAAAAGGAATTGGGCGAGAGAGTGAGATCAGCGAACTGCGCAACTCTTCCTCGCTTTAAACAAAATCATCGCGCAAGTCACCCTTTCATCCATCAAACATTCCTTGCCCACATGCAAAAGAACATTTCAAGCCCGCATCAGGCTCACTAGTCATCTACGCACACACAGACAAACATAATGCAACTACATTCTCTTGGATGAACAATTGTTGGTCATCATCACCCATGATGGACGAGCATCATTATCATTCAATATTCATTTTTAGCCTGCGTTATGTCAAAATTGATTTTCATTGAGTTTACTTTGACGATTTTAACAACAATAATAAAATGAGTATTCTCAATATTCTACTTTGCTCGTGCAGATCATCTAATAGGAGCTCACTAAAAAACATTTTGTTCTTTTCAGGGATGCTTAGAAGAATACCTTGATACTTTGTCACTACTCAAAATTAACCAGGTATGTAGTACGATGAATCTGGGAGTGGTAAAAAATGCTTTGATCTTAATGATAAACCGAAGTGTCAACAGGCAGACAAGGTCTCAATTAAGTAATGAAGAACCTTGGAAGTCGGAGAAGGCCCACCTGTATGGTGGGGGAACACATATAAAAATGGAAAGCAAGCCTTCACTCAAAAATCAGTAAGAAGCATCATACTAGGCGCTTGACACCTGAATTCATAACAGGTGAATGCACGAAGAAGAAGTAATGAAGTTTATTTGTGGGAGTTTTGTATATTTTTAACTTACTGCTAGAAGTATAACAAGTACAGAACAAGAGAACGACCATGCAAAAGATGGAGTGGCAGTATCAAGAACAGCTTTTAGAAAATGAATAACAGCTTACAAAGTGCCTTAGAACAAGCACACACACAAGATCACTACATTTCACCCCAACATGTCTATAAAGAAATGGTGGAAGAAAAGAGAGAGACTGCTAGATATAGTATGTGCTGAAATATATTAACTCAAGTGTAAGCTCATTACAAACTTCAGAAAGAGACAATCATAATTTTTCAAGCATATCATAGGAATAAGAGGTCTGAAGCACCATTTGGCCTTTGAGTCATTCGTATGTGCGATTCCTCCCCGCCAGTAATGGCTGACACATTCCCTAGACAGTTGCAGTCCTCTGCTGATGAGATCTGTCTTCCTGGGTTTGTCTGAAGTCGTCCTACTCTAGGTGACTTCTGTCGCGAGCTCACCAACCCAGGCTTTTATGCAGGGTGTGCTTCCTGGACACTGTAGTTTAATCCCATGTACTTACGGGAAAGTGTCTTAGAAGTAGAAGACAAGACAAGAAAAAGGATATCCTCCTCAAGGGAGAGAGAGGATGATTGCTATTTGTCCCATAACTGGGGGATGGGTTGGTTGCAGGCAGATCATTTACCACTTGCCAGTGGGTTCTGCGCTGTCACCTTATGAGGCCCCATCCTGCTCTCTGCCTTTTGGTCTATCCTTTCACCTTCAGTCTGTTCGGCTTGGTTAGACCTGCCAGGAGTTAGACTCCTGCTGATATAGCCTGAAGGATCATGAAGACACACAAACCCTCCAACCGTGATACAGTAGGCTAATGTGGAGGGTGAAGCACCATTTAACAACAGAAAGAATCAGTGAGCGGTGGTAGAAACAGGACTAAAGTAATGATAGAGAGTAATATAGACTTCATGACACTGAGAAATGTCAACATTGGAACGGATAGTCAGAATATATGTTTGTGACTATCTGTAATCATCAATATTGACACCTAAGTATATCCTTGTGTTTCAGGTTTATCTATATACTCGATTTCATTCCAACCTTCCTCCTCAATGGCAGTGTCCTTACTCTAGAAGGTAACTTGTTATTGACTTGCTACTTGTTTTTATGTTATTTGTCACTATTTATTTAATACTATTTTTAAGTTTTGTGACTAGGCAATAGAATATGATCTGGTCAATCTCAGATTTCGCCCGAGTGGTTACAGGAGCCCAAATATGGGGTGTAAAGAATAGAACTACTGTTACCTGCCATGCATGTCGTAAGAGACGACTAAAGAGGTTTGACTGAAATCGGATGCACGTGTCCTAAACGTGTAGAAGTCTATGAGTTTAGGGGCCTATCAAACCAATGTGCAACGCATACACGTTCTTGGCAAAGATCAAACATATCACAAAGAGTGATTAAAATTGGTCGTAAAGAACGAACGCAAAGAAGAATCTCAGATTTTGAACCAAATTCTAGCCCACTCCATAATTATATTGAGAGTAGTGATAGTATAGTGATTAGTACACCTGCTTCGCAGAGACATCCAAGAATGTCTGTGGTGTAGTGGTTAAAACATTTGCCTTGTGTTCTGAAAGTCATGGGTTCATATCCCAACCACATCGCTCAGTTCACAAGTGCATTGCTTCCCTAAAATCTTTGACAGAACTGAAAAAGACATCTCAAAATACAGAACAACATTTTTAGATCTGCTGCCTTGCAGATTGGCTGAGGACAGCCAAAGGGTGACGGAGAGCGAACCCAGTAAACGTCAAAAATGACATGCCGAAGGATAAACACCAGAGCTCCAAATGGCACTGAAGATGTGACGAAACACACCCATGCTAATGCTGCATGAATCAGATTTCCACATGAATGAGATTTATGGGAAATCTGGTACATCAGTCTAAGCGGTGATTGCGCTCGAGAGATCCGCTGAGAAAAATTAGTGAGGAAAAATAATTTATATAACATTGCAGATTTACACTTGACAGCTTATTGTGGCTTTAGTTTAATAAGTGTATGCCATATGGGATTTAATAAGTGCGTAGTGTTCAACATTAAATACAAGCGTCTCCTACCAGCTGACAACTTTGCCTATCTTGGCAGCCTCCTATCCAGATCGGCAAACATAGACTCTCGGTCAACAATAGGATATCCAAAGACATTGCTGCGTTCAGAAGGCTACGTGTCATAGTGTTTGAGCGGAAAGGGATAAGCATAGCCACAAAGCTGAAAGTTTACCAGGCCATAGTGCTAACCACGCTGCTGTAGCAAGCGAGACAAGGACAGTGTATAGCAGACACGCATGAAAACTAAACCACTTCCACACAAGCTGTCTACGCAAAATACAAGTTTACTGTTGTTGATGGCGGTGTCCTGTATTCCACGGTTCCTATATATGCCACGATTTTCAATTTTTTTTCATATAGAATTTAGAAGAGATTGAAGGTAGTTGCCCAGGATAGAATGGTATGGAGGAATTACTTGCTGACTATTTAATGGTACGAGATATATATATATATATATAAATATAATTCAACAAATATATGTATTTTAATTCACATACACATTGTTATTTGTACTCAGTGAAGTTCTGCATATGTCAGAGTTCTGCCACAAACGTCACATGCAGCTCATACCAGTTGTTGAGGTGGGACCTAAGGTGCAGTTTGAGGACTTGCCAAAGTTATATTCTGTATTTCAGGATTTCCTGGCTTGTTTTGGAACAGCAGAGTAAGTTTGACATCTGTTTGTTTTACCTTTTTTGTTTTTGTATGTGCCAGCACTTGCTTTACTATGCCTGAAGATCTTGACTTTGTGGATGATGTTGCACTCTTAACACACAAATGCCATAATGAACAGGAAAACAGCACTAAATTGAACTTAGTTTTAACCCACATGACCTCTGGGTCCGGGTATACACAGATGGGTCAGCAGAAAATGCAGTGAAGAATGGAGGAGCAGGAGTGTACATAGAATACCCAAACAACGCTAGAGATGCGATTAAAGTACCAACGGGAAATTCTGTCACAACTATGATGCAGAAATTCAGGCAATCAAGGTGGCAACTGAAAAGCTGTTGAATACCAGACCCGATCCTCAACCTGTTGTATTTTGACTGATGCAAAATCAGCACTCCAAGCACTTCAGTCCAGAAAATTGCCAGCTCTACAGACCCTACTGTCCAAATTGTCCAAGCATCGCAGGGTCGTCTTGCAGTGGATACCCTCTCACTGTGGAATACAAGGAAATGAAACAGCAGACCGATTGGCCAAGGAAGGTGCTGCAGGAGAACAGCCGGATGTGCCAGTTACCTACCACCAAAAGAAAGGATGATTAAATCAATGAGAAAGCCACAAATACCAACACAAACAATTACTATAATATGAGCAGATTGGAACAAGTTGTTATTCTGCGCCTTAGAACAGGACACAATCAGCTCCGCAGCCACATGTATACAAAATTCAAGATTGACAATTCAGCCATGTGTACATGTGGACAGGCAAACCAGACTGCAGAGCACATACTTCAAGACTGCCCCGAATATGATACACTGAGGCAAACTCACTGGCCTAACAAAACAACACTCAACAGAAAACTACACGTACCTCTGTGTGAGCTACAAAAGACAGTGAAGTTCATACAAGAGACAACATTGAATATATAGACATATTTCAAGCGAACGAAAGGAAGGAAGGAACATCAAGAGCTGGTCAGGACAGAGTTTCTCCACACTCGCTCGAGGAGTTGAAGACAGAGACCCATGGCATGCTTTTTGTGCTGATGTCTCCACAGTGACACCCCTACAACCCTAGCGGGTTATGGGCTTTATTATTATATTGTTATTTCTTGACGACCAAGGATAAATTGTAATGTCAAACATAATCCATATATTACTATTTGGTTGAGCAAGAAGTTGAAAATTTGTTGTATTTATTTTTTAACCATTTCCATGATGACAAGACAGGCTGAAAATTTTGGAAATTGTCATTCTAAAAAGATACCAAAAGAGCAAAGTGTTGAACCTGTGCTGATTGATTCCAAAGATGAGTTAGACTTAGACTTGTATTGTTCTGATAAAGATGTTGAAAGTGAATCAAATGATTATTTAGACGAAGATGAATTGGTTGATGTTCAGGCTAGGTTTTTTCAATCTGAAGATCAGGATACAGTACATGGGAGTGTATGGAGCATGACCCACATAATATATCAAGTAAATCTCATACAGTTTGATCTCATGTAAATATATAATGAGCAGGAATATTAGAGATGAGGGGGTAAGTCAATAACAAACCATAGAGCATTTAGTTGTGTCAAATTATCTAGTTTTTAAATATCACTCTTTATTTGTACGGTTTTTGCTCTGGGTTCAGGAATGGGTTTTAAGGTACAGGTGGCCAGGGTTCGAAGGTATAACATAAATTCAGGAAATACAAAAATTATGATCAACATTGCAAATCAACAGCCAGTACTTGGAAATAATCACAATGGAAACTATAAAACATTTCACATATCTTGAAGTGTAGTAGACTCAACAAGGCTGATGATAGACTGATATTAACTCCTTGTGTACCAAACGCCACACTATGTGGCTTTGTGTTGGATGCCTTTTTACCAGGAGCCACACAAAAGGGCGTTTCTATTCTAAAAACAAATGGCTCGTAAAAACATGGCTTTTGCCCTGGTCCACTAAGAGTTAAATATGCAGTTAAAAAAAACAACTATATACTCTAGGTTTAGGTTCTCCCCCAAAAATGTCCATATTTTTCACAGGGTCACATCAACATCCCCTTTCCCCACCTCCAGTCTGAAATACATTTTGAGATCTCTGCACACTGTTAGATAGAGGCTGAAATTAGGAATGCAACTTTGATTAGTCCCCCTCAGTTTTGCTTACAGTGTTTAATAAATCTTTTGTCAGCCTTCTATAAACTCTGCAATTAAAAATGTGTTAAGACAATGAAAATCTTGATTCTAGGTTTGTAAGTGCTGGTCCCAGATTGAGCAGTTTTATTTTAGATCAAACTGAAGATAACTTGGGTGTGGGAGATGTCATGCGATACCTGCCTATCGCTTCTCACCAGATGCTACAGCTGTGTGGCTATCCTCTACATGACTTAAACACCAGTCTGCTTCAACAGCTACCACCAGGGGTTATATTTAAGGAATATGCAGTTAAAGTGAGTGTCATGTGATGTTCTGGTATATTTCTTTCCATACTTCGTTACCCTATATTGTTTTTTTCTATCTAGTGTTACTTCGTATGGTCTAATTTTTTTTTCATTTCATATTGATTTCTTCTATATAATGTTCCCTCTTTGATTGATTGATTGATTAATTGATAGGACCATCATCATTGCACTTTGGTGGATAACCATCCTATCTCTTTCTTCACAGGAAGATCTCAGCAGCAGTGCACAAACTCCGTAGCACTGCGCGGATCCCGAGTGTTCCCTCTTTTCTACCTTGAAGTGCTGAATTTGAGAACATGAGAAAAATTACACACAATTTTATCAGCTGTATTACTTCTGGCCTTGTTCCAATGTAGCTCCAATATTTCATTAGACTATTTAATCTACTATTGTTCTAAACTTGGCTCTTCCTGGAATGATAGCCATTTGTATTTTTTCCCATATAATAATTCTTAACTCCTTGTGGACAAAACGGCACACTATGTGGCTTTGGGTTGGACACCTTTTTACCAGGATCCACACTAAAGGATGTTTATATTCTAAAAACAAATGGCTTGTAAAAATATGACTTTTACCCTAGTCCAAATGTTGTTTCCTTTAAATTTTTAAAAATTTACATAAAAATTTTTTATTTTGGTTCATGTTTGTAAATATGTGATTTCATTGTATATAGATGACTAATTGTAGTCTCTGCCCCATGTTATTTTTTAAGTATCTTTATTTTATCCAGTTGTGATGTGTACATTTTTGTTAGCAGTCATAAAATTATTAATATTTAATCATATGTATCTAAATCAATACTTGTCTAACTAAACACCTGACATTGTCGTCTGCCTCTGAAGGGACTTGAAGTTCAGTTTATTCCTGTACCAGAACAGGGCAGATACACTAAAACTGAGGTTCTATGAGGTGTTATTCACAAAGTCATGTGATAGCATGCGATAAACTTCACACATTATCTCTATTTCTGTTTATGGCATATTTTAAATTTAGGACCGCTAGGTTTTAATTGTCTGGCTGTATATGTTATGTCTGGCGAATAGTATCCTTTGCTTAATAAAGTCCTTTTGGTCAAAATGTTGCTTTATACTGTTTGTGTGCTATGTAAAACTATAATACTTTGTTTTTAGGTTTTTCATTTATGACTCAACAAACAGGTTAACAAATAAGCACACACACACACATCCCTTTACACATATTCTAAAGCACTTCTCACAGTCGAATCCCTCACACTTTTAAAAAAATTGTATTTATTTTATCTAGTAGTGATAGTGGGCATTTTAATTAGTAGCCATGGAACTCCCAATATTTAAAAATATATATATAAATAATTGCTGGTCTGACTTAATACCTGACCTTGTCGTCTGCCTCTGAAGGGACTTGAGTTCCAGTTTATTCCTGTACCAGAACAGGGCAGATACATTAAAACTGAGGTTCTATGAGGTGCTGTTCACAAAGTCATGTGATAGCATGCGATAAGCTTCACACATGATCTCTATTTCTGGTTATGACTTGTCTTTACGGCTGGTTTTTTCTTTTCAATTATCTTTTTTGTTAACTTTCTTTGTTCTTTTGTGCATACTTTGATTCTAGTGTATACTTTAGAAATAGATTGTGCTACTTTTGTAACAGTATTACTGTTCCTGGGGGATAAGGGGGGATAAATTCTTGCTTATTGTAGTTGGCTGTTCCCCTTTGGTTTTATTCCCTTGTGTCTATTTTGTTGTGATGACAGTTGTTGACAGCTCATGAGTTGTCACGAAGATAGGTGAACGAACTCAGAGTATTGGATATTATTATTTTTGAGTGGACAGTCAGTGAGAGAGTAGATAGAGTCCGGGAGGGTAGCACGAGTGCGGGACAGGATTTCATGGACCTAGATAGCGTATGGGTTCTTATGTATTTCATATAGACAGTTAGAAAGAGTGGAGCAGAATTTATATACTGAAATATATCCAGTGTTGTGGATCTTGTGAGTGACCGGATTCGTTAGTGAGAGTGGGACACCGGTGCCTGTTATTATGCTATTTTAGATAGACAGAAAGAGTGGAGCAGAATTTATATACTGAACTATATCCAGTGTTGCGGATTTTGAGAGTGGCCGTATTCGTTAGCGAGAGAGGGACAAGTGTACCGGCGTCTAGCTGACTTGGAAAAGGGTTTGCTGTCCGAGGCCGAAAGTAGAAAGAAGCCAGAACGCCCTTGGTTCCCAGCTGTTGAGGAGGAAAACGGATCCAGGGACTTAGTGAGCTCACGAGTTCATCACGATATTTAAGTAGGCGTTAGGAAGGTGGGGGACAGACGGTTCTACATGTGATTAAAAAACCCATCTTTGACTTTCTACGTCAGTTGCTGTTTAAATTTGACTATTGTTAACGTTTTGGATTTATGTGAGATGTGTTTTCGTGATGGTTTTGTTATTTGATTCAGTTTGATTTATGAACAATGGACTGTGTAAACACCAGAGATTAAATAGATACTTTAATATTATTGTTCCGGACCGTGTTGTTAGTGTTGGTCATTTAGTAACCTTGGAAAGAAAAGGAGAGAGGGTATGGTTTCGTGTGAGTGAGTGGGGATACGGTAACACTTTGATTAAAAAAAATAATATTTGATGTTATTTTAGTTTGTTTGCATTCATTCTTATCAACCAAGTTAACCACTCTTTGGGATCTGTGTTGTTTGCACTGAGAATGTGAGTACGTTGTGCCCCTGTTAGGCATCTATGACAGGCACATCTGAATTTCTGCCATAATGTTAGCATATTATCGAACAGGACACACATTTGTACAGATGGGTAACTAAGATTTTACACAAACAGAAAACCATACTTTAAAGTACCACATATGGAGTTATACTCTAGCATGGTATCAGATCTGACTAGTGCCAAGATGTCATTTTATATTATACCCTTTTTTAAATATATATATATATTTTTTAACTCTAGTGTTTGTACCAAGTATATATATATATATATATATTTACAACAAGCAGGCAAGACAAACTTGTCAACTATATTAACAAATAAGCATGCACATTAGTTTTCACATATTTGAAAAAAACCTCTAACACAAATCTATTGAAATTTTCTACTATTACTGATATGGTCATTATGCTACCAGTGCCAAACGTGGACGCTGACAACAAAGGATAGAAGAAAACTAGTCACGAAAAGACTGGTTGAGAAATGAAGACATCAGGAAAAAGTGGGTACAACATCAGTACTGAACTTCATCAAGAACCAACAAATTAAATGGTTCAGCCACATAAGCAGATTACCAACAGACAGTGCACCTCAAAGAGCAATGCTGCTCCAATACAGTTGATACAAAGCAAAAGACAGACCACGCAAAAGATGGACCTCAGAGATAACAGAGGTGACGAAAGACCTATCTACGAAGCACACACAAGGACCCGTTTTAGAAATCTCTTCTTGACCCTGACGCTGTGAGGTAAAACAGGATTTGAGAAAAGAAAAGAAACTGATATGGTTGATAATTGTTCATTCATTTACAAATAAATTCCTTATTTCAGGCTGATCATGATTACAACAAGTTTTGTACAACCTTAGTTGAGTTAGGGTAAGAATTGTTATCTATCTGTTTCCACTGTTATTTGTCAATGTTATTATCTTCTGTGTGTGTGTGCTATAATGCACATACATTTATTTCTATATAATTGTTTATATATCGATTTGATTACTACTGTATGTTTCTGTAAGCACATATATTATTTTTAAGTAAAATTTCTTTTTGTTGCTATATCTATCTATATTCTCTTCATGTCCGTTTGACACATAAGGCTTCCACACAAGATGTCCATTATTGCCATTGTGCAGCCTTTCTACTAATTGTTTCACATGCCAGACCACAATCTTTCAATTTTCTTTCCACAGTTTTATTTTCTTTGGATGTCCAGATCTTATTTTCCCACCCACTGTTCTAACCAATGCCCGTACTAACATATGACATACATACCTAAACCACCCCCATAATGTGATGAAAATTGTGACATAACCTTTACAGGATGTCGCCATCAACCACAGTAAATGAGTCATCAATTTTCTAGGCACCACTTATACGTTCAGTAGTTTGCTATTTCTTTCTGAAAGGTGAGGCCTATTTTTACCATTCGTAAAAATCCTTGGGAGCAAATTTGCTTCCAAACTTCCTGCCACAGAGTTTGAACCAGATATCCTTTGGTTGTAATTGAGCTCATTACCGCTAAGCCACAGACACCGACAAATATTGTTATACACATTTTTAAATTCCAATTTTCCACATGATTGATGTTAAAAGATAATGTGGCACAAGTGTAAGATATTTGTAAATGCAGTTTCTGGTGATATAGAACAAGCAAACAGTGTCTATGAAAGGTTGTGTTCTTCTTGTTAAGAGCTGAGATAGAGTTAAGCATAATCATATTATTTGTATACAACTATCAGATTGTCGTATTTGTTTTGGGGCGGCCAAATTCAAAATGGTTGATCTCAGGAGAGCTGCAGTAGCCTAGCTGTTAGTGAAGTGAACTCACTTCTTAGGCTAGTGGTCCGGATAGAATTCCGCAGTGAGCGTGGAATATTTATCTGACCATAGCGGCTCTCAGGTCGACCCATCCTTAATTGGGTGCCACAAAAAGCACTGGAAAGTAAAGGTGGCCGCAATGAATAATGCGGGCTTAACACCATATTATCCAACATACCTCAGAAAAGGTTTTTTTAGTTTGCTTATATATCTCATGATCATCATCTAATAGCTTGTCCAGAGCAGAACTTTCCACCCTAACAGTCCTTGATAATTTCTCTCTCATATGTCAGATACCCCGCCTCTGCTGCTGTCATGCTCAAACCATCAGACACATTCTGAATCCATTTTCCCATGGTTATCTTTTTCACAGAGATGCCTCTTCCATAATGGTCTTCTCCAACCTTTCATGTCTCTTTATATGTCCAAAATACTTCAATTTTCTCATTCTTATTTGTAATATCAACCAGTTTTATTTGATTTTGAGTTCCTTCTGAATATATTTATTTGTTTTGTAATTTCTCTTCCCACAGTATACAGAGGACCCTTCTATAACACTTATATTCAGAAGTTTCAAATATGCTTTTGTACTTCCTAGTGAAATGTCCATGATTCACACCCATACATTATCATTACGAATATGCAGTTCTCTATTTGTTTATTGTTGAATACGTTTTTATTATTTCATAGATTGTCTATAATATTTCAGAATCAATTACTTTGTGTGCCCGGGAACTGCGGCCTGGAATAGGTGAGCCATGTTTCTGCAATTATGCTTGAATTCTATTGAAATATAGTATACTGTGTGCCAATGCCGAGGCCAATTTTGAGATATCAGAAGTAAAAATTAATTCCTATCTAATCTGCCACCATATTTGGCAGCTGAGAGAGGCAGTATTCAAACAAGTAAAGGCATGTCAACATCACACTGGGTGCCTTTGCTTCTCAGTGCTTCTATTGCACCAAATTGAGACTTGGTCGACATGAGAGTTGTTCATCATCATTAGGTGCTGTGTCGGCTGGCATAGGTGATCATCGATCTCCATAAATCTCTGGTGTTTGCTATCATCTTAGTTGTTGACGCTCTTCCATGCCATGATGTCAGGCTATCGAAAATTTTCTCTGTCTGCCTTTCTCCATCTCATCTCCCCTCTATTTTACTGGTTGTTACAGTGTGTTCTAAACCTCCCTTTCTCCTCACATGCCCAAAAATGATGACTGCCTCTTTCTTATATTGATGATAAGCTTTCTTTGTGTCTTGATCTCATTCAACACCTTCACATTAGTCATTTTAGCAGTCTATGGGATTCTCATCATTCTTCTGTAAAACCATACCTCTGTGGCCCTCAGAGATTTTTCGATCTGTTTGATTATTGTCCATGACTCACATCCATATGTCGGTATTGGTTCTATGTAGCACTGTATGACTCTCACTTGAGAGTTGTTACAGTTGGAAAACAATCTACTGTCACAGTGGAATCAATCCCTGGACTACTCGCGTACAAAGCAAGTACACTAAACTCTCAACAACTAATCACAGCACTATGAAGTCAGTGAGTTCGAGGACATTGAGATGGCAGCTCTATTGAGAACAGAGATCTTATGGATGTGTACAATGTGTGAGCATGTTGATTGAAACTGAACTATACAGTAATTAAATTGCAATAAGAAATATGTAATATATGCTCAACATTTTTTTACAGTGTAGTTATAATGTGTTTAGAAGTAGTTATAATGTGTTTAGAACACATTGTGACAACCGGTAAAATCTACAGAAAGAGAACATTTTTGATAGTCCAACTTCATGACACGGTAGAGCGTCAACATCTGAGATGATAGCAAACACCAAAGACAGATTTGTGGAGATCCATGATCGCCAACGCCAGCCGGCACGGCACCTGATGATGAGTTATAATGACCATATTAATAGTTCTTATTTTAAAAAATGTTTAATTATTTAAAGGTTTTATTATTATTTGTTTGGTCCAATAAATCTGTTAACTCCTTGTGGACCAAAAGCCACACTATGTGGCTTTGGGTTGAGCCTTTTACCAGGAGCCACCCTGAAAGGCGTTTTTATTCTAAAAACAAATGGCCATGTAAAAACATGGATTTTGCCCTGGTCTACTAAGAGTTAAATTAGTGGTTGTTAAATTGAGAGTTGGTATAATTGCAAAACATATCTAGATTTAAGTTAAACCTTTTTGGTTGATACCAGCTGAAAGGACAATCAATATATTTATTAAAATTGCAACAATGTGGGATCTTTGTGGCGTAGAGGTTAGGTGCTCGCCTCGCATTTCCAAAACTAGGTTCACACCCTCGTGGAGTCATCAGGATATTTTTTCAAAGATCCCTTATCTCAGTGTAGGTGAGATAGAGTTTCTAATCCTATCGGAGACGAATGATAAATTGTAGGTCCTGTGTTCAAAATCGAGAAGAGCAGACTGGAAAGCCGATGTTCTGGCAAAATTCAGTAGAAAGATTACAAATTAAAATTTGTACAAAATATTTTCACCATCTTTTAAATTACACCGGGACCCTCACACTGGTACTATGCAGTTTGTGCACTGCTGCTGAGATCTTCCTGTGTAAGAAAGAGAGACACAGAGGTCATGCTTTGTGCAACCCTCTCTGCAGGTTGCGTGTCATTTCTGCAGACAAGGATGGAGCCATATAGGGAAACCTGCTGCAATAAAGTAAATCCTACACAGTTTGACTTACACTTCACTAGGGTTTCCACATTTATCCTTACTTATCACAAATTTAATGTTAAATTGATTTTTATTCCTCAGTCTTGCGGGATGTCCAGCTGCAGCTGTGAGCAATATTGTATCAGCAGCAGCTAACACTGAAGGTGCCCTAGGAATGGTTATCTGTGACTGGACAGGCAAAGGACATCTCAACCATCAGCCGTTCTCCTGGCCTGGTATCCTTTCGGCTGCAGGCTTGGCATGGAACAAGAAAATTCATAAGGTAAACAAACACTTTATTCTGCTGTACTTGTGGAGATGATTAGATCAGATCAGGTACCATCTCTTCAGCATAGACTGACTGTTTTGAATCGATAACATTTTATAACTCCGTTTACTGGGGCCGTTGTCATTTCTGACCCTCAGTTGATGCTTCAGAAGATCCAGAATGGTTGGTTGAGTGAATGTCGCCTACAGATGTATCCAACCTCCAAAGACTGACATGGATCTACTGTCCCGGGCATGCAGTTGTTTACGACAATGAGAGAGCGACATGCTTGCATTGATTGTTGGGGAATTTAGGATGGATAATGGAGATGTTCTTAGGCCTCTTGGCAACTTACTGTTAGTTGGGGACACTAAAGTTGAAGTTGAATCAATCCAGCGATTGAAGGGAGTTTGGAATTACTTGTTGTACAAGTAGAGATGGATGCTTGAGGAGCAGAGAGAGGAGTGTGTTTAACCAGCAAGCTATAGGAACTATCAGTGTGCATACCCTTATCTGATAGGAAAGTCTGAGCACCTATCGGTCTGCCCTGAGTGCTGTGACATCAGTTCAGTTACCAATAACTATTTTATGTCTCATCCATGGAGGTACAATCAACCAAACTGTTCTTTGTCCATCTCTTAATGGTTCCTTGCTACTTATATTGTGAGTCTTGCTCTTTCCTTTTTTAAAATTATGGCTTTTAACAAAGTGCCATGTCTCCTCCATATGCCTTCTTCTGTGTTTGCTCTACAGAAACCAGTTGTTAAACCACTCTTTGTGGCCTGTATGTGATTTGTGGTTTAGAGCATGAGTTGTGCCAGTTAGGCTTATACAGACATGTGTGCCTGTAGATATGGTTTCTGTGCGTTAAAAAAAATTCAGGTTCATATACTCATTAAAATTACTTTTATTCCTGTTGCACTGTTCATTTCTGGCCTGCTCCAATCTTAAATCCAAGCTCTTGCAATAATACAACTATGTTACAGCTACTGTGCTTCAGTGATTTTTGTATGTTTTCCAGGATGTCCTAGAAACCACTTTGCCAGCATTATTGAACCAACATGTGTTTCGTGACCAAGCAGGAGTTCTAGGAAATATTATTATAGAGCTTGGTCAAGCTGAAACTTATGCAATTCGTAGAGCAAGAAATCAAGGAAGTAAGTGTCTCTTTATCCAGCCAACAAGCACAGAACAACCACTTCACAATCACTGTTTTCATGTTTATCTTTATTTTCTGTTTTCCTTTTTGTAACCCCAAGTCGAAATAATGTATGTCAAAATGTGATTTCTTCTTTGCTTCTCTATTTCCATCTTGTATTTTGTGCAAAAAAAGTTTAATGTTCATAGATCAACTTTACATATCTTTCCTTTAGTTTGCTTGAAATATTGTCTATGTATTCAATATTGTCTCTTGTATAAACTTCTCTGTCCTCTACAGCTCATACAGAGGTCCATGTAGCTCTCTGTCCAGTGTTGTTTCACTATACCAGTGAGTTTGATTCAGTATATCATATTCAGGGAAATCTTGAAGCACATGCTCTGCAGTCTGATATGCCTGTACACATGGCTGAATTGCCAATCTTTAATTTTGTATACATGTGGCTGCGGAGTCGATTGCTTCTCGCTCCAAAGCGCAGAATGACAACCCACTCCAATCTGCTCACACCACGGTAGTCATCCTGTGTCGACATAGGTGGCCCTCTGACCAATCCAGTCATCCCCTTCTTTTGGTGGTAGGTAACTGGCACATTCGGCTGCTCTCCTGCAGCCCTTTCCTTGGCCAGTTGGTCTGCTGTTTCATTTCCTTAACTTTACATACATTAACTATCTACAGTTCAGCCGACCTAAAAGCGTACAAAACATGTACTTATTATGTTGCTATATTTGTAGCAAAAGTATAATTTATTCAGATATTTATACATTTCTATTTTAAGAACACATCCAAAAGCGTTCATTTTTTTAAGTTTCATTGTTCTATCTCATGTGATCAATGTTTAGCATTTTTAACTCGATTAAAATTTTGTTTTAGCATATTAAGTGCTCTCATGCACAAACATTGTTCATCGCTTTCCGAGTAGGGGAGTTTCAGGGTTGTGAATCCCAGCCACTCACCAGGTTGAGATCGATGGGTGTTGATATTTGTACATCCCAAAAAGAACGACATACCAATTATGCAAAGGAATTGATTGATCAACATCAAACTGGCATATTAGGCTGCTGGATTTGTTAAGGTGGAGATCAGAGCATCTGTGGACATATCCAGAGTTCTATGATGATAGTCCTCATATAACTGAACTGTCCATTGCTTTTTTACATGAATAGTTTGGTCCCTTCTTCCCTTTTTAATTTAGGGCCATAGGTACTCATGGGTTCACTTAATTTTTTTCTAGGAACCTGTTTTCATACCACGAGGTATATTGAAGAAAATGGGGTTCGTGAAAAGTGAGACGCAACTGGGTGGAGGTACTGGTACAGACAATGATCAGAGAAATCACCTTATTTTTGTCCCTGGGCATGCAGGAGTTAGGAGTAATGAACGAGCTGATAGATTGGCTGGCTTAGCTACAATATCAGAGGGAGCTGCAATGGATCGAAGTGACATTCTTCACGCATTGAGAGAGTCTTTCCGAACAGAGGAGTTTCAGGGCTGTGAATCCCACTCGCTGACCAGATTGAAAGAGATGGGTGTTAATATTGGTGCAGCCCGAAAAGAACGACATACTAAATATGCAAAGAGATTGATTAATCAACATCGAACAGGCGTGTTGGGTCGCTGGACGCTGCTGGATTTGCTGAGGCGGAGATCGAGCACCTATGGACATGTCCGGAGTGTTATGATGATAGTCCTCTGATAACTGATGGGGTTTGTGTATTGTTCTTTGCCCAACAGCATAGAAGGGGGATGTGGTCAACATCATAATGGCACCTTTTACTTCCAAGTGTTTCTCTAGTACCCAATTGAGGATGGGTTGATATGAGAGCCGTTGCGGCCTAAAGAATTCCACTCCCACTGTAGAATTGATCTCTGTACCATGTGAATATGAAGCAAGTGCACAAACCACTATGATATCACAGCTCGAATGTTCACTGAATTAACCAAATTTATTTATCTCTATTAAAGCTAGTGGTCTGCCTCTGACATTTCACCACCATACAATTTGCCAATGCAGTGGCATAGCAACTATCACCACTGCTCAAACACCCAAACACAGACATGGCAACCAAACAACAACTAATAAACTGTATTTCTGCTAACTCTCTATTATCATGTCAAATGCGCATAACTGGCACAACATACAATTGCTCTTAGGCTCAGATCACATACAAACACAAAGAGTGTTTTAACAAGTGGTCGATATGGAGCATTTGAAGAAGAAGATAGGTCGGACATGAGCGCAGTGAAATCAGTTCTAGTAAGAAAATAAGTGTATATGAAATTGTTGACTTAATATGTGTGTGTCTTGTTGCTTCCACACAGTTGAAGATTTTAGTGACCTACCAGAGGAACAAGGATCAATTCTGTACAGATTCCTTATTCATCCTGATGGTGTTCCTCTTGAGTTTCTATCCACTGATGCTTTACAGGTGAGTGTGTATTCTATAAAGAAATCCTTTTCATACCACTTGGTATATAGGGTAATACGGTGTTAGGCTTATATTTATCATTGATCGTCAGCACACGATGGAAGGTGTGGTCAACATCACGCATGTCGTCTTTACTTCCAGAGCTTTACCTGGTATCCAGTTGAGGCTGGGTCGACCTGAATGTAGGAAAAATTCCATGCAAATTGTGAAATTGAACCCGGACCACCAGGCTAGGAAGAGCATTCACTAACAACTACGCTACTGCAGCTCTCATGTATTCTGTAAGCATGCATTAAGTTTTGATTTTAGTAAGCAAAAGTAGCCTTTCTAAATCTTATTAATGAATATCAAGCGCCAGATAATGAACGTAAAATCATAACAGTGATGAAATGTCTTGGAAAACCTGCAGGAGTAACAAGGATAGATATAATTAGAAATGAAAAAATTAGAAGACTAAAATTGAAATTTATTAAAGAACAACAGATCAAGTGGTTTGGATATTTTACAAGAATATCTTGGTGGCGCTTGCCACAGAGAGCTACTCTGAATAGGACATAATGACTAAAGCAAAAGAAAGGCCATGTAAAAGATAGAGTGAAGACATCAAGACCAACCTTAGAAAAATGAACACCAGTTTACAAGATGCAGTGGATAAAGTGAAGCCGCAGAGGCACATTTGTTAGTGAACTCGCTTCTTAGGCGTGTGTTGCAGGTTCAATTCCCCAGTGGGCGTGAAATATTTTTCAGACCGTAATGGATTCCAGATTGACTCAGCGTCAATTCGATACCAGGTAAAGTACTGAGAAGTAAAGGTGGCTGGCTGGATGTTGACCACATCACCCCATCGCGTGCTGACGGTCAATGAAAAATATGGACCTAACACTGTATTACCCAATATACCTCAAGGTATGAAAAAGGGTTCCTTTACTTTTTTAAAACAAGAAAATACAGTCATATGGGAAGCAGAACATTGTGCCAACAGACAATGATGCATGTTACCATCTCAACAGAAAATAGCAAGTTGTGATCTTCGACTCCACACATGCCATAACAGATTGAGATACCATCTTTTGAACAAGCTGAAGATAGGAACTTTGATGAGTGTAACTGTGGCACTGACACAATGACCTATGTACATATTTAACACAGATGTCCATCATGTCAGGAGCAGAGAAGTCTTCTATGACTGCCCATATTTCCATTTCAGCACATGCTCTTTCTAGATCTCTGAGACATACCTCTCTATTTTGTGCATATTTAGTTAAGACACATGGCCAGCCCTAATCCCAATGACAACATCAACCATCTTACAAGGGGAGACGGTGAGGTTATGGCAGTGACAAAATCCCTGGAGTAGCTAAAGTCGCAAACATTCACTCATGCATACATGCTCAGAGACTATGAGCATGATACAGAAGATCAAGGCATGTTGTGTACGAAGGCAGTGGATGCAACCAACCCACACAGAATGAGAGTTGTTAGTCTGAACACTTCGAAATATACGCTTAGGAGGAGATCGAAGCAATTATGGACATGTACGATGAAGATGATCCCTAAATCAACAAGGAGATATCAGAGCACAGTTTTTAGACTCTGAACCCAACACATAACACTTAATAATCACTTGAACAGAATTCAAACACAACACACTCCAGAGTGTCAACTGTGTGCACATCATCATGAAACCGTTCACCACCACTTCTTCAGGTGCCATGCCCTAGATGATGCCAGGAAGATCCTTCTTTTTCCAAGGCCAGATAAATGGAACACATTATACAGAATAAAAGAGCAACTTACAAACACATACAGATATCACTACATAGCAGTAGGCCTAAAGACAAGAGCTCAAGTGCTGCTGAATCATTGAAGAAGCAGAAGTGCATATTTAGACTGAGTTCTGACAGAGAACCAAGAGGAAGAAAATTTAACTTCTGCACACAGACATCTTCTTCTTCGAACGTTCCATATCAACCCCTTGTTAAATCACTCTTTGTGATTTGTATGTGATCTGAGCCTAAGAACGATTGTACTTGCACCTACAAGTAGGTCATCGTGTCCGATTTGAGCAATACTTTTTATTTACTATGGTAGCTTTCCTAGGCCCCTATCTCAGTCACCTCTTATGACATGCCTTGTAGGTCGCAGTGTTACTATTATTTGCTCCTCTTGCGAGCCCGGCAACACAGGCAAAAGATATTCCAGCTTTGTTTTGAGGGTAATTATAAATTAATTCTCTACTTGCCACCAGCATGTCACAAAACACTTAAGAAAGTGCCAGACAACTCTTTCTGGGGCGAACTCACAGTGTGTTTATGGGGAAGCTATCAAGACAGAGGTTCAACTCACTATAGAGCTAATGCTCCTGGCTTGCAAGTAAGTAATACATTAAATGCAACTCTCATAGTTTGATCAAACCTATTGACTTGAATAAAAACCTATTTTGTACATTTGAGTTACATACGCTCATAGTTTTATGTGAAGACACAGTTAAATCTATCTATATCCTCTTTGACACATAATGCTTTCACAAGAGATTTTCATTGTTGCCGTTCTGCCGCTATTCTACAGTTGTCCTTATCAGTACAAAATCTCAATTATTTTTCTACAGTTTTCTCCACGTTTCTTTGGACACCAGACCTTATTTGCCCATCCGAAGTCTTAGCCAATGCACCAGTTAAATGCATTCAGTGAATCTTCAAAATATCATCATCATGTAGCCTGCCCTTCACAAAATGTTGCTGTCATCACAGCTCACTGGTCAACTCTCGATCTCTAGCAAGTTCTCCCATCCAAAGACACAGTGTCATGTTCAAAGTTTCATTAACATCTTGCCACAGTCATCTTTTTGTCCCCTGCCCTGTATTACTGCTCTCTCCAAACCACTGATGTTAATGTGACCAAAATATTTCATTTACCGGACATATTGTTTACGAGTCAATGTTCCACAATGTTTAGATTTTGTCATATTGCTATATTATTTTTTCTCTCTCTTCTTTGTCCAGCACGGTCTAAGAATTTTCTGTAGCACTCTCTTTCAAAAGATTTGATTTTGTTCTTTAATGCATGTGTTATGACCTATGATTCACATTCATATGTTACAACAAAAATATTATGCCATAGTTTCTTCCTGCTTTGGTTATTGGTTACAGAACTGATGTTACATCACTCCAGGCAGACCCATTGGTGCTAAGTTTCCCTTAACAGATGTCGAAGGGTATGCATACTGATGGTTCCTGTAGCTTGCTGGTTAAACATTCTCTGTGTTTCAGGCATCCAACTGTACTTGTACAATGTGTAATTCCAAACTCCTTATATCGCTGGATTAACTCAACGTCAATTTCAGTATCCTCATCCAACACTAGGTCGTCAAGAGACCAAAAACATCCCCTTATCCATCCTAAACTCTCCAACAGTCAATGCTTTCGATGCAAGTCTGTCAGCTCTCTCATTGCCGCGAACACCCCCATGCCCAGGACAGTAGATCCATGTGAGTCTCTGGAGGTTGGACACCTCTATAAATGACAACCACTCATACTGCTACCTGCCATTCCTACTTACAACCATATGAATTGTCACGGGGCTCTTGTGTACAATCTTCATTAATCCAAATCCAAGCTATTCCAAATGTGTAACATTTTTAATGTCTTCATTATTGATGGTCATTTTAAGGGGGGATTCGGGTCTTGAAAATCAAGAATCTATTTTCGTTGTTTTCATATTAATATAAAATTTGTATAAGCATTTTGAAAGAGTATGACTTAGAATAGTAGAAAAAATTAGTAAAAAAAAAAATGTCAAAGTGTTGCCATGGAAACAATACAAAATGGCCGCAAAAAAAAAATTTCAAATCCCTAAGGCTCTGAATCTAATGAATGTAAATGAATTCTGTTTTCACTCTAAGGTGCGCAATTGTAATATCTAAAATATTACACATGATTTTTAGGATATATTAAATATTTAATTTTTATAAATTTTTGGTAAAAATTCCCTCAAAATGTGGTCAAAAAAAAAGCTGTTTTTGGAGGGTGTGTTTACACAAAAATTCATAAAAATGTAATATTTAATATATCCTAAAAAGGATCAGTAATTTTGTAGATATTACAATTGCACACCTTAGAGTGAAAACAGAATTCATTTATATTCATTAACTTCAGAGCCTTAGGGATTTGAAATTTTGTGCTAGGCGGCCATTTTGTATTGTTTCCATGGCAACGCATTGATTTTTTTTTTTTTTACTAATTTTTTCTACTATTCTAAGTCATAATCTTTCAAAATTGTTATACAAATTCTACATTAATACCAAAGCAAAGAAAATAGTTTCAAGACCAGAGTCCCCCCTTAAGTTTATTAAGACTGGGTGATGCGAAAATGTTTGCAGAGGCGAAACTGGCATCGATTGGGTAGAAAATAGTCAACTAGAAGATTTGGATTTTGCAGATGATATTGCCTTGTTAAGTAGAAACAATCAAGATATGCAAAGAAAAACAGACAACTTGACATCTATAGCATCAAAAGTTGGACTGCAGATAAGCTATGAAAAACAAATATAATGAAGACACCTATGGCAAGTAATGCAGATATCACACTGGAATCTAAAATGATAAAAATAACAGAGCAGTTCACCTATTTGGGTAACAATTTTGATTGCACAGGAAATGTTAAAAATAAATTATGATACGAATTGGCAAAGCAACATCAGCTTTTAAAAGTCTAAATAAAATATGGAACTGCAAGTTATATAGTATTAAAACTAAATTATGAATTTTCAATTCAAATGTTGTATCAATCCTAACATATGCCAGCGAGAGTTGGAAAATGACTAAAGATATAGAAAGCAAGTTGAATGCATTTGAAAATAGATGTCTGCGAAAAATAATGAATATAAAATGGAACGAATTCAGGAGAAGTGATGAAATCAGAGACATGTCTGGTCAACCACTAGTGACAACTGTTATAAGAAAGAGAAGATGGAGATATGTTGGACACACCTTGAGGAGAAATGATCAACGAATATCAAAGCAGGCATTGAAGTGGGATGCAAAGGGTTCAAGAAAGAGAGGTCGACCTAAGGAGACCCTGAAGCGAACTTTGCTGAGAGAGGCAGGAAATATCGGTCTCAGTTCCATGGAGGAGATTGAGCGAGTTGCCCAGGATAGAGCGGTATGGAGAAATTACTTGCAGGCCCTATGTAACGTATAACAGTATGAGAGGAATTATTATTATTATTTTAAGTTTACATTTTGTTTTGTCAGTGAGCATAATAGTTGACAGAATACACATTCTCCGCTTGAAAAACTTGAAATGATCAATTTTAAGAACTTAAGATAAATATAAGACTAATTTAATGATCTGTAATTTAAAAATCTTACAGATAGATTATCTAATAACTTATTCTAATTGCATTATGATACAGGATGTGTCATCTGTCTATTTCTTGTTAATTTGTTTCATTGGTACATTTTTTAAAGAATTGGCAAGGCTCTAGTACTGTCTGGTCGCAAACCAGACAAACAAACTGGTTTTGGAGTTGTCAACTTTGGAATCAGTAATTTGTCAGTCACCACTAAAACTGATTTGGCCAATAAGTATGCAATTTTTTTTGTAAATTTCAATTTAATAATTCAGAGTAATTGAAAAACAATAGAACATGTGTTTAAATAGTTTTGTCTGCATGAAACACTCCCAATTTTTCAGTTAAAAAAACACATCTCATTCCTACTCAAGTCATGAGAGGAGACTTAACATCTTTCACCTTCAGGTGGTAGGACACGATAACCAACTCTGAAGTACTGTGCCGTGCAAACTTGCTTTCCATCATGGGCATGCCCAGCGGTGGAAGACTAAGATGGCTAGGGCATGTGAGAAGAATGGACAATAGCCGCAGACCACAGCATGTGTTGTTCTGTGAACTTTCGGACGGGAAGAGGCACCCAAGACAGACCACTGCTCAGATATAAGGATGTATGCAAGGCCTTAATGAAGAACTTTTCTATCAGTCCCAACAAATAGAAAAACTAGTTGATGACCGATCTATGTGGAAAACAATATTACGCAAAGATGCAGAATCTTTTGAAAAGAGACTTAGGGACGAGCTGAAAGACAATAGAGTCAAGCACAAATTCAGAAGTTGAGTAAAACATTTACCAATTGACTGTCTATAAAGACAAGAAAGGCCATATGTATACACCTCATAGTCTTCAATCTTATCTTCTAACTGTATGTTCAGTGTCCATATTTCAGCACATTAAAATAATTAAGAATATATATTTTAACACTTCATGGACAGAAGAAAGAATGAAAGTGTCCATTTTACAATAGTTTAAAATTGAAGAGGAGTGGCTTGTAAAGAAAAATGTAATACTTTGGACATATAAAACGACATACCAGAGATATGATTCTCTGGAAATCTTGCTGGAGGGCATGATACCTGGCAGACAGAAGAGAGGTAGACCAAAGTGAAGATAGGGGCAAGAGGTCATAGATGTTGAATATCACTGCAGCAGATGACAAACACCTCAGGCAAGACAGGGAGGCATTTAGAACTGCTGTCATGAGAGCTAAGTTCCAACAGGAACAATCTACATCATGATGATTATAACACTGAACAAAAGAAAAAAACTAGGCACGACAAAGATGAAGTATTTACACAAGAGTTCCAGGAGGATCAAGAAAAGACAGATTTGGGGTACAATATCAGTATTGAACTTTATCAAGAAACAACAAATTAAATGGTTTGACCACACAAGCAAATTATCAACAGACAGTGCTCTTCAAAGGACAATTGCTACAGTGGATACAAGACAAAAGATTAACAATGCAAACATGTGGACCATCCTGTTTTGCCTCACAGAATCTAGATATAGATTTAAAGTACTGGCTTTTGTGTGTGCTTCATAAATAGTGTTTTTCACCACCTCTGATATTTCTGAGGTCTATTTTTTGCGTAGACTATCTTTTTGTTTGTATCGACTGTATCAGAGTAACATTGCTTTTTGAGGCGCACTGTCTGTTGGTAATCTGCTTATGTGGATGAACCATTGAATTTGTTGTTTATTGATGTTCATACTGATGTTGTACCCACTTTTTTTCCTGATGTCTTATTTTCTAAACTGGTCTCTTCTTGTTACTCCCGGCATTCTGCATAAACACTTCATCACTGTTGTGACTAGTTTCCTTCTATCGCTTGATGTCAGCGTCCGAGATTGGCACTGATAGCATAAAGTTGGAAGAAAGATTGTGTTGAGCAATGCTCTTTTAGTGTTCATGTTCGCATTTCAAAATTGGTGCCATTTGTTATATGATGAAAATCGTGACATATCCTTTACAGGACTTAGCCACCAGCAATAGTAAACGAGTCATCAATTTTCTATGCACCACTTATATGTTTAGTAGTTTACCATTGCTTTCTGAATGCCAAGGTTTTTTTTTATAATTCGTAAAAATCCAAGGGAACTAATTTGCTTCCAAACTTGCCCGCCACGGAGTTTGAACCAGGTATGCTTGGGTTGTGATCAAGCTCAGTATCGATTAAGCTAAAGACACTCACTTTAGCTGTTCAAACTGTCAAAATGTTGTGTAATTTCATCCACACAATAGAATTCTTCCAAATATGAAGCATGCAGAAATTCATGCTTCTATTTTCATTATTCACTGTGGGGAAATGTGGTACATTACTTTCTGACCCATCCGTGTCTTGCCGGGTACGCAAGGGAGCAAAGAATAGTAGCACTGTGACCTACAAGGCATGTCGTAAGAGGTGACTGATGTAGGACCTAGAAAAGTTACCCTAGTATATAAAAAGCATTCACAGAAATCAAATGTGCTGGCCTACATGTAGGTGCATAACTGGCACAACGTACAATTGCTCTTAGGCTCAGATCACATACATATCACAAAGAGTTGTTAACAAGTGGTCGATATGGAGCATTCGAAGAAGAAAAGAAATATACTTTCAGTATAATATTTGCCATTTTCTTTTGATTAGGTTGTTGGAACTCATCAAGCAGTTCAGAGATGTATGGGCACAACGAGCAAACCCAAGTGTTGGACTTGGTGATTCTATACAGAGACTTAGAAGCTTGTTCAAAGTTCTGCTTCCAGAACCATCACACTCAGAACTTGTTAGCATTGAACTGGACCATTGAAATTATATCAATAATCTGTGGGCATATTTTTAGTACAAGGTGTAAAGACCAAATTAATTTATTACCCTTTTTTTTTGTAAACATAGCTGACGTGTGATCTGGCATGTCAGTGAATTTTTCAATACGTTATAATTGTTGGGCCGCTGGGCAATGCTGGATTTGTTGAGGCGGGATCGAGTACCTATGGACATGTCCGGAGTGCTATGATGATAGTCCTCATATAACGGATTATTGATAAAAATATCAGGAGTTAATTGCCTGCATTCATATTTATGATGAAGAGCATATTTATATGTAATCTGATGGAATGGACATGAAATTGGCAAGTACAGATGTTAGAAAAGTTGTCATTATAATAACACGAGAGAACAACACAATGTGCCTTGTCAAGTATGCAGCAGTCTTTGTCTTTACTGCATGTGTTACCACTTTTTAGAGCGGTGTAGAACAGGGGTACATGATCCTGAGAAAGTTAATGGTTGCATGGCTAGTGCAGTCACAGCGAAATTATTCAGGTATGGTTTTTCTTTATACCCTGACAGAAAAACTTCTTGACCTTGCGGAATCAAACTTGGTCTAACTTAATGGGAGATCCTGCTCGAATCCATTCGGTCAGACGCTCCTCTCCTGTATGCAACAGTACACAAATTAAACCACATGTCTTTGTCGGGAAGCATTTGATGACACCAAGGCATGAAGGCAAACACAACTGAATAGTTCATTCACTTAATAGAATGTGTAGTCAGTTATGCTAGGTGTAAATATACTCTTCCCTTTGTGTATCTTATTGGGGTTGCAAGAATAGGACCACAATACCAAGCATGTAAACAATGGAAGGCCCCACAGAAGACTAGTAACCTTGTGTACTTCTTCTACGAACGCTCCATATCGACCACTAGTTAACCACTCTGATTTGTATGTGTTCTGAGCCTAAAAGCGGCTGTGCCAGTTATGCGCCTACAAGTAGGCCAGCACATCTGATTTCTGCTAAGCTTTTTATCTACTGGGGTAGCTTCCCTAGGCTACTACCTCAATCGCCTCTTATGACATGCCTTGTAGGTCACAGTGTTACTATTCTTTGCTCTTGTGTGGGCCCCGGAAACACATGGGCGACCTTGTGTACAATAATTGTTACAAGATTCATCACTGCGTCAATACACACATACCTTGAAACAAATTCACACAATGAGATCAATGTGCATCTTATGAGGTTGCAAGAATATGTTCACACTAGCAAGCATGTCAAAGAAGGTGAAGGATGGTTCCACAGAAGACTTGTAACCTTGTGTGAAATACTTCCTGCAGGATCTATCACTGTATAATATGCTTTGAAACAGTTCCGGACAATGAGACCAATCTTTCATATCTCTCTCTCTCGCGATCACCGTCCAGACCGATGTACCAGATTTCCCATAAATTCTATTCATGTGGAAATCTGATTCATGCAGCGTTAGCATTGGTGTGTTTTACGTCACATCTTCAGCACCATTTGGAGCTCTGGTGCTTATCCTTCGTCGATGTGTCCGGTTTCAGCCAGGGTTTACTCGGTTCGCTCTCCGTTCTGTAGCCGTCTAGTGTTTTTCACGGTGTGGGTAGCTAGCCCCAACCCCTAGTAGCTTCTTACGACATTGTGGCGGGTAACAGTGGTTCTATTCTTTACACCCCAATTTGGGCCCTGGTAACCACTCGGGCGAATCTTCCATCTTATTGAGGTTGCAAGAATATGACCACACTAGCAAGCATGTCAAAGAAGGTGAAGGAAGGTTCCACAGAAGACTTGTAACCTTGTGTGCAATAATTGATTCAGGCTCTATCACTATAGCATGCTTTGAAACTGTTCTGCGCAATGAGACCAAGCTGCATTGATGGCCACATGCTCCTACTTAACTCTAAAGGAAAGATGATTAAACAGGCTCTGTTTATAACAAACTATATTATACTTAGTAATATAAGACTTTGCCACGGTTAGAATAATTATAATGAAAATAATATCTACTCATCTTTTTTACTTTTACATTTTGTTTAATAATATGAAATGGACGTGCTACACATGATGTCATTGTTCTGAAGGATATCAAAATAGTCTCTCGATACCTGGTGTCATTGTCTTGTAGGGTGTGGAAATAGACACTCAACACATGGTGTTTTTGTTCTGTAGGGTGTTGAATAGATAATACATTGTGTCTTTGTTCTGTGGGGTGTCGAGATAAGACACTAAACCTGTGGTGTCATTGTTCTGTAGGGAATCATGTATACATATTCTATTTTTTACAATTCACTATAAAGCTGGGTTAATGCTATTCTGGTTTTTTTGTGTGGTAAATCTTGCATGGAACTTGATGATATTAAATGTGGATGTAGCTTCCATTTTTTTGTAATATGCACCAAGTGGGCCTATATTTACTTTGGTTTAAATCTACATTTTTGCTCAGATATTTACAGATTTATGTATTGTTAAAGGCTATTTTACTTTTAGAATAGTGTCTTTCATATGCTATCATTTTAAAATGTGATTTTTATTATGTTGAGCTCCCTGCCATTTAACTTATTTTTTACTTTTTTTTCTAACTTGTGAAAAGTATTGGGCTGCAACTGAAGTTGATGGGTGATATTTATTTTGCATTATTATCTTGCAATACCATTTTGAGACTGCTTGCAGGGACTTCGATTTCTACTTCTTTCTTTTCTTTCTGATCAACCATTAACCCTTCTGTGTGGTTTTTGCTGAGAACATGAATATGTTGCATCCCGGTTTATAGGAATGTAGAACAGACGCATCAGATTTTGGCCAAAATTTGTACTATTATTTACCAAATATTGTTTATTCTGCTCATTTTTTTTCTCTTGTGGGTTTGAGTCAAGATCATGTCTAGTAACGTTTCTTGATATTCTATCATTCTCCATCTTTAATCTCCAACTGCATTAGATGTGGCCATAACCTGAGTTTGTTATTACATGTGACTATCTAATGAGAATTATATGACAAATACATCTGCAATTTTGAACTAATCTTGTTCAAGTGCCATTCTTATATTTTTCACCCCTAGAGAGGCATATGTCTGCAACCAAAGTTTTCCAGGCCCTCCTATCCAAGGCCATCATTTCCATATCTCTTCTCATTTTCTTGCGAGTCTGCAGCCCGATTCCTTTAGGATTTCATCGGGTCGCTTCAGGAGTCCTTCCTTGCGGGGTCATTCTTCTTCCTCGGGTGGCAAGCTATGAGTTTCCCTGGTTGTAGTTCTGTAGCTATCTAGTATTTTTTACGGGTGGGATGGCTAGCCCTTTGTCCGACCTCCTTAGTCACCTCTTAGGACTGCATTGTGGGTAAGTGGCTCTATTCTTTACACCCTGATTTGGTCCTCTAACCACTCAGAAAATCTTGTTTTCTATCTACTCTTCATGTTCCGTTTGAAGACACACACGACTTCCACAAAAGATTATCATTGTTGCCATTATGTTACCTTTCTACCAATTTTTTCCTTTAATGTCCAGGCCTTCTTTTTCCATCCACTGTCCATCAGAAAACTGTCCTAGCCAATGTCCCTACTGGCATACGAAATATATAACCAATCCACCTCCATATTATAGTACTGTATAGTTTTGTTTTCTGAGGAGCGTCTGGCCGAATGGATTAGAGTGAGGCTCCAATGCAGGAGACCCATGTTCAATTCACGGTAAGGCCAAGGATTTTTCTTTTGTGGGCATAAATGAAAAATCCTGACCTGAACAGCTTCGCGACTACACTAGCCATGCGCCATTAAATTCTCGTCCCACTTGTCCTACACCACCCTAAAATGCGGAACTACAGGAAGTAGCAACAGGTTTTTTTTAATGGTTATTTTTCTTCATTTGTTTCTCCTTCATTGAAGATCAAGTACCATCTCCTCAGCAATGTTGGCTGTTAACGATATATCTTCCACATTTTCTGTCATGATTCAACATTCTGTAGATTTATTTGTCTACCACTTGATCATTCATTTTAAAAAGACAGTGATTTGTACAAGAGACAACATTTGAAGCAAACAAAAAGCTTACTTACTCCTTTTACAATGGTTTTTAATAGTATCTTCTGCCCAGCGTGTTCGTAGTGGTTGGACTACTGGTGACATCCTCTGTGTGTGCGGGTTCAATTCCGCGGGATGGCAGAAAAAGCCCAGATTCATGATGTTCGTGGCACCGAACCAAGGGTTACGATGTCATGGCACCGAGCCGAAGAGCTGAAAAGCTCAAGTGCTTCTGGATCGGGAAAAAAATAGTATCTTCTATTTTTGATCTATAGCAGTAATGTTTTGTTATCCAGATTATTCCAGAACCTCCTCAATTTGTTTGCCTTTTGCTTCCTTGAATTACGTCCAGTTCTCTGATGAGACTTCTTTCCCAAATAGTGCAAATTTGTCTCTACTTTTCTGGTCATTTATATTTATGTGACATTGTCTATTATTTATGCTCCTTGGTTCTGTTTATGGTTATCCGTAGCCCTGTTTTTACTGTTTCAACTTTTTTTTGGTTGCAATTCTTGTTTGTGCAAATTGAAGACATTGATCATTACTTAAATCAAGATCTTCCAGTTCTTATGAAAAATCTATTGAAATTTCTGCCTTCAATTTGTTTGCTGTATCCAGTCTGTATTTCTGTCTGATTACAGTTTCAATTGTTTATGGTTCTGCGACTTGATCTACAGGTATTCCAATATCTTTTCTATGGTATTTCATTTGAACTCTTTGTGCTACTGTGTTCTTTTTATGAACAGTAACTGTTACTATTTTTCTTCAAGGTTCTGTAATCATAACTTATCTTAATTTTACAAGCTGCTGATTTTTTCATGTACTTTGTTTTATATTATTTTGTGTGGTGTTACAAGTAATCTGAAATCTTTCTGCTTATAAATTTGTAAACGTTTTATATTTCATAAACGTTTTAGTCTCATTAATCTCTTAACTGCTTAATTCCTATAAGCCGATGGGAACGCCACTATTTATTTGTTTTAGAACGATCTTCAAGAAAATTAAATTACCTACAAAGGGTATATTACTCATAAAAATCTGTTAATAATTAAGAAAAATGCAGTTAAATTTGTACTTACACCCGCAATGGGAATAGGGTCTAAATTTAATTCAGCAACGTCCTGTTTTTTTAATTCAGTAGCTGATCAGTTAAAAGTGTGATTAATTCTGCCCTAATTTTAACCTTCTAGAAAATAAATTTGATGAAAATAGATGACAAATTGAACTGATAAAAAGCAATATTATATACAGTACTATGGAAGCTACAAAATTGAGAAGAAACAAATTGATTTTCAAGGGGTCAACAAGATAACTTAGAATGTCTTTAGTAAAATTATTTTAAAGAATAGCTTCATTTCATGTTGTTCAGGCTTTCAGATTTGATGCGTGTTTGCAAGGGAATGTCTGCACATCAATTGTAGAAATTTGTTTTTCAGTTTTCAGCGGTACCAACTTTCCTGATGTTTCACTTTGATTGTAACATAATAGAACAGTCAGTCTGTCTTTTATTTTCCATGATATTTTTTACCCTTAAATATTAAGGTTTTATCAAGAAGGTTGAAAAAAATAATGTTTCATCAGAATTAAAAACATCACAGCTGTACAATGGTATTAATGTTCGCTATTGCAGCCTCGCACACATCTGTTCACTAACTGTTCACTAAGTTGTGTTGATTCATGATCCCTTTAATCCAACCCTCTAAACATGCTTTACAGTCAGAAAATCTCATCTGTTGTGTCTAATACATCGCCTGTGTTCGAACCACTGTTCCATCGGTCAGTACATTCGAAGCATGAACTTGTTTCAATCACTTTCATAAGAAAATGTCCAACTCTGTAAACTGACCATGCAAATCTGCGTTTATAATGCTATTTTGGTATGCAGTTTGAATTATTTTCTTTATGGTATTTGCAGTTGCCAGATGGTTGGGTTGAAAAATCATTCTGAAGAAAACAGAAATATTGACTCTGAAAATGGCCAGCACCAGTCAAACTAGAAGATAAAATCCTTCCAAATACAAATGCTTTCACGTATGTTGGAAGTTTTATCAGCCGCGAAGGAGCAGCTGGATCTGACATTAAAAGAAGGCTGAGTAAAGCACAAAGTGCATTCATGATCCTTCAGAACCAGGATTAATATATACCACAGCTGTGTGCTATCAATTTTACTATACAGATCAACATGCTGGAGAATGACAGAACAAAGTATTTAAAAAAACTCTAACTTCCATACAATTTGTCTGTGAAAGATCTTATGCATGTTCTGGCCAAATACTATTTTTAACCAGGAACTGCTTGCACAGTATCAACATGAGAATATGAGGACGATCATCCAAAAGAGGTGCTGAAGATGGATCAGCCATGGGATACTCTGTCATGAAAATTGAACTGAGATGGACATCAGAGAGTAAACAAAATATGGAAGACCTAAAACAACCTGGAGGAGAACAGTAGAACAAGAACTGAAAGAAATTAATCACAGCCAAGAATAGAGAAGAATGGTGTGCATTTGTTGCTGCTCTAAGTGCCAGAATTGCAAGAATTAAGTGTTTGGACATGCCAGACAGTGTCGTCTTCGTAGTAGTGAGAGAAGATATACTAATCAACTTCTCATAGGTGCGGTGAGCAGGTGGACTTTGGGATGACTGCTGCAGCGGAGGATAGATCATGCATGGGAATGCCAAATGTGTCATGATATCGTTAACATAACATAATCGTACCAAGTGAAAGGGTGTCATGGTAAATATAGATAATTGAATTGACATGACAAGCACTGGGTGTCAGTGAACAGTTTTTTTAACCATACACCTAGACCATTCTTTATCTTCCCTCTCCACATATAGTGATTCAAAATGTAGAACGGGTGAATAGATAAGTATTTTTATGCAAACTTTTGTAGCAATTGTTAAACCTATGCATCTGTGGCTTAGCGGTAGTGAGCTCGATCACAACCCAAGAGTACCTGGTTCAAACTCTGCATCTAGCAGTTTCGAAGCAAATTTGTTCCTGTGAATTTCTATGAACGATAATAATAGACCTCACAGTTCAGGAAGCAATGACAAATTAATGAATGTATAAATGGTGCCTAGAAACTCAACGACTCGTTTACTGTTGTTGGTGGCAACGACTTTGGAAAGAATATGCCACAATTTTCTTTTTCATGCATCTTTTGGCTGTTTTCTTGTTCATGCATCTTTTGGCTGTTTTCTTGTTCATGCATCTTTTGGCTGTTTTCTTGTTCATGCATCTTTTGGCTGTTTTCTTGTTCCATACTTTGCTGTTTTCTTGTTCATGCATCTTGGGTGTTTCTTGTTCATGCATCATTTGTTTTCTTGTTCATGCATTTGCTGTTTCTTGTTATGCAACTATATTGTTCTTGTTCCATAATATTCAAGTTTTCCTTCAATGCTTGTTGTATCTGATGAAACATTGACACAAAATATATGTTTTCCTTCAATGCTTGTTGTATCTGATGAAACATATTGACACAAAATATATGTTTTCCTTCAATGCTTGTTGTATCTGATGAAACATATTGACACAAAATATATGTTTTCCTTCAATGCTTGTTGTATCTGATGAAACATATTGACACAAAATATATGTTTTCCTTCAATGCTTGTTGTATCTGATGAAACATATTGACACAAAATATATGTTTTCCTTCAATGCTCATTGTATCTGATGAAACATATTGACACAAAATATATGTTTTCCTTCAATGCTTGTTGTATCTGATGAAACATATTGACACAAAATATATGTTTTCCTTCAATGCTTGTTGTATCTGATGAAACATTGACACAAAATATATGTTTTCCTTCAATGCTCTTTGTATCTGATGAAACATATTGACATAAAATATATGTTTTCCTTCAATGCTTGTTGTATCTGATGAAACATATTGACACAAAATATATGTTTTCCTTCAATGCTTGTTGTATCTGATGAAACATTGACACAAAATATATGTTTTCCTTCAATGCTTGTTGTATCTGATGAAACATTGACACAAAATATATGTTTTCCTTCAATGCTTGTTGTATCTGATGAAACATTGACACAAAATATATGTTTTCCTTCAATGCTTGTTGTATCTGATGAAACATTGACACAAAATATATGTTTTCCTTCAATGCTTGTTGTATCTGATGAAACATTGACACAAAATATATGTTTTCCTTCAATGCTTGTTGTATCTGATGAAACATATTGACACAAAATATATGTTTTCCTTCAATGCTTGTTGTATCTGATGAAACATATTGACACAAAATATATCATAAAATAACAAAAGATAATAAATATATATGATCCTTTTGTATCTTATTATATTGCAAAGTATAATTACTTTGTACTGGGTAATAAAGACTCATTGGTTTTCATCTGTTGGATAAAGTTTATTATTCAAGTGTTTTGTTTGCTATAAAAGTTAATTGCATATCCTTTACAGGACTTTGCGAATCAACCCCAGCTTTTTAACACTGTTTGTGATTTTTCTAGGCATTATTACGTTCAGTAGTTTGCCATTGCTTTCTGAACGGCTGGTGCCATCGTCCTTTTTGTAAAAATCCATGCGAAACAATTTGCAACCAAACTGTCCAGCGTCATTTGAACTCAGAACGTCGGGGTTAACAGACCGAGTCACTATCCCTAAGTCACAGGCACCACCTTTGTTTTCTATACCATAGTTAAACATCCATCATCAGTCTTCATAACTCTCAAGGGGTACATGAGGCTTTACATAGAGGGTTGGAATCTCCCTATGTTCAGTTTTTTTTCTCCTCAACCCACGATTTAGGGAGATGAATGTGAATAAAAAAAAAGCTTGCAGAAACCAGATGTGCTGGTCTATGGAGTCTGTATGTTTCTAACTGGCACAACAAACTTACCCTCTAAATCACATGCAGACCAACAAAGAGTGATTTAATAAGTGGTGGATGTATAGCGAACGAAGCAGAATATTAACTGATAAAAGTGTAAGAATTCTGACAAGCATCGAAACAGGCTAACAGAACCAAGTCTATGATCGATTCATTTCAACACATCTGAATGAATATCAGTGTATACTAGTCAAATGGTTCAGACATGAATCAAGGTTACCACAAGACAAGTCTCCACAAAAAACATTAGTACTCAGATACATCTTCTTCAAACTCTCCATATCGACCACTTGCTAACCACTCTGTGATTTGTCTGTGATCTGAGTCTAAGAGCGATTGTACATTGTGCCAGTTATGCGCCTACAAGTAGGCCAGCACATCCAATTTCTGAGACACTTTATTTACTAGAGTAGCTTCCCCAGGCCTCTACTTCAGTCGCATCTTAAGACATGCCTTGTAGGTCGCAGTGGTACTAATCTTTGCTTCCCTTATGGGTCCTGGCATCACACAGCGAGATACAACGGCAGCAGACCCAGAGGACGATAGATTGATGGAAAATAGAGGCACTAAATTCCACCTTGTACAAAGAGCATAGGAAGGCTCTCTCGTTTTTTGGCCTGACATCGAAATGTAAAAGAGGGATACAGAACAGATAACTATTTAGAAAAATCAATATCTGGCATTTGATAATGAAATGAATGGATTGTGTCACCATAACTTATATATAACTAAAATATAACAATCATTACAACCAAGTGAATAGTAGAGCAATCAAATATTTTATTTTCATATAACGGTATAATACAAATAGAAAAACATAAATGTATGCAATTATAATGTATTCCTAATGGCTATTTGGATGATGAGTTAAAGATTTCTAGCGAGGAGCTGATTTGGTCAGGAAGTTAAAGATTTCTAGCGAGGAGCTGATTTGGTCAGGAAGTTAAAGATTCCTAGTGAGGAGCTGATTTGATGAGAACTAGCGAGCTGATTTACAGTTAAAGATTCCTAGCGAGGAGCTGATTTGATCAGGAAGTTAAAGATTCCTAGCGAGGAGCTGATTTGATCAGGAAGTTAAAGATTCCTAGCGAGGAGCTGATTTGATCAGGAAGTTAAAGATTCCTAGCGAGGAGCTGATTTGATCAGGAAGTTAAAGATTCCTAGCGAGGAGCTGATTTGATCAGGAAGTTAAAGATTCCTAGCGAGGAGCTGATTTGATCAGGAAGTTAAAGATTCCTAGCGAGGAGCTGATTTGATCAGGAAGTTAAAGATTCCTAGCGAGGAGCTGATTTGATCTGGAAATCATGACTAGGGATTATTTAAGCTGTGGATTATTTAAGGCTGCTGGTCCTGACTGTCACAAAGCAGTCTGGGTTTTGAATTCATCATCAGGTGCTGTGCCAGCTGGCGTAGGCAATCATGTATCTCCACAAATCTCTGATGTTTGCTATCATCTCAGATGTTGACGCTCTACAGTGCCATGAAGTCAGGCTATCCAAAATGTTCTCTCTGTCTTTCTCATCTACCCTCGATTTTACCGGTTATCACAATGTGTTCTAAACGTCCCTTCCTCATCAGATGTCCAAAAAATTATTGCCTCCTTATATTGATGATAAGCTTTCTCTGTGTCTTGACCTCATTCAACACCTCAACATTAGTCATTTTAACAGTCCATAGGATTCTCATCATTCTTCTGTAAAACCACATCTCTGGTCCTCAGAGATTTTTCGATCTGTTTTGAATTGACCCCCGCTAAAAGAAAGCAAAACTGGCCTTACTGGTCATACAATTCATTAATACAACTACAATGCTAAACAGCATCTAACAAGTTTAATGTTGAATTTCTTGATCATGCATACACACCAAGTTGCTATAGTCATCTACTGGTGTTAAGTACTATCTAACTGCCCACAGCTCCTGTTCTCACATTCTATTATGGTATATACTCAAATAGTAAACCAAGAAAGACCTGGTGTCGTTACTTGCTATATGCTGAGAGATATAATGAGGAAAAGATCGGAGCACTTATGGACTAATTGGTTTGATGTGCAGTGATGATGATTCGACGACTAAACTAAACTATACACTCAAATATGAATCAGAGCTGACCAAGACACTATTGCACCTCTTGGGTAATTGTCTTGTTAACAGGCTGCACTACTGCCACCTAGATCACCTCGATGAATTGAGTAGGGATCAAAGTGGTAAGGTAAGCTTGGTCCAATATTACTGTACAGAAAACATTTTTTTCTTAAAAGCACTTTGTTCTAATTTTCTGAGAGTGCGTAGGGGGATTCTATAGATAAGAGTAATTAAGGTTGCTTGCCCGAAGCTTTCGCCATGCACATGTAGGTCCTTGGTTTTATTTTCTTAACAAATAACTTTGGACCTTACCAAGGGGTTGACAAGCAAGATGTCTCCATAGAAAATCCCACCATTCTGTAACCCGCTCTCCTGAAAAATGGATGTATGAAACAAAAAAGCACAGTATAATTTAAAATAACATTTTTTCATGGTGAACACATAATAACCAACAATAAAACTATCAGCTTATTGTAAAGACACAAAAACCAAAAATAAACTATCAGCTATGTCACAGACAACTAATAACAACAATAAAATATCAGCAATTTAAAAAATATTGTATGTCAGCAAGACAACTAATAACCAACAATAAAACTATCAGCTTATTGTCAGCAAGACAACTAATAACCAAAAATAAAACTATCAGCTTATTGTCAGCAAGACAACTAGCAAATACACTACTACAAGTGCTGGATGTAGTCGAGTGGTTTATTTATTACAATATTTATCTTCACATTAACTGCTTGTGGACCAAACGCCACACTACATGGCTTTGGGTTGGACACCTTTTTACCAGGAGCACCTTTCTAAAAGGTGTATTTTATTCTTAAATCCACCCGTGTAGTGCCGGGGCCTGCAAGGGAAGCAAAGAATAGTACCACTGCAACCTATAAGGCATGTCGTAAGAGGAGACTGATGTACTGATGTAGGACCTAGGGAAGCTACCCAAGTTAATAAAAAGCTTCGCAGAAATTAGATGAGCTGGCCTACTTGTAGGTGCATAACTGGCACAACGTACAATCGCTCTTAGGCTCAGATCACATACAAAGTACATAGAGTGGTTAACAAGTGGTTGATATGGAGCGTTCGAATAAGAATTCTAAAAACAAATGGCTTGTAAAATCAGGGTTTTTGCCCTGGTTCACTAAGAGTTAATGTCTTGGACAATGATTATCATAGATACTATTTAAGATATTTCTTTATTATATGGCTCTGAAACATGGACAACCTACTCAAGGCATGAGAGGAAACTTAACGTTTTCCACCTTCGCGTCTCGCAAGATTATGAACATCAGGTGGTATGACAAGATAACTAATTATGAAGTACTGCAGCATGCAAACTTGCCTTCCATCATGGACATGCTCAGCAATAGAAGACTAAGATTTTTCTAGGGCATGAGAGAAGAATGGGCAATTGCTGCATACTACAACAAATGTTGTTCTGTGAACTTTCGGAGAGGAAAAGGCACGAAGGCAGACCACATCTCAAATATAAGAATATCTGCAATGCCTCAATGAAGAGCTCTCCTATCAGTCCCAGCAAATGAGAAAAAACTAGCTGATGACAGAGTTGTGTGGAAAGCAACATTGCGCAAGGCGCATAGTCGTTTGTAAAGGACAGGGATGAGCTGAAAGACGAGAGAAAAGTGAAAACTCAGAAATTGTCACAGTAAAACATTTGCCAATTGACCACATGTAAAAAAGAAAAAGGTCAAATATTTAAAATATGCTACTAAACCTACTTGACCCTAATAAAATATAGGGCTCTAATGTTATTCTCCACCAATATATATATATATATATATAGCAGACATACTACATAATATATACTACATAATGTATAAAGACCTATATATATATATATCAAGTGAAATGAACAATTTATGAGGAAGTTATCAGTTATATGAGAACCATCATCATAGCACCCGGACATGTCCATAGGTGTTCTGATCTCCACCTAAACTAATCCAGCAGGGTCCAGCGCCCCAACAAGCCAGTTTGATGTTGATTAATCAAACTTTTGCATTTTGGTATATCATTTTCGAGCTGTACCAATATCGAAACCAATTTCATACTAGTCATCGACTGGGATTCAGAACCCTGAAACTCTTATTTGGAAAGACTCAATGTGTTAAGAATGTCATTTCAGTCCATTGCAGTTCCCTCCGATATTGCCGGCATGCCACCTAATATATCAGCTCACTCCTTACCCCTGTGTGCCCAGAGACAAAAATTATGGTGATTTCTCTGATCTCAGTCTGTTCCAGTACCTCCCAACCCAGTTTCATCTCACCGTTCATGTTTTGATTTATCATACTCGTGGAGTCACTGAGTATAAAAACACGAGAGAAGTCATGAGATGTCAACCACATCACCGCCTCTGTAACTACCTGTACCTCAATTGTCAAACTACTTGTGGTTATCGCGTAGGCCCCACTGGCCTCTCTTATTATTTTCCTCCCGAGCGTGTTGAAAAAGCTCACACACATCATTGTTGTTAAATGACTGAACCATCAGTGTAAATAACTAAATCAGCTTCATTAATGTTGCAATTCAAGAGGGCCTCAACCTTCACGTTAATTAGTAATGGATTATTTTGTTCACAGTTTTTCTTAATAGATGTAATAACTGTATGAGGCCACTAGTTGGCTCAACGGTTAGAAAGGCGGATCACAGCAGAGCGGTGTGGACCACATAGAGCACGGCGAGGCACTTTAGAAAGCCCTGGTCATCCACTGCATCTGGCACTATCTCCAGTCGTCTTGACTTGTCTTGCCCTGGATACAGATAGTCCTGGACGAGAGAGTGAGGTTGACGAATAGCGCAACTTTTCCTCACTATAATCCAAATACAGCGCAAGCTACAGTTTCAGACAACTACATACAACACAAATCACACAACATGAAGAACACGCTTAAAGCTCTCACCATAGGCGCGTGGAACGTGCGAACACTATTAGATAACAACAAAGCTGAAAGACCTGAGAGACGGACTGCACTCGTGGCTAGAGAACTGGCACGCTATGATATCGACATAGCTGCCTTGAGTGAGACCAGACTCCCTGACGAGGGTCAGCTGTCAGAGGTGGGCGGAGGTTACACTTTCTTTTGGAATGGGAGAGCCAATACAGAACGTCGGGAATCTGGTGTAGGGTTTGCTGTCAAATCGCATCTTGTGCGCGGCCTCACCAGACTCCCAAAAGGTGTCAGTGACAGAGTGATGACTCTTCAGATCTCACTAGGAGAAAAAAGAGTGCCACTTTACTCAGCGTCTACGCCCGACAATGACAAATCCAAGCGAAATCAAGGATGGTTTCTACGAGGACCTTGACTCAGCCATCTCAGCGGTCCCAAGGTCTGAGAAGCTCATCAGACTCGGGGACTTCAATGCCAGAGTAGGGACAGACCATCGGGTCTGGGATGGAGTACTAGGAGTACACGGCGTGGGCAAGTGCAATAGTAATGGGCTTCTATTACTCAGACTATGTGCTGCCCACGACCTAACAATTACAAACTCCTTGTTTCGTTTACCAACCCGAAACAAAACGTCATGGATGCATCCCGTTCCAAACAATGGCACCTCATTGACTACGTCATCGTAAGGAAAATGACAGACGTGACGTCAGAGTCACAAAGGCTATGTGCGGAGCAGAATGTTGGACCGATCATAGATTGATCGTGTCAAAGCTCAACCTCTGCATCAAGCCTAGAAAACGTCACCAGGGTCACAAACCAACAAAAAAGCTGGCAGTCTCCAAATTGAAAAGCTCCGCTGTCACCGAAAGTTTAATAAGAGACCTGGACGACAAATTGAAGGACCTCCAATTTGGCAAAACCAGCGTGGACGATGACTGAACTGCCCTCAGAGACACCGTGTACCTATCTACCTCTGAGCTCATAGGACACTCTGTACGCAAGAGCCACGACTGGTTTGACGAAAATGACGAAGAAATCAAGTCTATCCTTCTCACGAAACATGAGACATACAGAGCCTATCAAAATGACCCATCATCATCATCCAAAAAAAACCAGCTTTCCTAGATGCTCGTAGAAGGGCTCAAGAGAGAATCAGGAAATTACAAGACGCATGGCTAAGCAAAAATCTGATGAAATCCAGATATATGCAGACAGACATGATTTCAAACGCTTCTACGATGCCCTAAAAACTGTTTACGGACCTCAACAATCTCACCCCACTCCCATACTCGTTGCAGATGGAGCAAGGCTACTAATTGACAAGCCTCAGATACTAAATCGCTGGGCAGAACACTTCCGTTCTGTCCTCAACCATCCATCCACTATATGTTATGAAGCCATAGAGCGCATGCCCCAATCAATGCCAAGCTTGATATTCCACCTACCTTAGCAAAGGTCAAGAAGGCAACAAGCCAGATGTCCAGCGGGAAGGCACCGGGTGCGGACTCAATACCAACCGAAGTCTACAAAGAAGGAGGGCCCACGTTGATGCTACAATTTACAGAGTTATTTACATCCATTTGGTGCAACGAACGTGTGCCACAGGAATTAAAGGATGCCACTATTGTCCACCTGTACAAGCGGAAAGGAAACCGCCAGGCCTGCGATAACCACAGGGATCTCCTCATGTCAATCGCTGGCAAAATACTGGCCAGAGTCCTCCTCAATCGATTAATCGATCACCTGGAACAGGACTTACTCCCTGAGACCCAATGTGGCTTCAGAGCAGGTCGTGGAACAGCAGACATGATATTTGCTGCTCGCCAACTACATGAGAAATGCCAAGAGCAGCACCGTAACCTCTATATGGTCTTTGTCGATCTGACAAAGGCTTTCGACACGGTTAACAGGAGGGTCTATGGAAGATCATGGAAAAATTTGGATGCCCAAGGAAATTCATCAAGATCGTCCAACAGTTTCACGAGGGCATGATGGCACGTGTACTTGACGAAGGAGAGCTGTCGGAAGCCTTCCATGTCACCAACGGCGTCAAACAGGGCTGTGTACTGGCCCCAACACTCTTCAGCATGATGTTTGCTGCCATGCTCACGGATGTCTTTTGGGAAGGCGACGAACATGGGGTAAAGATTAGATACAGGACAGACGGTAACCTATTCAATCTTCGGAGGTTAAAATCCTCCACCAAGGTAAAAGAATCAACTATCTCAAACCTGTTGTTTGCTGATGACTGTGCCCTCGCTACCAACTCTGAGGAAGAAATGCAGACTTACATGGACAAGTTCTCAATGGCCTGTGATAGGTTTGGCCTCACCATTAACACCAAAAACAGAGGTCATGTTCCAGCCCGCCCCTAGAGAACAGTATTACGATCCAGCCATCAACATTAAACACCAGCGTCTCCAGTCAACGGACAACTTTGCTTATCTTGGCAGCCTCCTATCCAGATCGGCAAACATAGATTCTGAGGTCCACAATAGGATATCCAAAGCCAGTGCTGCGTTCGGAAGGTTACGTGTCACTGTGTGGGAACGGAAGGGGATAAGCATAGTCACAAAGCTGAAAGTTTACCAGGCCTTAGTGCTAACAACGCTGCTGTACGCAAGCGAGACATGGACAGTGTATAGCAGACACGCAAGAAAATTAAACCATTTCCACACAAGCTGTCTACGCAGAATACTAAAAATAAACTGGCAGGACAAAATTCCAGACAGCGAAGTCCTCACAAGAGCAAAGATCCCAAGCGTCAACACCCTGTTGCAGAAGGCCCAACTGAGATGGGTCGGTCACGTTGCTCGAATGCCTGATAAACGCATCCCAAAACAGTTGATGTATGGCGAGCTTGAAGGGGCAGACGTTTAGCAGGTGGACAGAAAAAACGCTTAAAGACACTCTTAAAGTGTCTCTGAAATGCTTCGATATAGACAATACGTGCTGGGAATCCCTTGCACAAGATCGCCAAATGTGGCGCTGTAACAACAAAAGAGGAACCCGAATAGCTGAGAATCATCATATTGTTGAGTCACAGAGAAAACGAGCAGCGCGAAAAGACAGCACACAACACGCACATGTCTAACCTTGATCATGTATGCCCCACCTGTGGTCGGGATTCTGTTCTAGGATTGGGCTCTACAGTCACCTCCGCACACACCAGAGAGGTGCAACAGTACACGTCTGAGATTGTTGTCATCATCGCTTGCGATGGACGGCTATTATCATAATAACTGTAAAAGCAGTCTGAAAGTGGGGTGGCACAGCAATCCATTCCTCTCCTGGTTCAATCCCAGAAGATTCACATATTTTTCCAAGTGTAACTTCCGCCTGACTCATGATTTGCCATGATTTGCCTCTCTTGTCTACGCCCTTTCTACTTAATGAGTTCTTCATGGAGGGGATGTTTCATGTTTGCATTGATTTTTAGATATAATTAAACCCTTCAAGTTTCAATTCTGTAAGTTACTTCACGAAGTATAATTATTGAATAATAACAGCAGTCTTAAGTTAAAAATAAATTCATCAACACTACCACTCTTTGAAATACATAATCAACTTTATTCAACATATCAACATTTACGAGAACTGAAAATGAAAATCGTGGCATATCCTTTACAGCTTTAAAGGATGTCACCATCAACAATAATTAACTAGTTGTTGGTTTTCTAGGCACCACTTATACGTTCAGTAGTTTGCGATTGATTTCTGAACGGTGAAATCTATTTTTGCTGCTAGTAAAAATCTACGGGAACACATTTGCATCCAAAATGCCAGCCGCAGAGTTTGAACCAGGTATTCTTAGGCTGTGATCGAGCTCATTACCGCTAAGCCATACCAACGAGGTTAAATATGCATTTAATTTAAACATAACAAATCCAGATATAAAACAGTTTTTTTTTAAATGTGTACAACTACAAACTCTAATTATAGATTATAGAAGTAAGTATGAAAGCTGCTGTGTACCCAATGTGAACGAATCATATAGATTTAGGTATTTTTGGGGCACACTTGTACTATGCTTGCAGGAAATCCTAGCACTTGATAGTTTCCTTCTTGTTATTTGAATAATCTACTTCCTTGTTTCAGATTTTCACAGTAAGAGACTGATAAACGTAGCAGACAGCTAAGTTACCACCAACATTGCTGCAAAGTTTTCTGTGTGAATGAAGAAAGGTTACAGCTATGTGTGCTACTCCATTCACTATTATATGTTGGGTAGATCTGCAACAGGGTTTTCGGTTGTCATATAGCTGGTACTACACAGAATGTGTTGTAGCAATCTTGTATCGTTGGTATATATGACGTTTATCTACTGTGCTCGGTCACAAAATGATAATAGGAATTGTCTCATTCTAACTTTTCTTTTCTCCAACCCTGTTTTGCCTCACAGCGTCAAGATCAGTTATCAGTTATATGAGGACGGACTATCAGCATAGCACTCCGGACATGTTCATAGGTGCTCCGATCTCTGCCTCAGCAAATCCAGCGACCCAACACGCCAGTTCGATGTTGATTAATCAATCTCTTTGCATATTTAGTATGTCATTCCTTTCGGGCTGCACCAATATTGACACCCATCTCTTTCAATCTGGTCAGCGAATGGGATTCACAGCCCTGAAACTCCTCTGTTCGGAAAGACTCAATGCGTGAAGAATGTCATTTCGATCCATGACAGCTCCCTCTGACATTGTAGCCAAGCCAGCGTCAAGATAAGAATTTCTAGAACAGACTTTTGTGTATGCTTTATAAACAGTGTCTTTCGTAGTCTTTCTTGCCGCTATTTCTTGGTTCCCCTCCTTTGGTTGTCGGTTTGGCTTACCGGTTGTCGAAATCTCTTCATAATTTTACTAGCATAAATTAAATTATATGACTGTTGGCTTGCTAGGCCTGTCACAGTGGCTTCAGAATCCTCCAGATGGGTCATACGGTGCACTAGTCTATCACATTCAGGCTATATATAATACACAAATTCCATCTAAAGAAAACTGAAAATTGACTTCGATATTCTAACTTTTATCTAAAAGTGACTGATAGTTGTTTTGGTAATTTCATATATTGTGTAATTGTTGCAATGACACACATTCCTTGGGAAGTTGATCATTTTCTGAAATGTTGCTATGAGCCTGTATCCACTAGATTGTGATCTGAACTTTGATCATAAATACAAATTAGTCTATCAGAGAACTTAACCAACCAATGTATTGGTTCCATTAGAACTTCTTTTATTGACAATAATTTGTACAGATGACGATTTGTTTTTCTCTGTCCAAGTTTTATATTCAATAGAGTACATGTTGAATGTCTCATAGTATCAGGTTCAGTTGTGAAGTTATTGCAGTATAGATAGTTGCATAAAAGATCCAATACCTCTGGTTTAGGATTGAGTTTAAGGTATTGTACAGATGCTATAGGACAAGAAAGGGTTGCTGTAAGTTTCATCTCAAGATTGAGAGATTTCTTCAACCAATCAAACCATACCATCTATAGTGGTTATTCAATTCTTTGCTCATTGCTCCCATGAATCTTGCTCTGCTGAGTATTTGGCACCAAAACAAACCAGACCACCAGAGTCCACTTGGATTAAACCCTAGGTTATGTGTGAAGTGTTCCTAAAGAAACCTATGGTAGATCAAGTATCATTCAAAAGATGTGGTCAATGTTGGGCCAAACTCAATGTGGACATGTCTCCATCCTCATCATGAATTGCCTGGGAAGCAAATCCAGGTTCATGAAGCAAAGAGAAGACTACTCTCCGATGTCTTGCACACAGTGTTAGGGCAAGCATGCACATGGGACCTTGGTGTTCTTCGCTTGTGTCTGACCAACACATTTTTCTGAATCACCTAAAATTGTATTTTCAAAAATGAACTGGTGTGGAAGGACAGAGCCTAATCTCCAAGCTATGAAAATCGAAGCACATGTTTTACACGCGAGCCATAAACCACAGTAAATGAGTCGTTGATTTTCTAGGCACCACTTATACTTCAGTCGTTTGCCATTTCTTTCGGAACGTTAATCTTCAAGCTAAGATGACCCAAAGTGCTTTGGTGAAATTAAAAACACAAAAAACATACTCAATAGCTGACCCTGAGCTGCATGCTTTTAACATATTTAGTCCACCCCAGACCACTAATATTTTGTCCATCACCTTTGGATGCACAGTGAGGTGCAAATGCTAAACAAACCTCCCCTTGACCAATCAAATTTATAGAGCCTCCACCTGTACCAGGGCATGTGGGTGTGTCATAGGTCAAAATACAACCAATCAACTCAACACCATCTTTAGTAGTCTTGACTTCCCCCTCTTGCTGGATGTTCAGAAGCTTGCCTGTGGACACACGTTTAGACAAACCATGTGGATGTGAAATCAAAAGCACTATAGGCTCATAATTTACCAAAGATGACAATGACTCCTGTATGAGGATCTCTCGTTTTTTCCGAGCATTCACCAATCGCTGACACAACGTGAGATCATGCGTTCTGCATTCGATAATAGATCTGTTTCTCTGTATGTCTACGTAAGCTACCCTCACACCTCTAGCTGTCACAATGGCAGACTTGTCCTTATCATCATCATGAAAGAATTTAATAACAGTATGTTGTGCCTCAATGTCGTCAAACACAACATGAGCCACAGTCATTACATGAAAATAGCCACTGACTTTATGAGCTGCAGGTATTTCTAAGCAATAACAGTCCTCAGTTTTGTCCATGTTCATAATAAAAGCTGTACCACTTCCTATACGTTTGATAGTTTTCCCTCTGATATTGGCTAAACCAAATTCATCAGGTCTGTCATAACTTGTAAAATTCACTTCAATAAGTACAGTTTCTTCACTCTTAAGTTTGATGAAGTCAACCCATTCCTGTCTTTGATAGTTATGTGGCAAATGTTGAGTGCTAAGGTCATTGATTGGGAAGAATTCTCTGTGTCCTGGATGTTTTACACATCTTATCATTTTGTGTTCTATGAAATCTGAAACAATAATTAAAAAATTAGTAATGTGATTTATGTTCTCATTCATTAACACATATCCAAAAAAATCTATGTCTATTTACTCAAGATGTCTCATAGGTATTCAGTTCCTTAAAGCTAGCAGAGGATCTCTGTGGTGGAGAGGTCTCTTGCGGAGGGTCTCTGTGGCGGAGGGGTCTGTGGGGGAAAGGGGGCTCTGTGGCGAGGGTCTCTTGCGGAGGGGTCTCTGTGGCGGAGGGGTCTCTGTGGTGGAGGGTCACTGGTGGGGGGTCTTTGTGGCAGAGAGGTCTCTGTTGTAAAGTGGTCACACCTTTTTTTTCTTCTGGAGATCCTTAGGATTATTTCTGGAGCTACAGAGTTTGTGCAATACTCTTGACATTTTGAAGCTGAAGTTTAGGTTAAAATAGGTGTGCAACTAGGATGTGTAATGTCAGCCCTACTATTCAACATTGTCATAGATTAGGTGATGCGTAAAACAACTGAAGATAAGTCATGAGGTATCAGATATACTGGAAGATATCCACCCTGAAGACCTAGATTTTGCTGATGACATAATACTTTTATCTCACACACATAAAGGTATCCAGGAAAAGACCTGCCAGCTTAACCAGTACAGCCAGATGGTTGGGTTGAAAATCAATCAGATTAAAACAGAAATAATGACTCAGAACATCGCCACCTCAGTACCAGTCAAATTAAAAAATAAAATTCTAAATACTATATACTGTCATATATCTTGAAAGTGTTATCAGCCACGAAAGAGAAGCTTAATCTGACATTAAAAACAGACAGAGTAAGGCCTAAAGTTCATTCATGACCCTTCAGATGGTCTAGAAATTAGCTCAATACAGCATCAGAACCAAGATTACTATATGCCACAGTTGTGTGCTATCTACTTTACTATATGAATCAGAATGCTGGAGAATGACAGAACAAGATGTGTCAGAACTTTCCACATTCCATACAACTTTACTGCGAAAGATCTTATTCTGGACAAATTTCTCGAATCAAAAACTGCTTGCACAGTGTCAACAAGAGAATATGAGCACCATCAGACAGAAAACACACCGCTGCTAAAGGCTGCATGAATCAGATTTCCACATCAATAAGTTTTATGGAGAAATCTGGTATATCAGTCTAAGCGGTGATCACGAAGAAGAAGAAACTGCTAAATGTTAGCTAAAAGTGTCAGGCAGAGCACTACCAGTAGCTAACTATCATTATCAGCACTACACAGTAGTAGGCTAAAAGTATCATTGTCAGAGCACTTACACAGTAGCAGGCTAAAAGTGTCAACAGTAGAGCACTTACACAGTAGCAGTCTGAAAGCGTCAGCTTCAGAGCACTTACACAGTAGCTTCAGTGATAACATAATTTTTTCCTTATTCAGAAAAATCAGGTTATTCATTTTCAGCTGCACAGAATAGGAAATTGACTGTATCTGCAATTAAACCATATCCATTGGTCACTGAATTCAGCACACTTCCACTGCGTGCTATCGGCTCTCCAAGTATAGTCTTTCTCTTATCCCTCCCTAGTCACAGACTAACAAAGCAGTCTGTAGTCCTTGTGTATACTGTAGGGCATATGAAGCGTCTACGGAGCAAATACACTAACCACTCGCTGCTCTCAATCACCTCAAAAAATTATTGTATAGCTTCATTTGATTTTCAGACTTTTGTGCATCTGTATTGTTATTTTTTGTGTGTCACACGATACTAAATTAAAGAGTTTTTACATCACAGTTTCGACTGAGCATAACTATCTCATAGGTTAGAATGAGCAGACATATCTCATAGGTTAGAATGATCAGACATATCTCACAGTTTAGACTGAGTGTACCTATCTCATAGTTTAGACTAGCTACCTATCTCACAGTTTAAACTGAGCAGACCTATTTCATAGTTTAGACTGAGCAGACCTATCTCAGTTTAGAACGAGCATACCTATTTCATAGTTTAGACTGAGCAGACCTATCTCAGTTTAGAACGAGCAGACCTATTTCATAGTTTAGACTGAGCAGACCTATCTCAGTTTAGAACGAGCATACCTATTTCATAGTTTAGACTGAGCATATTAAACCGTTCACAAAGAAAAAGAAGGTATATCTAGGTTGGTAATTTATGTAAACTTAGTTCTCATCTCACCATCTTCCCACCTGCACAAGTCCACACATAGGGCTTACCTGCTCTTGCATGGTTTTCTTCATTTTGAAGAGTCGCTAAATCTGAACCCGTCCTAGTGTGTTCGAAAACTGGCATCCCACTAGATTCATCTAAATTTGTACCACTTATCGTGCCTTTGCTCTCAGATGTTAAATTGTGTCCTTCAATGTTTGCCGATGTCCCAGCTGAAATAGCAGCACTGAGAGATGCATTAATCACTTCTCCATCTATTTGGATATTTTCAGAAACATAAGCTGAAGAGGACACAGTTTCTGATCTGGGATGATTCTTTTATTTTTTTCCCGCGATTGAAAAACATGGTTTGGTTTGCTTGCAAATAAACAAATGTAGTGTCAAGATCTCAAGGTAATCTGTGGAAAATATAACATAAATCAAGAGTTAGACTGACACTTAAATAAAATAGATAGTAGAGTATAAACAAAATTATATACAATGTAGGTATTTGCAATATTTCTCTTGTTCATTATACATTCATATTTGTTTTCTTACTCTATGTATTATTAACTATCTACTAAGGAGTCTATGTGGTGCAGAGGTTAGGTGCTCGCATCTCATTTCAGAGGTATTTGGTTCACGCCCTCGTGGAGCCATCTGGATATATTTCCGAGATCCCTGATCTGAGTGTAGGTGAGATCGAGTTCCTAATCCTATCAGAGACGGACGATAAAACATAGGTACAGTGTTTATGTTAAGCACGTAAAAGAACCCTTGGCAGTTCAAAATCGAGAATGGCAGGCTGGAAAGAGTCTCTGCCCTGTCAATATATATTGTAAAAATAAAATAGCTGCAAAAATAGTTTCACCATATACTAAATCACATCAGGGATCTTTGCCGGTGCTACAGAGTTCATGCGCTGTTGCTGAGATCTTTCTGTGTAAGAAAGAGATCGGAGCCCACATGGTAGCTCACCAAAGTGCAGTGATGATGGTCCAATAAACCAATCAATCTATCTACTACTAATAAACCTTCATGTTTCCAGAGGAACATTACTGTCACTCTCCAACAAACACTATTCTGTAGTGACATCTTCAGCTTTTGTTCATGAAGCTCCGACTTCTGGCCAACCTTTTGACACTACATACATACAACACAAATCACACAACATGAAGAACACGCTTAAAGCTCTCACCATAGGCATGTGGAACGTGCGAACACTATTAGATAACAACAAAGCTGAAAGACCTGAGAGACGGACTGCACTCGTGGCTAGAGAACTGGCACGCTACGATATCGACATAGCTGCCTTGAGTGAGACCAGACTCCTGACGAGGTCAGCTGTCAGAGGTGGGAGGTGGTTACACTTTCTTTTGGAGTGGGAGAGCCAATACAGAACGTCGGGAATCTGGTGTAGGGTTTGCTGTCAAATCTCAAACCTTGATCATGTATGCCCCACCTGTGGTCGGGGATTCTGTTCTAGGATTGGACTCTACAGTCACCTCCGCACATACCAGAGAGGTGCAACAGTACACGTCTGAGATTGTTGTCATCATCGCCTGCGATGGACGGCTATTACAGACCTTAATTGGTCACAGTCTTTTCTTGTGGGTTTTAGTAAAGTTTTAATTTAGTTGTTGGATCTCATCATCATTGCACATTGAACCAATTAGTCCATAAGTTCTCTGATCTCCTCCTCAGTATGTCTCTCAGTGTGTGGCAACTAATGACACCAGTTATATGTTGGTTTACTATCTTCTCTGGCTTCCATTCGGCTGACCACCAACTACTTTAGAGTGGCAGGTATGTATGGGTCTGCCCACAGTCCAGCGATATCTGCTCTATTAATTAAGCTTATACACATTTATTAAAATACAAACTTCAATGATAGTCATATATTAATTAATTTTTTAAATAATGTAGCTTAATATACTTTTTTTTCAACTCTACCTTACTCGTGTTTATGTTATCACTTGCTTAATAATTCCGTGTCAGAATGTTGATAATGATGCACTTGTTCTTTGCACAATTATTTCTCGTGGGTTTCTGATAGCAGTTTTACTACACTGACTACAGTATTGAGTATACTATTTCCCTTCTGTTTGTGGACCTTATATGATATTTTCAAACAAGGAAACTGAAAGTTATTTTGATTATTTCTAAAAACTGTATGTTCTAAACTGTTCTCATAAAATAGAGTTTAGTCAATACTTTCCGATTACCTAAATATATCACCAAAAATAAATCCCAGTAATATTGTTCTTATTTCAATCCCCTATTTCAATTGTTAAAGAAAAATTACCTGAAATCTGGATACCGCAACTGAGTGAATCAGAATACCGTTGGCCTATACTTAACTAAATATTAAGTGTCCTTACAGTTGTAGTTGTTTCTGTAGCCATTTATCTCACGTGAATATAATTGTTGTAATGATATGAGATATCTTTTCCCGTTCTAAAAATAGATACGATGCGTTTATATACAGTGCAATATATAGGTATAGTCAATGTGTCTTATGTTTTGTATTTTTCACAGATCCGCCATGTAAATTAAACAAATGTTTAAATAGGAAACCCTACATGGGAATCCGTATGTATAATGTATCTGCGATAAAACATATATATATATATATATATATATATATATATAAGCGGAGGAGGGTGATAGCGGTGATATTTAATAAATTGGCGTTTTATGACAAAGACACGTATATATGGTTATGGTATGATATAAGCAAGCAAAATGAAGAATCAATTTGATCATTCCTTTTGCTTGCTTACGGTAGCAGATGAAACATTTTATCTGACTAGAATTTGACCTAGTTTACAAGTTAAACTGGGAAACACTGTGTTGTTGTGTCGCTCGGTAGCAGCCCCCAGCTCCAAGGTAGCAGCTAACAGACTAGACAGGTAGTTTAGATAGAGATAGGATTGTAAAAGGGAGATAAGTAGATACCAAAACTGCCCACTATAAGCAGATAGCAACACTAGAACGAGACATTGACGTAGTGAAATTAGTTGACGTAAATTGTTATATTAGCGACGTAGTGACAACATAGAGAGACGGATATAAACAGTGGATACTGACGGACGTGTGTGTGTATTGTCCACAAATTGTAACATCTGATTAAAGGAATATGAAATGAATACATCATGTTCGTTTGATATATATTACCGTTGAATGAAAGAGATATTGATCTAGATACACCATCGTACATAGGAACATCAAATGGACTATATGGATAAAACAAAACACTATTATGCGGACCAGGCAATAGCCCCCTCATTGGATCGCCAGGGACCAGGCAATAGACCCCCTCTTGGATCACCAGGGACCAAGCAATAGCCCCCTCTAGGATCACCAATCAAAACTATAACAGCTCGAACCGATAAACGCGTTCATTTCTCAAGAAGTCTGAGTGATATGGACACACGCACATTAGTGAATGCTGCAAAATGACCCTACGCAAGTTGGAGACATTTTAGAATAAATGTTTAAGAAGAATCCAGCAAATTTTCTGACCAGATACCATAACAAATGAAGAGCTTTTGAAACGGACAGACTGTGCATTATTGGAGACCATCATTAAGAGACTAAGATGGAGGTGGTTTGGACATGTATGTCGTATGCCAGTAGGGGCATTAGCTAGGACAGCTCTCATTTGGACAGCGGATGGGAAGAGAAGGCCAAAGGAAACATGGAGAAGAACGGTGGAGAGAGAGTTGAAGGAGTGTGGTCTGACGTGGGAGACTGTTGGTAGAAAGGTTGCAGAACGGCAGCAGTGGAAGTCTCTTGTGGAAACCTTATGTGTCAATCGGGACACGAAGAGGATAGATAGATAGATTAGATAGATAGATAGATAGATAGATTAGACAGATTGGACAGGCAGATAGATAGATAGATAGATAGATAGATAGATAGCTATACACACGCATATATAAATATATATATATATATATATATGTATGAGTGTGCATATGAGTGTATCCAGGCGCAGCTAACTCTAGATAACTGTATAGTCTCTTAACTCTTAATAAGTTTATAGCTGGCTCTGATCTAGGTCACCGGAATTTCTTGAGAAATTGACACGTTTATCTATTGACAGCGCGTCCATAGTCTGGCTCCAGTGCTAGAGCCTGGCTGTGACGCGTCTCAAAGATCAATGTTACTTCGATACATGGAGCAAAAGGCCATCCACGTAAAAAGTGGACTCAAAGATAGCAGACGCGAAGAAAAACACTATTTATGAAGCGCACACAATAGCCCGTTTTCAAAATCTCTTCTAATCCTGACGCTGTGATACAAAACAGGATTAGAGATCAGAAGAAGAAGATAGTTAATTTCTTGAAAGGTTTGCATTCAACGGAAGAATAGTTAACTTATTCAAAACTTTGCATCCAGGAGAATAGATAATTTGTAAAGAGTGCTGTCATGACCTACTTAAACTAGTACCGATGACCACGACGCTGTATTCCCGTACACATATTGAGCTAAAAATTCGTTACTTTCTACAAAAAGTATAATGTTCTAAATTTCAAAAACTGTAGCTGACTAGATACATGTTTGTATAAGAAGGATTACTTATGTGTGGCAGCGAATCATGGACGATGAACAAACACGCAATACGATCATTGGAAGCCACAGCGATGTGGTTTTACAGAAGAATACTGAAAATTCCATGGACAGCAAGAAAACAAATGTGGAGGTTTTAAATCAGGCCTACACACAAAGAAACCTTATAAAAAGAATAAGAATCCGACAATCAAGGTTCTTCGGGCATATAATGCGAAGAGAATGTTTAGAACATTTGGTGACTACAGGTAAAAATCAGGGAAGGAGAGATCGTGGAAGACAGAGGTGGAAGATGTTGGATGGCCTGACATCATGGTTTGACAAAATATCGACGTCAGAACTGATTACATGCACCAAGTGAAGAGAGTTGTGGAGAGACATGATCGCCTACGCTGGCAGGCACGGCACTTGATTGATTGATAAGAAGGATGTGGGATAGCAGATCTCCTCTGAGATGGATGTTTATATATATATATATATATCATCATCATCAAGGTGCGTATCCTTTATAGGACGTTGCTCTCTTTGCAGCACATCTGAAATTCACTCTGTCTCTAGCTAGTTCACCCACTTCGTCGATGGTCATATTCATGGTTTCTTTAATATCTTGTAGCCATCTTCTTCTTGGTCTGCCTCTTTCTCTCTCTCTCTCTCTTATATATATATATATATAGAGAGAGAGAAAATGAAGAGATTAATTGGACCATTATCATTGCACTTCGGTGAGCAATCATGCGGGCTTCAATCTCTTTCTTGCACAGAAAGATCTCAGCGGCAGTGCACGAGCTTCGTAGCTGGGTCCTCTATGTAATTTAGAAAATGCTAAAAATATTTTGTTCTGATTTTCAAAAAAAAATCTTTCTAATGAATTTTGCCCGGCGGCTTTCCAGCCTGCTCTTCTCGATTTTGTCCATGCAGAGCCTGCTCTTCTCGATTTTGTCCATGCAGAGCCTGCTCTTCTCGATTTTGTCCATGCAGAGCCTGCTCTTCTCGATTTTGAACTTCCACGGGTTCTTTTACTTGCTCAACTTGAACACGGGACCTTCGTTGTATTATCCATCTCCGATAGGACTAGGAATTCGATCTCATCCACACTGAGATCAGGGATCTCTAGAAAAATATCCCTGATGGCTTCACGAGGGAGCGAACTGAGTACCTTGCGAATGAAAGGCAAGCACCTAACCTCTACGCCACAAAGACCATCATATATATGTTATGTTATGCGATCGACGTCACGGCACATTTGACATTCCTATGCATGCTCTGTCCTCCGCTGCAGCAGCCATCCTAAAGTCCATTTGCTCACCGTACCCATGAGAAGTTGATTACATATCTTCTCTCTCTATATATATATACACACACGGGATTGAAACTTAAATGCTTAATCATAAATTATTGTTAACAGATACTGTACTATTATCTAATTACTGACTTCTCAAAACATTACATGCATTGTTTGAACCAGTTGAAAAAGTTGTTTGGACCCGTTGATAAAATTCAATGCATGAGCCTATATCGAGACACGGAAAAACTGACTAACAAATATGACTATCTGTATGATAAAATACGAACACATTATATATTTACTATCTATAGATAATGTCTTATCCTGTGGTATGATAGTTATAAAAAGGATTGGGGGTTATCTCATTCTCCCCTCGGTTTTATCCTGATCTGATCACCCCGGATCTATATGTTTCCATACATCCTTTTCTAAGAAGAATACGCCACATGTTCCTGTATCACATAATCCTGCTCTCCACATTTTTTGGAAATAAACCGTTCCCGTGTATCCGGTACTGTAGTAGTTTCACTTTTTTTCCCAGTACAGACAGATCCTCATTGAGCTAAAACTGGGTTCTTACTTTGGTAATATAAAATGGTGTCGTATAATAGCCGACGTGCCGAACGATTCAGATGAGAACAGTGTGTTTATCAAAGATAGTCCGCTGCAAAGTAAGCAACGTATGTTACTAGTCATTACTACACGTAAAAAGTGCTGTAGATTTACAAAAGTATAAAAACAATATACAACGACGTTTCGACCAAAGGCCTGTATCAAGCAAAGGATTCATAATAAGCGAAGAAATGCAGACTTTATCAAGCAGATACAAAATAAGGAAGAAATGCAGACTTTATCAAGCAAAGAATACAAAATAAGGAAAGAAATGCAGACTTTATCAAGCAAAGAATACAAAATAAGGAAGAAATGCAGACTTTATCAAGCAAAGAATACAAAATAAGGAAGAAATGCAGACTTTATCAAGCAAAGAATACAAAATAAGGAAAGAAATGCAGACTTTATCAAGCAAAGAATACAAAATAAGGAAAGAAATGCAGACTTTAACAAGCAAAGAATACAAAATAAGGGAAGAAATGCAGACTTTCTATACAGCAGACATAACATATATAGTCAGACAATAAATCCATAACGATAAAATATCGTAGTCATGACTACACACAATATGTTATTGCTCATGCTAGACACACCACCTGTTACTGCTAATTGTTACACACAGAGTACGTTATTGCTTATGTTACACGAAACTACTTACAGCTCAACTCTTCTTAGTGTTACATAACATATCCTATCGCCGACTACATATCCAATAAAACAACTAATAAATAGTAAACGACTGGTATATATACCACACCCAGCTCTTAGACATTTCTAGAAAAGGTATTGTATATACACATGATCCCGCTGTTGACATGTCTACAATAAAGGTAAACTAACAGCTAAACAAACCTACGCAAAAGTAAACAAAAGCCAACTATAACTAGACGCATATCGCCCATGCTTACAAGATTGGGCTGTGAATAATGTTAGGAATGACTAAACGTTAAAGAAAAATGTGGTGTTTAATGCGCATTTTCGGTAGATGTTACATATTTCAGAGTATTACTAACACACTGTACTGATTTCAACATTCTCGCGTAAGATACTATCTTTATGTTATATTGTCAACATTCTTATTACGAGCTATATTGCAATAGTCAAGAATCGTTTTCTGTGATTAAAATAGCTTTTACTGTGGTACTATTTAAAGGACCATTTTTATGCCACGTGGTATATAGGGTAATACGGTGTTAGGCATGTATTTTTCATTGACCGTTGTCACACGATTGGTGATGTGGTCAACATTTCGCCCGCCGCCTTTACTTCTCGGTGTTTTTCCTGGTACCCAGTTGAGACTGGGTCGACCTGAGAGCCGTTACAGTGGGGAAAAATTCCACACCCATTGAGTAATTGAACACGGGCTATTAGTCTAAGAAGCGAGCGTACTAACAACTACGATACTACGACTCTATGTACTACTTAAGGGCGAGAGTAAATATCGATTTAATATTGTAAGTTACACAACTATTACCACAGATGTTGGTGCAGTAAAATACTAAATGACAAAAAAGTAAAAACAAAGTACTGTAGTTTTACAAAATACAAAAACAACGATACACAGCAACGTTTCGGCCAAAAGGCATTTATCAAGCAAAGGGTACAACAGAAATGGAGAATTTCACTTCTTACATAGCACAGAACATATAGAATCGGACATTCCCAACGGCCCTAAAATGAAATTTGTACGTGTGTCGCCATTGCTACATAGTTTTACTGCAGTCTTCCCTTATATCAATAATACAGTAAATACTTCTTCTTCGAACGGTTCATATCAACCACTTGTTAACCACTTTGTGTGATTTGTATGTGATCTGAGTCTAAGAGCGATTGTACGTTGTGCCAGTTATGCCCTACAAGTAGGCCAGCACAACCGATTTCTGCGCCGCTTTTTATTTACTAAGGCAGCTTCCCTAGGCCCCTACATCAGTCGCCTCTTACGACATGCCTTGTAGGTCGCTGTGATACTATTCTGTGCCTCCCTTGCGGACTTCAGCAAAACGCGGGCGGGTAAATACTCAGTAATGTATTAATAGAATCACACTGTTCAATAGAATGCTAATGGGGTATTACGCAATGATCGTATATAATTTATCGATTATTAAGTTTTACTGATGATGTCATCGTTTGTTTCGAGAGGTAATTGATGAATTTTGTATGAGTTTCTGCTTTCTCCTGGCACTGTTTATATCAGAGAGGTGCATAAGTCTGGCTTCAATAGGTTGAATGCAATATTATAATTACGATATTAAATAGAAACTATATATATATATATATATATATATATATATATATATATATATATATATATATATATATATATTATATATATATATATATATATATATATATATATATATGCGTCAGTTCAATGTTGATTAATCAATCTTGTTGCATATTTGTTATGTCGTTCTTTTCAGGCTGTACCAATATCGAAACCAATCTCTCTCAATTCGATCAGCGACGGATTTATGACACTGATACTCCTCTGTTCGGAAAAACTCAATACGTTAGGTATGTCCTTTCGGCACAACGTAGGAATTTGACGTTCTTTATTAACTCTGTGTGAGTAGTGAACAGCGTGGTGATGTGTAGTGAATATCCGCAACGCAGGGTTTTGACATTCTTTAATAACTCTGTGTGAGTAGATATCTAACGTGTGAATTTCAACGAATATCCACCACAGGGAAGTCGGACGTCTCTTATTAACGCGCGTTGTCAAAACTAGAGGTGAATAGCATAAGGCTTATTTGAGTAGAGCGTGTCCTATAAAAGTAGGAGGGGGAATTCCCCAAAATCCTTTTTTTCCCTTGTTAATTGTTGACCAATTAGCCAGCCATTGAGTACATCTAATGCAGTAAAGGTTTAAAGCACGGTCAATGTATGTTCTTTTGTAGACTCATATCACATAGAAAGTCGGTACATGCATTTATTTTCCTTATTCAGATATGCAAGAAATAAACTTTGTATAAGTTCTTATAGGAGGTTTTGGTGTTGAAATGTAATGTTGACGTATGTAAGGATTAAGGATTTAGCGGTAGCTACTACCTTACCAGGATTCATCATTCGACCCTTCTTGGTTTATTTCTTTCTCGATACTTTTCTTATCCTATTTTTTTCTCTCTATTTTCTTGGGACCTTGTACCAGTGAACAGTAGTGAACTGCTACATTGGGTGTCGAGAGACGAGAATAAAGGTGATTTTTCGGATCCCCGCCTTTACCAGTATCTCTACAGCGTCGTCTCCGCATTTCCTGTTTCGACTTTACCAATTATACTCTTGAGTCCCTGAGTATGAAAACACGACAGTAGGTTATAATAATAATACCTCTCGTACCGTTATACGTTACATAGGACCTGCAAGTATTTATCTATATACCGCTCTATCCTGGGCAACTCGCTCAATCTCCTCCATGGAACTGAGACCGATATTTCTTGCCACGACAGTAGGTTATGAGATGTCAAAAAAGTAAACGAATCATACGTATATATCGTATATATTCTGTCACATTTCGATTGAATTACGGTAGCAATGTGTAATATGATGTATTCTCAAAAAGATTACATTCCCGGCATGACCTAGCAATAACAATAAAACTAGACATTGTTACCGTAATTTGATCAAAGTTGACATATATCCCTGTATGTATATACATTACATTATTCTGCTTGACACACACAAAATGTGTATACAGTTTTATACTGGACTATATATAATTATTTATTGACACACACACAAAATGTGTATACAGTTTTATACTGGACTATATATAATTATTTATTGACACACACAAAATGTGTATACAGTTTTATACCGGACTATATATAATTATTTATTGACACACACAAAATGTGTATACAGTTTTATACTGGACTATATATAATTATTTATTGACACACACAAAATGTGTATACAGTTTTATACTGGACTATATATAATTATTTATTGACACACACAAAATGTGTATACAGTTTTATACTGGACTATATATAATTATTTATTGACACACACAAAATGTGTATACAGTTTTATACTGGACTATATATAATTATTTATTGACACACACAAAATGTGTATACAGTTTTATACGTGACTATATATAATTATTATTATTGACACACACAAAATGTGTATACAGTTTTATACCGGACTATATATAATTATTTATTGACACACACAAAATGTGTATACAGTTTTATACCGGACTATATATAATTATTTATTGACACACAATGTGTATACAGTTTTATACTGACTATATATAATTATTTATTGACACACACACAATGTGTATACAGTTTTATACCGGACTATAAATATATATATATAAATAATTGTTAGCTGAGAATTAAAAATAGTTGCAGGAACTGGTAGGCCCAGTAACTAACAGAAATAAGTTATCTGGACTAGACATCAACATGACAGATCTCAGTGTACAAAGAAGTGAAGAAAAGACGATGGATATGATACACCTTGAGAAAATCCAAGGGGAATATAGTTTAGTTTAGTCGTCGGATCACCAACACTGCACGTCGAACAAATTAGTCCATAAGTGCTCCAATCTCTCCCTCAGTATGTCCATCAGCGTGTGGCGACTAACGACACCGGTTCTTTGTTGGTTTACAATTCTTCTTTGTCTGCCAGCATAGCGTTCTTGTCGAGCTACACCACACTTAACTTTGAGTTCTTGCAGTCTGGTTAGTGTTGTGGATTCACTGCTATTACGTGAATCATGTACACGCCCTCTCTCCCTTAAGGAATTTATAATATCAGCCTGGTCCATTGCTCGTCCGGCACCATTACTACAACACCCAACGATCATAATGGAAGTGAAAAGACAGATGATAAAAGTATTTTCCTACCAACACTTTGTTACCAGTGCCAAGGGGAATATAACAAGAAGGACCCTTTCCTGGAACCCGCATGGAAAGTGAAAGAAGGAGAAGCCTAGAAATACACGAAGAAGAGATTTGGAAGCAGAGATGAATGATAGACGGAAGAAATGGAAGAAGCTACAAGACAAAAAGATATGAATATCTGACATGAGTTGGTTGAGGGACGTATGCCCAAATCGAGATTAAAAATGCACACACACACACAGAAGAGAGAGACATCGATATAGAAAAAACAAAAACAATGGTAATCAACAAAAACAACGGTAAATAGAAGTTCAACATAGAAATTGAAGGTGAGACATTGGAAGGCATATCATGTTTTGTTTACCTGGGATAAATAATAACGGATGATGGAAAGAGTTGAATGAAATTAGGAGATTAAGAATAGCCAATAATATATTGAACAGGATTAGAAAGATATTAACATCCAAGTAATCTTCTTCTTCTTCTTTGCGTTCGTTCTTTACAACGAATTTTAACCACTCTTTGTGATATGTTTGATCTTTGCCAAGAACGTGTACACGTTGCGCATAAGTTTGGTAGGCCCCTAAACGCATAGACTTCCACACGTTTAGAACATGTGCATCCGATTTCAGCCAAACCTCCTTAGTCGCCTCTTACGACATGCGTGGCAGGTAACAGTGGTTCTATTCTTTACAACCCAAATTTGGACCCCGGTAACCATTCGGGCGACCAAACAATCAATAAGCACACAGACACCGGAATCATCAAGTGTTATTTACATTCGCATTGATATATGGGGCGGAGATATGAACAATGAACATATCTGGAAAACAATAGAGAAAGCAACATATGCACAAATTACATTTATAGTATTTTTGAAAAGTAACAAATATTCCCTAAATGATGTTGCTTAGTTTCATGAATATATATTACCTACAAAAAAGTTCCTGCTTTTCCTAGGAATGGCTATCACGTTTTCCTTTTGAAATAAATGGATTGTCAGCTGTATCCTGCGAAAACGTTTCACATTCGTTCGACTGCTATCCAGTGCAAATATGTTGTGTGAAGTCTGTTGTGAGGGCGGCGAACTTTATCTATAGGCCAATGTCAAATGGTTATAGCACAGCCAGGCTCTAGCGGCTCTGGTTTTAGCCACAGCCAACTCTAGATAACTAGGACAGATAACTGGCTGGGGTTCCTGACCTAAATCAGAAAAGGGGCAGGAAAATATAGATGTTTGATAGAACACTGCAAGTTTTATTGCAATTTTACTCAATTCTGTGAGTTTATGGTTATTTATTGGTGAAATATATTCATAATATTGATATTCCTTATTGTTAAACTTGACGTGTTGCATAATATAACTTGGATTTAGCATTTTGTGTTGATTTTAAAATGAATTCGTCTATATTCACCAATACTGGAATGCGAGGTCACGTGGTGTAGTTGTGATCTGATTTCCATAATTCTTACCTGAGTCCGAAGGCCCATAAGTTTATAGTTGGCTCTGTTTTAAAGACCGAGGCCATGAAAATCAGCAGAACACCAAGCCAAGCAAACATACAAATAGATAACACCAGAGTAAAGCAAGTTTCTGAATTCAAATATTTAGGCAGCATTTTCACAGAGGAGGGAAAACTCGATAGAGAAATAGAGACAATTTGTCAAAAAGCAAATGCAGTGGCCTACCAGCTGGCACCATTACTACAACACCCAACGATCAAGATGGAAGTGAAAAGACAGATGATAAAAGTATTTTCCTACCAACACTTTGTTACCAGTGCCAAACTTGGTCTCTTACAGCAACACACCACAGAAAGCTCACCACGTGTGAAATGAAATTCTTGAGGAAGGCAGTGGGAGTCACCAGGAAAGACTACGAAATGAGGACATCAGAAGCAGAGTGGGCATAACTTCATGCATCGAATACATCGAAAGACAACAAATGCAGTGGTTTGGACATTTAATGAGAATGGAATACAACCAACCACCAATAACAGCATACAATAAAAGAGATCGGGTACTAGAGCTAAGGGAAGACCAAGAAAAGATGGATAGACAATATCAAGACCACACTACATAAACACGGATACAACACAACAAGGGCGTCTCATCTAGCCCTAGAACGTTAATTAAAGCTCCCATCCCTACGCTTAACGGCAAGAATGGACAGCCAACTACATCTTCCACCTGGGAATAGACAATAGACAATCTGTTTTATCACAGTCAACTTTAGAGTTAGCTGTGGTTTTAGATAAGCCTTGTATTAGTAGCGTAGTTGTTCAGCAATACGCAACGGTTCAGTCTCTGTGCAGCCATTTTTAAAATATGGCCAATAAGCCATATGTTTCTCTACTTCTTCGTTGATCCTGACAAGGGTGTTTATTATTTTGTGCCACAGTTTCCAACGATGCTGCCGTTCTGCAAATGTCAACTATACACATCCATTTTCAGTATTTTGGGAACCGTGTTTGCCTGCCCTCTTCGATCTATGTTCATTGTCCCCACCATAGGCCCCCTGAGGTTATTCTATATGATTTTTCGTCGTCAAGAACCCCCGCGTGATCAAGAAAATACACTCACAGGAGTTTGCTACGGTTTGATGTCTTTATCTTCTTCTTATGTCGTCACACTGCTTCCGGGTTGTTGTCCAGTGTCGTGGTTTTCTGGGTTTTTATTTTTTGCGTTGTTCTAGTGGCTTGTGCGATAGTTATTTTTGCTTTTTGACAGGATTCTGCTATGCCATCGAACCATCTTTTTCGTGGTCTTCCTCTCGGCTTATTTCCTGTTCTGTTGTAGAAGACTATGTGCACTGTAAAGTTTGGATGCATTCTTATCAAGCGGCCAAACAACTTCATTCTTTGTTTCTCAATGTAATTCAAGCAAGGTTCTGTGCCAACATTTTTTCTTATGCTGATTTTGGTGACTATCTTTTCTGGTGTTGCTGGTAACATTTCGTCGGCATCGCATTTCACATTCAGTTATTTTTTGTTACTATGCTTTGCTCATTGTCCACGTTTGGCTGTGGTAATACAGAGTAGGCATGAAAATGTTGTCGATCTTCATTGCAATCCGGACATGTCCATAGGTGCCCCGATCTCCCTCGCAATATCTCCAACAGCTTCCGCGAATAAACGTACTATGTAATATACGTACCATTCGATGTTTATTTATACGACAATCAGTGTGCAGCTAGTTCTCCACGAAATGAATCCACCGTCCAAGTAGTGTGTACCAACCTACATATTATGAAAATTGGGACAAAGTAAGCTAACTTATGTAATCTTTATATAAAATTGGGCCACAGTAAGCTAACTTATGTAATCTTTATATAAAATTGGGCCACAGTACGCTAACTTATGTAATACTCACAGGGTGGGCCAAAAAAATGAGAACATCGCATAACATACGCGTTATTTAGAAATGTTATTTAATTGTTTCATGTAATTTTGTTTGCCAAATATTGAGCTAATCAGAAATCATGTTAAATTTTTCTAAGCATCGACGCCACTCGTTAAATCAGAATACAGTCTTCCGCAGTAATTTTTGCCATTCTTGGTAACAAATTTAAACCTGCAGATGTAAACAATTGGCATATTAAATATCAAAGATTGTGCCCGGAAATTGTCGAAATAAAAACATCATATAGCTAAATAGGTAAGTTAGTAAATGAGTAAACAAATTAAGCTATTATGGATACAGTTTTTTAAAAATTTGATGTAATTATAATACTTTTTACGTGATGTTCTCATTTTTTGGGCCCACCCTGTATATGAATACGTGTTCCTTCCTTGCGAGACTCAGTATAGGTTTGATCCATATGTTACACGACTCAAATTTATAAACTTCTTCTTCTTGTTTTGTCATCATACTGTTACCGGTTTGTTGCCCAGTGTTGTGGTTTTCTGTTTTTGTCTGCGCTGTTCTGGTGGCTTGGGTGATTGTATAACAAGTGTGCTTTATTTTCTCTCTCTCTCTAGTCTGCGACGCCCTAGACACTTAGAGCGGCAACAAATGCACACTATTCTTCTCTGTTCTTGGTCGTCCTATGTGTTGTGTTCCAGCTACGATTACTTTCTTTCAGTACTTGTTCTAATGTTCTCCTCCAGGTCGGCGTTGATCTTCCACGTTTTCGTTTATCCTCTGGTGCCCATCACAGTGCAGTTTTCGTGACAGAGTTAGTCTCCATGCGAATCATATGCCCGATCCATCTCCAGCTTCTCTTTTGGATGATGGTGTACATATTATCTTGTTACTGTGCAGGCGGTTATCGGATTAAAATAATATGTGGCCAGAACACGCGTAAGATCATTCGCAGACAATTTGTATGTAGTTGGGAAATATCTTGTTCTGTCATTCTCCAGCATTCTGGTCCGAATAGTAAAGTTGATAGCACACAGCTGTGGTATATATTAATCTTGATTCTGATGTTGTATTGTGCTGACTTCCAGAACGTCTGAATGGTCATGAATGCACTTCGTGCCTTACTCAGCCAACCTTTAGCGTTATTCTAGAGACTACTTTTCTTCTTCTTCTTTGCGATAGGCTTTGTATGCTCGTCTAAACTATGAAATGGGTTGCCTCTATGAAGCTGCATCTCAGTTGGAGTTCCTCGTGAGTTTCCCCATATCTTCCTCTGTAAGCTTCGTTCATGAGGCCATGTTTCGTTTCTTTGGTGTACCTTTGGACCGGACTGCAGGATGTGCTTTTGAATACGTGTTTCAGTCTGACATCCACACTGCGCTGTCTGAGCATGCTTTATTCTGTGCAGACTATTTTAAAAACTCGTTAAAGTGTATTCGTGACCAAACGCATGATCAGCATGTCACATCCTGATCTACACCATCATTTTCAAATTTGTTTTCTACATAATTGAGCGTAACGCACTGGGTATGAGTCAAGTCTGAATGGCCTCCAATATGACAAATAATATTTGACACCATACTACAATGTAATTATGTAGTTCTATAAAGTAGGGTTTTACTTTCCTAAAGCTTATCATTAACCCAGTGGCGGCTCGTGGTCCTTTTTGTTGGTGGGGCAGACTCAAATTTTCGGGAAAAATCATGGTTTTGGGTTAGGTTGTATTTTAATTTATTAACTAATAAATACACGTTACACATTATTTTTGTGGGGCCTGGCCCCACTGTCCCTTAATGACGAGCCACCACTGCATTAACCCATCTATACAAGTGTGTCATGTTGGACAATATTCCTTCAGGTTATCAAGGATTGGGAAAACGATATATTTTATGTTATTTTCTCTAATTCTGTTTTACCCCACAGCGTCAAAGTAAGAAGAGATTTCTAGAACGGGCTCTTGTGTGAAGTTCGTATATGGTGTCTTTCACTGCCTCGTATGTCTGTGCTTCACCTTTTGTGTAGACGACCATTTGCCTTGTATCTACTGTATGTTGTATGTGAGTCACATTGCCCTTGGCGCTGGTTAAGCGATAACACCCCAAATCTATAACAATGGTTTTTATTTGCATGGTCGAAATATTCCAAATTGGTAATAGGAATGTACGTTGGCCGAAATGAGGACATCAGAAGCAGAGTGGGCATAACTTCATGCACCGAATACATCGAAAGACAACAAATGCAGTGGTTTGGACATTTAATGAGAAAGAAATACAACCAACCACCAATAACAGCATACAATAAAAAGAGATCGGGTACTAGAGCTAAGGGAAGACCAAGAAAAGATGGATAGACAATATCAAGACCACACTACATAAACACGATATAACACAACAAGGGCGACTCATCTGGTCCTAGAACGCAAATTAAAGCTCCCATCCCTACGCTTAACGAGCAAAGTAACAGCGAGATACATCTTCACCTGGGAATAGACATTAGATGGCCGAGGTATTCAAAATTTAGTAAAAGGTAATGTACATTTGCGCGAAGTATTCAAAATTGGTACCGCAATTTACGTCTGTCGAAGTATTCAAAATTAGTACAGGCAATTTACGTCTGTCGAAGTATTCAAAATTGGTACCGCCAATTTACGTCTGTCGAAGTATTCAAAATTGGTACAGGCAATTTACGTCTGTCGAAGTATTCAAAATTGATACCGCCAATTTACGTCTGTCGAAGTATTCAAAATTGGTACCGCCAATTTACGTCTGTCGAAGTATTCAAAATTGATACCGCCAATTTACGTCTGTCGAAGTATTCAAAATTGGTACCGCCAATTTACGTCTGTCGAAGTATTCAAAATTGGTACCGCCAATTTACGTTGTGAAAGCTTTGGATAAAAAAAAAAAGATGCCAGTTGATACTATTTTCGACATCACCAACACAAACATTTTCATGGTTTATTTTTGTCGATACAGTGGAGGGCAATATCTTCCTCCTCTCTTGAGTGTAGCATGTCCTTTGGCGAACCTCGTTCATAACTCGATCTCTAGCCAATTTGTTGTTCTCCTTTAGATCGTGTTCACAATTTGGTCAGTTACGAAGAAGCAAAAACCGTCGTCAAAGGGCACTATAAAGCAAAGTGGGAGAAAGAACATCCAAAAACACAACACGGTTGATGGATATTACCAACTGCCCAGAAGGGACCAGACCCACACTTCGTCAACCCCCGACGAGTCACAACAGAATGATACAACACCTGTATACTAGATTCAAGATAGGCACCAACGGTCTGTACCATTGTGGCTTGGCGAATATGACGACAGAGCATGACCTACAGAGCTGCCACCAGTATGCAGGCAGACATGAGAAGAAAGAGGTGGGCCACTTACACCAGCGTTCAAGACAAACTGTATGACAATGTGAGGCAGACGGCTGCCTCTATTAGTGAGAACGCAGAAGATCGTGTTCATGGTTACTTTAATGTCAATCTATTTCCCCATTAATTGTGAAAGCTGCTATCAGATTATACTGCAACCATCCTCTTCCCAGTAATATGTTTCAACAAAAACTATCTTTGAAGTGGTTTTTTCGTTCTAATAAGAGCTTGTGTGCGTCACACAACCAATATGGCGTGTTATCAAAATAGCAACATCTGTCCTTACACATCCGGTATCCGCACTTGATGCTAAAAACGACATTCGAGCACTGAGAAGAATTTGTATAGTGAATAATGTAAGGAGAGTACTAAACAGACACATCAATTGATGATGAGTAGTACGAGGTTGCCAGTAATAAAGATACAGTGTCATGTGCATTCTATGTTATAAATTTAGCTATTTGTCATGATTGGGTTGAGGAACAAGAACAACTAAGGTTGACTGATTGAACCGGACCATCATCATTGCACTTCAGCGGGTAACCATGTTTTAGGAAGATCTCAGCGGCTGTAAAAGAACTCTGTAGCACCGGCGAGGGTCTCCGATGTAATTTAGAAGATGGTGAAAATATTTTTGTAGGAATTTTATTTTGTAATTTTTCTAATTCATTTTGCACGGGCAGCGGCTTTCCAACTTGCTCTTCACGATTTTAAACTGCCAAGGGTTCCTTTACGTGCGCTACTTATACGTTTTATCGTCTGTCTCCAACAGGGCTATGTACTCGATTTATGAACATTGATTCATAAGCAATGTCTGTTATTTTCCAGCACTAACTACTGTATAATAACACCCCCAAGACACTTTAGAGGCCTTTATCAAGCACAAAATAAGAGAACAAACAACTATTGTTGACTTGGTAAAACCTACACTGACTTGAAAGTTAACACATAGTCTTCTGGTCTACAGTATGTTAGTTAATGCTTAATCTGGCAATCAATCTCTGGGTTAGAGAGAATCTGTTTATAAGGACTACATTGTTCTCATTAATTTGTTAGCACTGAAGTCGAGGGAAGGCTCGTCTGAATAGCGAATGACACTGGTGATAAATAAGGAAAGCATGACTCCATGCAAAAATTAATCAGAGGTGCCTGAGTTCACAGTAGACGAACAAAAAAAGCCCATTAATTAATTAGTTAATAATAATAATTCCTCTCGTACCGTATACGTTACATAGGGCCTGCAAGTAATTTCTCCATACCGCTCTATCCTGGGCAACTCGCTCAATCTCCTCCATGGAACTGAGACCGATATTTCTGCCTCTCTCAGCAAAGTTCATTTCAGGGTCTCCTTAGGTCGACTCTCTTTCTTGAACCCTTTGCATCCCACTTTAATGCCTGCTTTGATATTCGTTGATCATTTCTCCTCAAGATGTGCCCAACATATCTCCATCTTCTCTTTCTTATAACAGTTGTCACTAGTGGTTGACCAGACATATCTCTGATTTCATTACTTCTGAATTCGTCCCATTTTATATTCATTATTTTTCGCAGACATCTATTTTCAAATGCATTCAACTTGCTTTCTACATCTTTAGTCATTTTCCAACTCTCGCTGGCATATGTTAGGATTGATACATTTGAATTGAAAATTCGTAATTTAGTTTTAATACTATATAACTTGCAGTTCCATATTTTATTTAGACTTTTAAAAGCTGATGTTGCTTTGCCAATTCATATCATAATTTCTTTTTAACATTTCCTGTGCAATCAAAATTGCTACCTAAATAGGAGAACTGTTCTGTTATTTTTATCATTTTAGATTCCAGTGTGATATCTGCATTACTTGCCATAGGTGTCTTCATTATATTTGTTTTTCATAGCTTATCTGCAGTCCAACTTTTGATGCTATAGATGACAAGTTGTCTGTTTTTCTTTGCATATCTTAATTCATATAAAATGTTAATTAATTAGTTAATTCCCAATATATCTTTCAACTTGCCGTCTGATATTACATCTAACAAGTAATACATATAGATCAAAACAATACTTTACACCGAAAGTTGTTTATCTTTCAACATGTTACTAATTAGTTATTATAATTATGTAGATGATGATGTATAGTGGATACAAAGCAAAAGGCAGACCTCAGAAATAACAGAGGAAGTGAAAAACAATATTTATGAAGCACACACAAAAACCAGTTCTAGAAATCTCTTCTTGTCCTAATATTGTGAGGCAAAACAGAATTAGAGAAAAGAAAATGTTGTAAACACAGAAGGATATGTACACTCTGATGATAATTAGAGCTGGTATTTTCTAGCTAGTGTATGAGGCAGGGGTATTGTCAAGCAGAACATACAGGATACATATTTTCTGTGTAAGAATGGAGGCAGATGTTGCTACTGTTGCCCTTAAATGGTTACTCCATTTCTTTGGGTAACTAGTGTTTGACTCACAGTCTATGTTTTAAAGGTTAAGTGGTTTAGGAGTGGATGGTATCTATAGATGCTTGCAACCTCAGGGGTCTTAAATGGATTTTCTGAATATGTAGCGTAACAAAGTAACTGGTGGGATTAAGTGAATAGGACAGCATTTGGTGTGGACAGCATTCGGAGGTCTGATCTCAAGATACTGACTTGGCTGTACACAACTGGACATGCTGGAGTAAGGTAAAGGAACTAAAGGAACCCTTTCATACCTCGTGGTATATAGGTCAATACAGTGTTAGGCCTGTATTTTCATTGACCGTCGGCACACGATGGGTGATGTGGTCAGCATCACGCCGACCGCCTTTACTTTCCCAGAGCATGTCTGGTACCCAGTTGAGGCTGGGTCGACCTGAGAGCCATCGTGGTCTGGAAAAATTCCACGCGCATTGCGGAGCTGAACCCAGACCACCAGCCTTGCGGAGCGAGTTCACTAACAACTACGCCACAGCGGCTCACATGCTGGAGTGCAGACCAACAAATATGCTGACTTTCTTGCAATGCACACTCATTTATGTGATACGGGTGAGTCTCAGACACTGGACCGATTGCTAGAATTAGGAATCAAATTTGGACATGCCAGGCAGTGTCATCTTCATGGTATAGAGAAAAGATGTACTAATCAACTTCTCATGGTTAGGGTGCCGTGAACAAGTGGACTTTGAGATGGCTGCTGTAGCGGAAGATGGAGCATGCATGAGAATGCCCACTGTGTCATGACTTCTATCACATAATATAACATAACATAAGGGAACATGATAAGTGTAAACCCTTGTTTGTCTCTACAAGTTATACAGTATATGTTTTAGCACATTTCTGCTTCTACAGTCAATTTTCCATGCTTAGAAGTCCAGAGACCATCAGCTGTCTTCATGAATTCAGTGTTATCCACAGTGGATGCCTCATTCTGCATACGCTATCTGAGTAGTCATTAACTGTTTTACACATACATGTTTTATTTCCACTGCTGGGTATCTACACCTGTTACGACTGACATGTTCCACCTTCGGTTGGAGAACTTATGGGTACGTTCGTTTAACCAGCTTTTGCAGTGTATTCAGGATGACATTTTGTGCACATACATTTCCCACAGTACTCAAAAGAGATATTTTCCTGCAATTGTTGTAATCTTCCCTATCACATTCTTCCTTCTATATTCAGGATGACATGTTGTGCACATACATTTCCCACAGTACTCAAAAGAGTACATTCAATTGTTGCAATCTTCCCTATCACATTCTTCCTTCTATACTGTAATCCGGACGTGCCCAAGGACTTAGCATTCCCTTGATGACATTCTCTTTGTTGCTCTACAGAGGGTTTTCTCATCAAGCTATGACATTGTGTGTCTATGTGGAGTGAAGATAAAGTGCTTGCCTCTCGCTTCAAAAGTAGTCGGTTCATTTCCCATCTGGAGCAATCGGGATAATTTTTTAGTGAACCCTAATCTCAATGTAGGTGAGATCGAGTTCCTAGTCCTATTGGAAATGGACGATAAAACACACAACATGTGTTCCAATTGAGCACGTAAAAAAACGCTTGGCAGTTGAAAATTGATAATAGGCTTCAAAACCACTGTCCTGACAAAATTAATAAAAATATAAACTCAAATTTACACCAACTTCAAATTACATTGAGGACCCTTGCCGGTGCTACAAATTCGTGAACTGGCTGAGAACTTAGTATTTAAGAAAGAGATTGGAGCCCACAACATGGTTATTCATCGTAGGGCAAAAGCAGTTAAAAAAAACTACAACACAACATTTGAGAGAATATAATAACCTGTTTGCTTAAGATAGCTGAGATCCCACTATAGGCGCTTAGTTATTATGGTAAAATATAACATTATTACCAAAAGGGATGCATATATTATAGCAAACTAGGACATTATGGGCTGTTTATAGAAACGAAACCATTCCTTTACCAATTAATGAGATAACCTCATATAAGTCCACATTTTTTAACTTAAAATTACAATATAGATGGAGACTGCAGTAAAACTATGCAGAATGGTGAAACAAGTAATAACAAAGTACTGTAGTTTTACAAAATACAAAAACAATGGCCAGCAACATTTCAACCAAAAAGGCATTTATCAAGCAAAACGATACAACAAACCTGACGGATAACTTAGAACACTACATACAGACTTTAACAAAGACATAGCAACGTTACATTCAATCAATGACTCGAATCATTTCATTGTTGATTGTACATTCCCTAAATCTGCATGTGGTGCGTTGTTTCTGTGGATAAGAACAAAGCCATATGGTTATGGAGGTGGATAAGAACAAAGCCACATGGAGAGGGGGCGATGCAATTCTTTGTTTGTCTTTAGATCTTTACTAAGTTACAGTTTTAACCGTGTAATCCAGTGGTACGCATACCCCGATGGCGATTGGGAACCAATGGTCTATCTCTAAAAGTTAAAACAATCGTCTGATCACGAAGTGGGGAATAATCAGTTATGTTCACTGTTCAGTGCAGGAGATTAGTGAGACGACCGTACAGACACTCAACTGTGAGTAGTGTGAGACACAGTCAGTGTGTGTGAGTGTCACAGTTCAGTCGACTTGTAAAAGTGCAAATGATAATGAAGTGAAAACACAGTAAATAAACGAATATATATCACTAAGTTAGTAAGTACTAACTTACTTACGTTTCTAAAATGTGCCAAACAATAAGTAATGTTGCATGACTAAAACCAGTCGACGCTGATAATTTGTAATCGTATGCAGCAAAGACGTACAATTTACGTCGCCATTATACTTGATAGGGCTATTGTATGCAACCAGGGTTGCTAACTAAAATTGAGAAATAAGCAAACACTAGCCGAAAAAGCCAAACAAGAGCCAGGTGGAAAACAGTGCTATTTCATACTACCTACATCAAAAGAATAGCTCCAAAATCAAGGTCATCACTATCCTCACCACTGAAACCAGCACCATACACTTTATCAGTAGATAGCTCTTTACCATATTAGGGAAGGCAGTAAAATCCTTGCAACATTTGTTAGACAAGAGCAGTTCTGTTCTTATTCTCACTATAGCCTCAAGAAGCTGATTTCTATCTTTTGTTTTGACTGATGATACAGAGAAACACCTCTCAATAACATCATTACTAACTGGAGTTCTTAAGCCAATCAGAGCAAAGGTGGCAAGCTCTTTAAATGGCTCGTATTAAAGAATCCAAAAAGAATCACTGTCTGTTAAAAATCCATCTTTCTTAAAATTGGACTTCTTTCCAATCAATACAGATTATTTTTCTGTATTGCTCTTCTACTGCACTGATGTTTTCTATGTGCAGAAATGGTAGCTCTGCAAAAAAAAGGCCTTGATGCTTGGTTTGAAATTATCATAGGGCTCAGTTTTTACAAGCACTGAAATGTATCTCTGGCAGGGGGAAGATTTGGTCGAGAGCTTGTCTAGGGGAATAATTTTGCCTAGGGGAATTCTCCACTTGAAGTGTATTCTGTCCTCTTGATGGAGTCCTCTGTGTTTTTCTGACTTTTCATGTGCATCGAGGCTACAGGCTTTAGGCACAACGGTACAGTGGCATAATTTACAAAACGCATTTTGTGATCCATCAAAAGATCTTTTCACCCATTCAAAAGTCTTTTCCCAATTGGTATTATATTTACGACTACTGTCATAAGATTGTTTCCATTTTTTTGTCGCCATAGTTAGATTCTTTGCGAAATTACAAAACGATTAAAAACAGATAACCGAACTGCAGTGCATAATCTGAGGCGGGAAAAAGAGCAAAGAAGGAAGTAATGTAACTTTCCATAATCTTTCTTTATCTTTAGTATTAAACATATTTTTTAACAATACCAACCAAAACCAATTTTAAAAACAAACCTATATTAAGTATATTTACCCAATTTGCTCTTAAGAATTATACATATTTTAGAAAAAAAAGTTTGCATATGAAAAAAGCCAAAAGCAAGTCCCTTTCTTTTGGCCAACCACTTTCAAAACAAGCCAAATTTTCTAATCTGGCTTTTAAAAAGCCAATTGGCAACCATGATGTAAACAAGTACAAATTTAAAATTATTTAAACCAGAAGGCGAAACAAAACGAAAAGCAGGATTTCTAGGAAAACAAATGACGCTATTCGGAATTTCCGTTGTTTGGGGAGCTGGGTTGCCAATTTGGTTTTTTTAAGCCAAATTTGACCGTTTAAGGAAATGGTTGACTTCAAAAGTGTTTTGCCCTTTTTTGGCCTTGTTTCATATGCAAACTTATTTTTCTAAAAATGTGTATAATTCTTAAGATCAAATTGGATAAATAAACTTAATACAGGTTTTTTTTATTGGCTTTAGTTGGTATTGTTAATAAATATGTTTAGTACTAAAGATTATGAAATATTTTGAAAGTTACATCCCTTCCGGCTTTGCTCTTTTTCCCTCCTCAGATTATGCACTGCATGGCGAAAAAAATGGAAACAATCAGACAGTAGTAGCAAATATAATACCAATTGGGAAAAGACTTTGTATGGGTGAAAGATCTTCTGATGGATCACAGAATGCGTTTTGTAAATTATGCCACTCTACCGTTGAGCCTAAAGCCTGTAGCCTCGCTGCACATAAAATGTCTGAAAAACACAGACAGAGGACTCCATCAACAAGACAAAATACACTGCAAGTGGAGAATTCCCCTAGACAAAATTATGATACGGTTAAGGCAGCAGAACTTCAAGTGGCTGTTGCGGCCTGTCATTGTGCCATCCGTTCTGTCGACCATCTTAGTGAAACAATGATAGGTCATGGACAAGGAAGCACTTAAAGTTGCACAGAACAAAATGTTCTTGTTTTTAAAAAAAAGGCATCATCTCACCATCAATGAAAGATGATCTCATTAATGACTTAAAGTACAAGAAATACGCTATAGTTATAGACGAATCTACTGGAATTTCAACACAAAAGCACTTGTGTATTTTGGTTCTATATTTGAGTGATAGGACAAATAGAATTTCAACTGGATTTCTAGATTTAGTTCCGGTGCAAGAGGCTACAGGAGAAAAGATATTCAATTTGATAGAAGACGAAATTACAAGGTGTTTTCAGAGTCTTAGTAACTGCATTGGTTTTGCATCGGATGATGCGTCTAACATGGTTGGCTGTAACAATGCTGTGTGGTCTAGGTTGAAAGAGGCGTCCCCTCACTGTGTGCAGCTGAAGCGTATCTGCCATTCACTCGCATTTGCATTCAACATGCAGTATATAAAGTACCATAAAATATTGGATTTTAACTGTCAGAAATACCAGACTGGTTTCACCACAGCGAGTTGAGAAGAGAAGTGTTCAAAGAGTTGTTTAATGTTATAAATGCGTCAGCAGAACTTGACGTTGCTCGAACTGCTCCTCTTCCATTTGAAAAACTGTCATCCCCGAGGTGACTTGCTCGAGGAAAAGTTATGTTTAATATTCTGATGAACTGAGAAGAGCTCTCGCTTTCTTTACTTCTGAAGAGTTGAGTCATGGAAAGATGGACACTAAATATAACGCGATTGTTAAAAGAAATGTTGTCAGACTATAAAAATTATTTGTTCTTTGAGTTTGCAACACCTGTTGTGCAAGAATTTGAAAGACTATATGGTATTTTTCAACAAACTAAGGCTGATCCTCATCACTTGTGCCAGGAATTGTTCTTACATCATAAAAGTCTTTGGAACAGGCTCTATACTATCAGTCGACAGAAAAAAGGTACAGCCCATGTTGATTTTGGAGCCACGTTTAAACAAAAATGTGATGAGTTTATACAGCAAAATAATAGTCCACATGCTCGTCAAGAAATAGAATATGAAAAAAGCAAAGTGTATGGCTATGTAATAGAAGCTCTCCACCAAATTACACAATGTCTTCCCCCTGCCAGAGATACATTTCAGCGCTTGTTAAAACTGAGCCCTATGATAATTTTAAATCAAGCTTTAATGCCTTTATTTGCAGAACTACAATTTATGCACATTGCGGGAGAAAGCAGTAGTGCAATAGAAGAATAATACAGAAAAATAAGCTGTATTGATTGGAAAGAAAAAGTCCAATTTAAGAAAGATGGATTTTTAACAGACAGTGAAACTTTTTGGATTGGTGTTCTTCAACACGAGTCATTTTTTCCTCCGATCCAGAAGCACTTGAGCTTTCAGCTCTTTGGCTCGGTGCCATGGACATCGTAACCCTTCGGTTCGGTGCCACGAACACCGTAAATCTGGGGAACCTGTGTCTTTTCTGCCAGCCCGCGAAATTGAACCCGCACTCACAGCGGGCTAGTCACCCGTAGTCCAACGCGATACGCACAAGCTGGGCAAGCGGGCGTACGAGTCATTTAAAGAGCTTGGCACCTTTGCTCTGACTTGCTTAATAACTCCAGTTATAAAAATAGTAATGTTGTTATTGAGAGGATGTTCTCTCTCGTATCATCAGTCAAAACAGAACTGCTCTTATCTAACAAATGTAGCAAGGATTTTACTGCCTCCTCTAATATGGTAAAGAGCTTATCTACTGATAAAGTGTATGGTGCTGGTTTCAGTGGTGAGGATAGTGATGACCTTGATTTGAAACTCTTCTCATGATGTAGGTATGAAATAGCACTGTTTTTCCACCTGGCTCTTGTTTGGCTTTTTCCGGCTAGTGTTTGGCTTATTTTCTCAATTTTTAGTTGGCAACTCTCCTGGGGAGACGAATTTGTTTTTCTTTTCGAATTTGACGAAAAACATTTCAGTTGTGCAGTATTTAAATATAGATCGATTGATTGATGAATTAATAAAACTGTCATTTTTGCACTGGTGAATAACCAATAACCATGGCATCTGTATTCCAATCTCTTCTGAACGCAATTCTGTTAAATTCGGTAGGTCCCTACTGACAGTTTTTTTGAACTGGTTGGTTGTGGTGGATTACAAAACAAAATATTCAAACAGATAAGTTGTACACCAGTGAATGCGCTGCCCTATCAGTTGCGTAATACACCTGCTCATCGTTCAACATTTCCAAAAGCTATAGTGAAAAATAGGAAACACTTCGCATTCTTTAAGATGCAATTGAAATGAGTTCTAAAACTGACAAACATTTTCCCTATCCGGAACGGTCTGCCTGCTATGCAAGAATTACACAGTGTAATCACGCCAGATTACGAACAAGCCACAATGAGAGTCGGAAAGTTGGACGACCTAAAGCGAACGCTACCCCAGAACTGAAACTTGGTGTACAGCTGATTAATTGGTCCTGTTAGTTGTGTTGATACATACATATCTGCTCGTTGTCCGATTCCACATGCCCCAGATGAAAACAGAGGAGTGAAACTTCGTATTCTTTGAGATGCAAACTAAACATAAAGCCCAGCGTATACAACGTCCGGAAGGTCTCCGAGCTGACATAGATCGCGCACAAAGCGAAAAGCCGAGGGGTAACGAGACCTAACTCCCAGCATATGCAACTTCCAGTAGGTCTCCCTGCTGACACAGTGTACAATTGCTCTTTGGCTCAGATCACGCACAAATCACAATGAGAGACCGATGGGTAGTCGCACTATATCAGTGGCTCTCAACCTAGGAGACGTGAGTCGCTAAAGTAGATTGTTTGTAATAGAAGCAGAGTGGAATAAGTAGCAACAAAGACAGATAGATACAGCATATATCAACCTATCTCAAAAGTAGATGCAAAAGAAGCCATTGGGGCGCAAAAGAATAAAAACACCTGACAGTGATAGAGTTTGCACAGAGCAGATGCTGGGGGTAGTAGAATACGAAAACCTGTGCAGAATTCTAAATGATATATGGAATAAAGAAGTAGTTCCATGAGAATGGAGAATATGCTCTATTATCAAGTTACAAAATAAAAGGGATTTGGGAAACTGTACAAACTAGAGAGGAATAGCCCTGTTATCCATAACGAGTAAAATATTCAGTGGAGTTATCCTTCAAAGAATGCCAACAATATTGGCTAATACAATTAGGAAATAACAAGCATGTTTTAGAGAAAACAAGTCATACATTGATCTCATGTTTACACTGCACCAAATAGTTTAACAAAGTAATAAATGGAATAGTTCCATCTATATGGGGATTTTTAATTTTGGAAAGTCAACGTGCATACTATCATTCAACAGATGATGCAATCCGGACAGAACCATATGTGCACACTATCATTAAACAGATGATGCAATCCGGTTTAACTTCCCATATTTTAAAAAAATTGTAAGCTTGTTATTTTCATTTTACAATTAGCTTTAAAGCAGTATATTGGATGATAAATATTGTGCGATGCCAAAAAATCAAAGAAAATCTTTAAATGCCAAATTACAGGTATCCCAAAACATTTGTTGTCAGATTTGTGGCCTGGAAAGAGTTGTATGAACTTTTTTTTTATCTGACTTTACCAGAACACAACTCTTATACAACTCTTTCCAGGCCACAACATTTGTGGCCTGGAAAGAGTTGTATGAACTTTTTTTTTATCTGACCTCAGAATATCTTCTTACCTACACAATCAAGACAAGTGAATATTTTTATGAATGCAATTACTGAAATTTGCACAAATTAATGAAAAGGTGCAGAAATCTTAGCTAATCACTGATAGTATTATCTATATAAGGTAAAACTGCAGTTAAAACTATGCAGCAAAGGGGTAAAAATAAAGAATTATAGTTTTACAAAGTACACAAAAATATACAACGACATTACCAAGCAAAGGATACAAAAGAAGTGGAGAAATTCAGACTTCCAATACGCCTGACATAACATTTACAGACATGCAATAAATCCCTAATAGCCCTAAATGAATATATGTGACTAAAAACATAAAATGAAATAAATGTGAAAAAATAGAAATTGAAAAAGAAGATAAAACAATAATAATCATATATATACATATATATTATGGAGCATGAGAAGAGACAGTATTTAGGAGCATAAAAAGTAGTGCTTCTATTGACTAATATGAATTATATTGACAATTAATTAAACAAAATAGAAAACAGAAATGCTAAGTATGGCAACTATATAAAGGACATCAACATATTAAACAGACATAGAGACAGAAAGGTTTATATCAAATATGGGACACATACACAAATGTGAAGAAATCAAATCATTACATGAAGCAACACATATATTTGACCTTTTTCGTTTTTACAGATGGTCAATTGGCAAGTGTTTTACTGTGACAACTTCTGAGTTTTCGCTTTTCTCTCTTGTCTTTCAGCTCATACATAAGTCTCTTCTCAAAAGACTGAGCCTTGCGCAATATTGTTTCCACACAACTCTGTCATCAGTTTTCCCATGTGCTAGGACCTATAGAAAAGATTTTCATTGAGGCCTTGCAGACATCTTTATATCTGAGCAGTGGTCTGCCCTGGTGCCTCTTCCCCGCCGAAAGTTCACAGAACAACATTTGTTTTGGTATGCGACGTTTCCATTCTTCTCACATGCTCCAACCATCTTAGTCATCAACTGCTGAGCATGTCCATAATGGAAAGCAGGTTTGCAAGTTGCAGTACTTCAGAGTTGGTTATCTTATCGACTCACCTGATGTTCATAATCTTGCAGAGACATTGAAGGTGAAAGATGTTAAGTCTCCTCTCGTGTCTTGTGGGAAGTAACACATAATGTTGCTTATAACCCTGTATGACAGATTAGTATTCAGCATAATTAACCATTATATAACACAGCTGAATTGTTTTGGGTGCATATTACTCCCATTACATAGAACATATCAAATTACGGTCATTGTTATCGGACATAAAAATATAGATAATATAGATAGATGCACCAACTTTACAAGTTCCATTTGATAATCAACATCCTTAGTGGTTCATCCAATACAAAATGCCAGATATGAGATTAAGGTTAAAACTATATAGAACACATGAAAGGTATAAATTCAAAAGGTATTCAAGGAGATAGCTTGAGAGAACTGATCTTGAGAGAACTGATGGTAAAAATGTGAAAATAGAACAATGAAAAGAACAAACAAGAACAAAGTGGAGTTTGTAAGCAATTTGGTTGTAGCTAAGATCTTAATTTCTTGAATTCCAAGGAAGTAAATACTTGTAGATTTCATGCATCTTGGTATACATTGTGTATTCAAAATATGATATATGTATATATATATATATATTTTGAAGATGTCACCCTATTATCAGTAATGACCAAAACTTTCTGCAAAATCATTCTTAATAGAGTCAAAGGAGCAGTGGACACAGCCCTGAGCTTTAATGAGAAAATATTGATGCTTGACTAGTTTTGCAAATTTCTCCTGTTTTATTTAATTTGAATATAGTCTGGAACTCCACATGGATTCATGAGTGTCTAGTGCAATGATAAAGTGGACAGGCTGACTGCTCCTGCCACCATATCAAGGGGTCAGCCAATGGGTAGAGTTGATATTCTAAATGCCCTCATAGAATGTGGTTGCAAAGAGCACTTTCATCTAAACCAATCCACATCAACTGCTAGATTGCAAGAGCGTGGATTGAAAATTGGAGGGGCCAGAAAAGAGCAGCTCAACAGACATATGAGTAAGCTCACCAATCAACATTGAACTGATACTGTTAGTAGGTGAACGCTGTTGGTGATATTGCAAAGGTGATTGGAGCACCTATGAACATATCCGGAGTATAATAAAGATATTTCAAACTTAAACTGAAGCTAGAATTCCAATAAAGAATTTGCTCAAAAAAATTTAGAAATTAGTTTCAATAGCTTCTGGTCATAAATAACATCTATGTCTTTTTGATGTTGTCATTAAACCAAAGAGAGAAAGAAGTGTGAATATTTATTTCCTGGGATATTCGAACAATATATTGCAGGAATACATAAAAAGTGAAGATTTTTAACTTCAAAATTTATGCTTTATACTGTTATATTTTTTTCAGTCATATATTATAATAAAATGTGTATTTTTTTGTTTTCTTTATGTAGTGTTGGATACACCTATGGCATAATAGATAAATGAGAAAATGTGTTAGAATTTGTGACAAATACACAAACAAAATATGAAGTAGCAAAATATCTACACCAAATAGCATGTCACAACATGATAGATACTATGCTATCTTTGAAATAAAAAATTTATAAAAATACAAATAAACTCATGCTGAAAAATGTAACAATTTTATTGTAAATAATTCTTTTTTTTAGATGTTACAGGAATTATATTTTCATAAACAATATTCTTCTTTTGTTGAAGCTGAATGACATTGTCATAAACACAAAGATCTCCATACCTTCTCTTAAAACAAAGTGTTCATTAATGGCTTAACTCTTTGTAGACATGGAGCTACATAGTGTGACAGTTGATCATAGCTACCAAAAATGCAGACACATAATGTAGATTTTTTTAGTTAATGAAATTGTAGAGCATGTTTTATTCATATCAAACTGCAAAGTAAAAAAATAAAACTTTTAACAGTGTCTCTATTTATGATTGAATTTAATGAAACAGCAATTGATTGAGAGCTTTGAGTGTTTAAAGATTTTTTTAAATGCAACAGCTCATGATTGTTTACATTTTTTGGGAGTAGTAATGGTTTCTTCATCCACTTTTTAGATGTGTTGTGCCCGAGGATGGCAAGGATATTCAGTTATAAAGACCTTGCAGTTTTTTAGTTACGAATACAGATTGCGAGAGTTGTAGAAGACAAATTATCGAGTAGAAATGGTTAGGATTCAGAAGGATATGATAGGGAGAAATTTCATCAAACATTTTAATTAATTATTTTTAATCACTGTAAATTCATTATGTACATCATGTTCATTTTCTACATATGAATTACCATTGTAAGCAAATAGAGCTGCCATTTATGAGAAATTTGGTGTATGAAACGTGTTACTTAACAAAGCACAACATATTTTCACCATTTAGCTGCCATCAGTACAATTTTACACTTTAAATGTAGCTTGTATGAACATTAGTTGCCACATTCTGAGGAGGAAATCACACCAAAGAGAGAGAGTTATGGAGAGACATGATTGCCTATGCCTGTAGGCATGGCAGTTGATTGATAATGTATTACATAGACTGTTTCAAAATATAATGTTGCAAACTGTGATTACTCTATATACGCATATGTATTGCATTGTAAATTCATGTTTAATTATTTCATTGACCAGGGTGTATATCTTAAATCGTGACAAGTCCCCACACAATTGTTGTATTCATTAAACAGAAAAGTTGTAATGCGCTAACAAGCACTGGCTCACTTAAATATATGCGTTTAATGACACCTGAGTACATGTTTTGCTCTAAAATATTATCTCTCACCAAGTTGTATCCAGTAATTTTAAATATGTAAATTTGCTTTTTTTAAAAAAATACTTCGATTTCTACTACCTTTGGATTTGTTGTTACAGTTATTTGTGTACTGTCAAAGACCTTATATTGCATCAGCTAAAGCAATCAGGATGAGTGAATGAGTAACACTGTTTAGATTTTAATATTAATTTCAGTGGGCAGAGTTTATTCAAAGTTTATTTCTTCTTTGTTGGTCTTCTGTCAGTCATCAGATTACAGCACCAATAGCTACAATAAATTGTATCATTTGCTTCAGGTCTTCAATGGAGCCCCTTATGTTCAAAAGTAGTGCTGTATTAATAGACCATATCCTCTCTTTGTTTTCTGTGTTGTTGAAGCGATCTGCAGTTTCTTGGCTCAGTCAAAACGTGCAGAAATCCATCTCACCAATTAAACATTTACTGTACATGTCTCTTCTCGGTCTGTTGCGTCCTGTTCTGAATCTGATGATGATGGCCTGTTATTTATATTAAATTTAGTGTTAGGGGCCTTTGGGTGTCCTGTTTCTTAAATTTTGCTCTTATCATATTTTTTTAAATTTATGATATGAGATGTCATTTTAAATCTGTCAAGCTTTTATTGAAGTTTTACAGTTGAAATGTATTGAGACAATTCTTCATGACTGATCTTTAACTGTCATTACTTGTTGCCATCAGATAGGAGAAATATAATGAAAATATTTGTTGGTATCACAGTTTTGTTGCCCAAAACAGTTGATGTATGGCGAGCTTGAAGGGGGCAGATGATCGGTTGGTGGACAGAAAAAATGCTTTAAAGACACCCTTAAAATGTCTCCAAAATGCTTCGTTATAGACACCATGTGTTTGGAATCATTTGCGCAAGATCACCAAATGTGGCGATGTAATGACACAGGAGGAACTCGTATAGCTGATAATCGACGTACTGTTGAGACTCGGATAAAGCGAGCTGCACAGAAAGACAGAGCAGATAACACCCACATATCCAACCTTGGTCATGTATTCCCCACCCGTGGTAGGGGATAGTCTTCCAGAATTAGACTCTATTATCACCTCTCTTCATACACCAGAGAGGTGCAACAACATACGTCAGAGGCTGTTGTTATCATCGCTTGGGATGGACGGTTTTTATTATTATTATTATAGTTGCTTATCTCAGATCTTCACTGTTCCTTTTCAAACAGGACTGTGGATTAGCCCTCCATTTTTTTGACTGATGATGATGATGGCATCCTATTAGTCTTAAGACACATTGGATGCAGTGTCCATTGTGGGTTTTATTTCTGCTTTCTTCTGGCATATTTAACGTCAGCAAGTTGTCTAAGTCTGACTTCACCAGTTCTCATAACTGTTTTCAGAGCCTGTCTCCAGCTGAACATGTCCTCGGCAAGCTTCTCACAGTCTTGTTTGTTCATCTCAAGCAACTTCAAATAGTGCTTGCATAAGTCTTTTTAACGAATGAAGGGCCACCTATAGCTTTTTGTCAGTTCCTTATATAGAATATTCTTGGGGATCCAACCGTTATCCATCTTGATCAGTCACTATTTTGGCATGTCGATATGGAGAATCACTCTTGCTTTGAGCTCATTATAAAAACATGTGCCAGGACAACACATATTCTTTCAGGAAGACTTTGCCAGTACATGTGTGTGGTCTTACACTTGGGAAGTTTTAAACAGATTACATGTTAAATCTGCTATTACCATACACAACACTCCCCAGTTGCTATTTTACAACTCTGGCAGTTATTAATAGCACTGTATATTATTTGTAACAATGTTTAAATATTTATATATATAACCTATCTGTATAATCAATGTCAGCGTATATAAACAGGAAAATATTTTTATATATTCGCTTATGTTTGTTTTACAAATAATTCCTTATAGTTATATTAACTCCTTGTGTACCAAATACCACACTATGTGGCTGTGGGTTGGACACCTTTTTACAAGGAGCCACACTAACAGGCGTTTTTATTTTAAAAACATGGCTTTTGCCCGGGTCCACTAAGAGTTAAAGATGTAACCAAGAAAGAGCCATATTTTTATATATTTACCGTCTTTTACTGATGTCCTTTTGGCATAAATCTATTCAAATAAAATTTATCATTCATCAGTTAGTTTGTGTATTGTTATTTATATAATATAATTGTGTGGAACACTGATGTTTGAGTTGTTTTATATTGTTCTGTATGTGTATTTATGAGCAAATGAGTTGAAGAGGTGGAGTTTGAATGCTTTTATTAGATTCTTGTTAGATTAAATCACACCTCACGCTTGCTGACATTTGCACTTACGTCTACTTTTGACTGGAACCGATTACCTGAGTTAGACCCGCTTGTCGGCTGTGTGTTGCCGGTACCCACTGGTGGAGCAGCATGCCATAAGAGGCGACTGAGGTAGGGTCTAGGAAGCTGCCCTAGTAAATAAAAAGCGATACAGAAATCGATATGCTGGCCTACTAGTAGGTGCATAACTGGCACAACACATACTCGCTCTTAGGCTCAGATCACATATAAATCACACAGAGTTGCTAACATGTGATCGATATGGAACGTTCGAAGAAGAAGAAGACAAATTCCGATTGGTAGTTAATAATTCCATAAACAGAGTTCAGTTACAGCACACTACACAAAGTACCAGAAGTATAGACTTACACATCATGAAGTTGTCGACCACCGGTACTTCAAGGTGCCAATGGCTGGAAGTAGGAAAGATTCTTCTTTCTCCAAGATCGTTTAAGTAGAGAACAGAAAACAACTTACATATAACACACGTAAATGCCACTACATGGCATCGTCATTAGATCAGAGGTTTGTCGTGACTGAATTGCAAGAGAACAAATGCCGTTGGACGACGATACAGGGACACCTGGAGCAATGCTGCCTTCTTTGCTTATGACGTATTTGATGGCTTTCATTAAAAAATTGTGACTTTCGCGATAGCCATGGATTTACTGATGGAGGCATACAACAATGTACTCTTTGAAAGACTTATACACCAACTATCAAGAATAAATGTTTCTCCAACACTCGCCAATTGGTTAGCGTCAGTGTTGTTCCAAGTACAAATATCTTTCAAATGGAACTCCGAATTACAAATAATACACATGCGTCTGCCACAGGGATCACTACTATTCCCGATATTATTTAATATATACATCATTGATGTGACATAGAATCAGAATGCGGGGCTAGGAAGAACTTTATCCTATTCCTATGACATGCTTGTGTACCGCCAAGTCAAAGACAGAAGTAAGACTGCGGAAGAACTACAGAAAGAATTGGAACGCATTTCTAAGTGGTGTCAAACATATAGAGTACAAATAAACACAGCAAAAGCTACTATAACATGGTTCTTCCCAAAAATCACATAGGGAGGGGGACAACTACCCGGCTCTTGCTACAAAGGTATTTGGTTCCCATATGGAACGATCGAGATATTTTACCAGAAATCCATGATTTCAATATAGGTGACATCAAATTCATCGTCTTATCGGAGACGGGCGATAAAATGTAGATCCCGTGTTCAAGTGGAGCATCTTATAAACGTTGGTAGTTGAAAATCGACGAGTGGTCTGAAAAGCCGCTGTCCGGGTTAAAATAAATTAAAGAGATGTCTTTTAAAATCTGAAATTTTTTAATATCTTAGGAGTTACACCGGGGACTCGCCGGTGTTACGGAGTTTGTGTACTGCCGCTGACATCTTCCTATTTTGGTTGATTGATTGATAGAACCATCGTCATTGCACTTCGGTGAGTAAAAACCATGTGTGCTCCGATCTCTTTCTTACACAGGAATATCTCAGCTGCAGTGCATGAGCTCCATATCACCGGCGAGGGTCCCCGATGTAATTTTGAAGATGGTGATATTTTTGTAGGAATTTTATTATTTTCTTATGAATTTTGCCCGGGCAGCAGCTTACCAGCCTGCTATTCTCGATTTTGAACTGCCAGGGTTCTTTTACGTGCTCAAATTGAACACGGGACCTACGTTTTATCGTCCGTCTCCGATATGACTAGGAAGAAAGAGATAAGAGCACATATGTTTATTCACCAAAGTGTAATGGTGATTCTCATAGCAATGGATAATTTATATCGATTCATCATCATCAGATGCCGTGCCAGCTGTCGTAGGCAATCATGGATCTCCACAAATCTCTATCTTTGGTGTTTGCTATTAATTCAGATGTTGACGCTCTACTGTGCCATGAAGTCAGTCTATCCAAAATTTTCGCTCTCTGTCTTCCTCTGTCTAGTCTACACTCGATTTTACCAGATGTTACAATATGTTCTAAACCTCCCCTCCTCATTAGATGTCCAAAAAATTATGACTGCCTCTTTCTTATATTGGTAATAAGTTTTCTCTGTGTCTTGACCTCATTCAACACCTCAATATTAGTGATTTTAGCAGTCCATGGAATTCTCATCATTATATCGATTACACTGCATAAACTTTCTATTCACAACTCTTTTCCAAGATCTGGGTACTTTGTGATTACGTGTTTTGCCAATCAAATAGTTTACTGCAGTCTCATCTGTTTTGTGAATATTTTAACATATTAAGTAACGAACATTCCCCTCCCAAAAATACTCGTTACTTTGGTATCTGACAGTATTCGGTACTCGTGTATCGAATACTTACTTGTATATAAAAAAATAAATATATACTATCTGCTATCTACTGTAAACATGTCCGAACACATGATGATTCGAATCGGACACTTTGAATTGACGATGTTATTAAAAATAAAATAGTTTAATGCTAAGATTAACATGTTTTTCATCAGGGGTTAGAAGATATCTGTTTAGTGCAAGAAAGCATAATCTAATATCATTTTATTATAAGACGATAACCAACTTAACCAAGTTGTTGCCATCTAACCACACTACACATTTTTAAAAAGGCGGTTGTCAAGATAAACAATAAGTTGAATAAGTTCATTTTTGGCATACGTCGTTTGTGTTCACATTTCAAATTTGGATATATATAATCATCATGCATCTTTTGTAGGATTTCTCTTGCATTCTTGTGAATGTACTCAAATGTAAAGCTAATGTTATCTTTGCCAATTTATAAACGTACTGATTTTGTAAACATTAAAAAAAGCGTGTTGGAGCATGTACATGAATATACTGCCACTTATACTAATAATACTGATAATCCTTACCATTTAGAGCTTGAACTCGCGGTTGTCAAAGTCACTGACACAGCATTGTTGGACAGGAAAATGATTTTTTTTTCATGTAGACTATGCTGCAGGAAATACTAATGGAAGACACTTCAGCAATTGGTGCCTAATTAATGGCAGCTTTTCAAGGTTTGTTAGAAATCACTTCGTAAACACTGTAAACAGTTCAGTTGTGGAGTTAGGTTTTAGAAAGTTGTATCCATGTGCAGTGTGCATCTGCTTACATTTAGTTGTTTAATGAGAAATAGTAACATTTTGTTATATTTGTCATGCTGAAGAAAACTAAAGTTCGCAGATTGAAATAAAGGATCAGATTATTCTTAATCACAAGACACAAGTCTTTATAAATTTATATACTCTGGTTTAGGGATATTAAATGTAATAAAACGTATGCACAGGTTATAATAGAGAATAATATTGGTACCTAAACTGATGTGATAGCACTCCAGGCATACACATATGTGCTAAATCTTTTCTAGTACATCTCAAACGTTATGCATACTAATTGTTTATGTGACTTGCAGGTTAAACACACTCCTCATTCTTTACATCAGGCTTCCATCCCTGCAGGTACAACATGAAATCTTATGTAAATAGTATCATTATTTTCTATGCTATCAGCTACTTAATTTTGAAGTCCGCTTTCATATTGCCCTAATCTCTGCATTTCATTCCAAATGTAATAATGATGCTGTGGAAGTTTGCCTTGCTTCAATCTATCAGGATACATTCTTCCTCTTTTGATAAGGTTGTAACTGCGGTCGCCTGGCTGATTGTTTTTTTAAATCTGATCCATCTGTGACATGCAGTGCTTTAGTTTCTTGTTCTCAATATCATTAGTATTCATGTGTGATGGGTGTCACTGGCCTAAGGTAAAATGCAAATTAGCTTTGATTTGGGTGTAGCATGTCAGGAGCGTAGCCAAGGAATATACTCATGCCTTCATTCTAAACAAGTTCCAGGCCCTCATATTGTGAGCATTCCAAATTCACAATCTGCCAGAAGCATAACCAATTGATAGAACAGAAAAAGCAATCACTGCTTGAAGTGTGTAGTTACCATAACTTTGAGAGCTACGAGATTACACTAGTAACGTTGCATGATTTGTTAACATGATGTGTGTAAGATGTCTGTTTATTTAAATGCCAAGGAATTACAATTATGAATTTTCACTATTTTTCTATGTATATCTGGTGATGGTGTTTCTAGAGCTTTCTTTCATATTCAGGGACCCTAAAACTCTTGGCATGGTGTGCAATGCCATTAGCTGTGAAGACTCCTACTTAAATGGGATATATGTTTGTAAAATAGACTGTAATCAAAAGTTATTCCAAGATAATGCAGCCTGTTATCACAGTCGATAGCCTGCCTAGTAGGTCAGCATTAACTATGGAGTTGTTCAATGAGCACCACAACATTCATGTCTTCTCAAGATTGACCTGAGAGTGAGACTTCTTACACCAATACGAGATGCCATGTCCCAGGAATGTCTTGAATAATTTAATGTCTATCTGATTCAATCTTTTATGTTAGAATATCATCAGCAAAAGTCAGTGTTCCACCCAGCCAAGTTGGTTGAAGTTTGGTTACCTTTGCTGTGTAGATCTTTAATAACAAGGATAATAGAGAGAATCCTAGGTATATGTGCGCAGTCTGATGTTTATGTTCCTTGCCTGGGAGGATATGGGTACTTCTTCCAGGTCATATTTTGTCTTACCCTACCCTGTGATGGACCTAGAAAGCAGACATATAGTGAAATTAATAACCATTACAGAAAAAAAAAATAGGAAAATTGGCAGATCTTACTGATAATTGGACTGTAGATCACTACCTCCGAGACAAATGAAAAGAGATGAACAGAAGAAAGTCAATATGCAACAGAAACTTATTACATACATCACAAAGCAGCAGTCCATATTTTGTGTGCATCGCATTTTATGAGAAGAAGAATATTATAGGATATTGTGGCAGGATAAATTTTGGGAAATAGAGATGAAAGGTTTTTGCAGTAAAGGAAATATTTTGAAAACTTTAAGATTATGTCATAGAAAAAAATAATAAACAGCAAATCAAAAAGTTGTGCAGACCCATCATGACAAAATGAAGCAGAGAAAAGTATTAAAAATGGGACTTGCATTTCGAAGGCTGTGGTTTTAAATTTTGACCACATCGATTGGTTCTAAAGTTAATTTTCTCCAGAGATCCCAAAGATTGCTGCTAGAGCTATGGAGTATGTACTTATACAATACTCTATATGCAGAAATAAGAAGATTGAGGTGGAACACTTACACCAGCGTCTAAGACAAACTGTATTGTGTGGCTGACAATCTGAGGCAGACGGCAGCCTTTATTAGAGAATCCAAATTCCCAATCTAATGAGAATGCAGAAGAAAAAGATATGTGACGTACCACTTCTGTGGAGAGGGACCACACCATGTATGTAAACCCGGCATAATCAAGTAAATCCTTTAAATACCTTTATATACATTTTTTTTTGTAAATTGTTATACAGTGATAATTTTAATTACAGAATTCAATCTGGTTATTTATAACCCGTCTGCATAAATGTTGCTTGTGTTGTAACAATGGCCCAATACATATCAAGTGAAAGTGATGATTACCATTCTGCACCACATATACAACAGTATCATTCTCAAGCAAATGAAGACAGGCTTTATCGCCTGACTTCAAACTTGCAGGTACACTTTATCCAGTGATATTTCTATTTTTTTCATTATCTGTTACATTTAAAATTATTTATTTTCAGCTTTGCTTTGTGATTACATTTATTGGTTGTTTTTTTATTATTTAATTTCATTTGCCCGCTATGAATTCAGGTGTAGTCATGGTGTCTACTATGGCTCCTCTCACTGATATTTGCTTGAAGGCATGCTTTCCTTATCACCAGTGTCCCTCGTCATTCATGCAAACTTTACTATGACTGCAGAGGTACTTGTAAATTAGATCCCAAGTAAAGGATTAGGGTTTTCTGTAGTCTAACTGTATTCTGTGTCCAAACCAAGAATTTTGTGCCCATGCTTGGCACAAACCCCAGAATTTCAAGACATATGATCACTAGCACAGCATGTTATCAACTTTGCCATTGCAACCCCTTTTTTTCTTCAATGCATGAGTAAGCATATTTTTGTTTAGATCATTTACTTCTGTGACAATAGGTACATTGCTAGTTATACTGGTTCTTCCCATTACTTATACTATGGGGATTTCTCTCTCTCTTTTTTTGGTACTTTAAAAAAAAAACCCATATTGGAGCAAAGGCTCTCAACCAACTCATACCAAGTCTTCCTATCTTTAGCTATCTCTTGCAGCTCTTCCATATATTGTTAATTTCTGCGTCCATGTCTTCTCCATTTACTTCTAGGCTTTCAGCTCTTTTAATATCCCTGCAGGTTCTAAGATGTATTTTTTAGACTTACATAAAGTATCTGCCTAATGATATCTTCAATTGATGTTATTTTATGTTAGATAGTAAGTTTATTTTATTACTACTTTATATGGAGGTAATAATTTTTAACCTTAATGTAATGATTACAAAAAATAATAGTATTAAAAGAAAGTACTTGTATGGTTAATTCTAGTGACAATATAGATGAGACTGATAGTGTAGTAAACCAGTCAGATTGATTATCCTTTGAATTCTAGAGTGCATTGTCTTTGTTGTGGTGTATGATGGCTGTAAATAAATTCTCACAAGGTATGCATCTCAAATAGCCTCTGACAATAAAGTAAGAAGCTCCTGGCCTTCTTATAGGAGCACTGTTTAAATTAACAGAAGGGATGAATTAGTCTTTGGCGCCTCAGAACTAGATGCCTAATTAATGTAGATGGCACCAATTAGCCTTGTAAGGCAGCCCATTTAGGAAAAGGAAAACTTTGAATTTAAACCACACCTACCTTGTTGTCATAAACATTTATCGAAATTACTTTGGACAAAAAACACATAGGTCAAATATGGAGCAGGAGCCCCTAAGGCAGTATGTCATTGTATTATTTGGGTTTTGTTTAAAATGCTGTGCAGTCGTTTCTGTTGAAATGAACTATTACTATCAAAGGAAAACTGTTTAACCATTTCCCTTTCTATCAGGATACCACTAGGAACCTCAAGGATCTTGATCGCATGTTAGATGATTACACATCACTGGGACAGAGCAAGAAATCTGCCATTGACAGAGTTTGTGAATTATCTCTTGTTTTTTATGATTAGATTATGTTATGGTTTATACTCATTTCAAGAAAACAACATTCTGCACATAGTAGTATGTATTTATAATAATTGTAGTTTTCTCCTTAAAAAGTTGCTGTATGTAATACTGAAGTTTGGATGTTCAACACAGAAATAATGGCTATAAAAATGAACAGTTGGTTTTGGTTAAAGAGCTATACAAGGTTTAGTTGTGTGGGGAAAGGGAGAGTGATCTATGCACGTATTATACACACACACATATATATAAATATTCCTCTCATAACGCTACACGTTACATTGCATTTTATCCATACCCTATGTACTGGGAAACTTGCTCAGTCTCTTCCATGAAATTACTCCGATATTTCTTGCATCTCTAATCAAAGTTAATTTCAGGGTCTCCCTAGGTCATTCTCTCTTTTTTGAATCCTTTTCCTCCAACTTTAGTGCCTGCTTTTGTATTCTTTGATCATTTCTTCCCAAGGTATGCCCAATATATTTCCATCTTCTCCTTCTTATAACAGTTGACACTAGAGATATATTCATAATATGTGATTTGTTATGACTTTGACAGTGGATGCATTGCATGTTTTTCATGAATCTGACATATATATTGTCCTTCTTCTTCTTCAAACACTCCATATCGACCACTTGTCAACCACTCTGTGTGATTTTTATGTGATCTGAGCCTAAGAGCAATTGTACGTTGTGCCAGTTATGCACCTACAAGTAGGCAAGCACATCTGATTTCTGCGCTGCTTTTTATTTACTAGGGTAGCATCTCTAGGGCCTACATCAGTCGCCCTTACGACATGCATTGTAGGTTGCAGTGGTACTATTCTTTGCTTTCTTTGCAGATCCGGCACCATCCGGGCGTATATTGTCCTTTATAAGTAAGGAATGGATTAGCGTAATGCATAAGTGTTCGCCTAACAACTCAAACACAAGAGGGTTGTAAGTTCAATCCCACACTCAACATTCCACATGTGAGGAAAGGAATTGGCTCTCCCACCTTCTGCACTCTAGGACCTAGAAATGTGAAGTTAAGTGACTTATACCCCAAAATCTGAAAAGGTTATGGGAATTGTGATTATTATATTTCTAAGTAATGGAAGTAGTGCAATGATGATGGACCTGACAATCAATCACTTCTAGAGAAAATGTGTCAGTTCCAAAACTACCACTAACTGCTATTTCTAACTGCTCATTCACGGAATCCTTTTCCGATCTAGACATGTCACCAAATTATATATATGTCATTTGACCAAAAAAAAATACAATTGTAATATTTCAAATAATTGTCATCATCAAAGTATGTATCCTTTATAAGACGTTGCTCTCTTTGCAGCGCATCTGAAATTCACCCTGTCTCTAGCCAGTTCACCCACTTCACCGATGGTCCTATTCATGGTTTCTTTAATATCTTGTAGCCATCTTCTTTTTGGTCTGCCTCTGCGTCCTGGGACCCTGCCCTTTAATATTGTTCTTTCCAGGCCATTGTGACGCTTGATGTGACCAAAGTATCTAATTTTTCTGTATAGTATGTTGTTAATCAGCAAATTCTCTTTAACATTTAGTTCTTTCAGGACATCAGTGTTCTTTCTTTTTCTGTCCATGGTATTCATAGGATCTTTCTGTAGCATTTAGTTTCGAAGGACTGGATTGTACTTATAATTATTATTATATCTTTAGATTCGAGGAGATTTAGACAGAACCCAAGATGATATTCGTTACGAACATCATAGAGGTCACATTATAGACAGAGATTATGAAGTAAGTAAAATTGTGTTCTATTTGTATGACTTCACAGCCATCTTTACACTTATTATAGTTCTCTATAGTAAAATATGGAACTGCAAGTTATATAGGTTTAGAACTAAATTGAGAATTTTCAATTCCAATGTTGTATCAATCCTAATTTAGGCCATCATGAGTTGGTAAATGACTAAAATTATAGAAAGTAAGTTAAATGTAGTTGAAAATGAATGTCTGCGCAAAAATAATGAACATAAAATGGGATGAATTCAGGAGAAGTGATGAAATCAAAGAAATGTCTGGTCAACTACTAGAAACAACTTTTGTAAAAGGGAGAAGATTGATATATGTTTGACATACCTTAAGAAGAAATGATCAAAGAATATCAAAGCAGGCATTGAAGTGGGAGGCAAAGGGTTCAAGAAAGAGATGACATCCTAGTGAAACATTGAAACGAACTTTGCTGAGAGAGGCAACAAATATCGGACTCAATGCCATGGATGAGATTGAGCGAGTTGCCCAGGACAAAGCAGTATGGAGAAATTAATTCCAGGACCTATGTAATGTATAATGGTACTATATATATATATATAGTCTCTGTGACTGAGGGGTTAAGCCCTTTGCCTTGCAAGTCGAAGGTCGTGGGTTCGAATCTGGACCGCAGCCTTCTGTTCACGAGAGCATTTTTTTCCAGAGACCCCTAGGATTGTTGCCGAGCTACGGAGTTCGTGCTTTGTGCAATACTCTTGGCAAATGAAGTGCCATTTCTGCATAGAGGGGCCGAGCCATATGGGGTAAAATCCGGTGCAATGAAATCAATCCTTCGGCTTTTAAACAATTTAAAAAAAAATATAGTTCTCTCCTTATGTTTGCTATTATTTGTCCATCTTGATTATTCTCTTCAAATTCTAATATTATTAGTCTTATTATTATTATTAATAATAATAATTATTATTATTAATCTTATTAGTTAATACACAGCAGAGTAATTTCCTTGCTCATTTATTAATACTCTTACACCTGCTCATTCACTCAATAGTTTTTCATACACAGTCACACTCAGTTATAACTGTTAGCTCATACACACATGAGTTGGGGGTCTCTATGCTAAGTGGTTAAGCCAATGTCTTGTGTTCCAAAGGTTATAGGCTTGAATCCAGACCATGTCATTCTGTTCGCTTGTACATTTTTTCAGAGATCCTTAGGATTGTTGCCAGAGTTGCAAAGTCTGTGCTTTGTGCAGTACTCTCAGCAGGGCGTGTGTCATTTCTGTAGAGAAGGATCTAGTCATGTGGGGTAAAAACCCGGTGCTATGAAGCCAATCCTTCGTCTTCAGATTACAAAAATATATTTGGCCCATATTTTTAATTGACCATCTGCACACGATGGGTGAGCCTTTACTTCCCAATGCTTTTCCTGGTACCCAGTTGAGTCTGGGTTGACCTGAGAGTCGTAACTGTTGGAAAATTATTCCATGACCACTGTGGAATTGAACCCGGACCACGGGCCTGAGAAGCTAGTTCACTAACAATTACCCTACTGCTGCTCTCCTTCAGATCTTTAGCCACATAAAACCACAGTCTTTTCTTTCTGCCTTAGTAACTAGTAGACTCACCTTTACTTAGTCACTTATATATTAATTTTAATACTCTAGTTACATACAAATCCCTCATAATATTGCATATCTCCTCTTTATTCATTCACTCCTCATTTCATCCCATCTACTTATCGCACACATCTCTATACTCACCCTCTTTTCCCACACACATTAATATCCTTGTTTTTATTTGTCATTTATTATTTGTGGGAACTTTTTAAGGAACTTGAAGTCTCCAAGTGCTATTGACTATTTCATAGTAAATCAGCACCAGAGTACCTCATGTACTCATACAGTGGTAGTTTTTTGTAGTACTTCATTGAAAAACAGATTTATACAGGGTATTCAAGATAAAAGTAGCCCGGTCAAGTGAACCAGTCTGGCATATATTTATGAAAATGAGAAGGTTAAATTATGACGTAGTATAGGTCAAGTGAGTAAGCCTTTTTGTGATGTGTGTAATTATGATGCGGGAAGGGGCGATGAACAATGGTGACGTAAGGACGAGCTAGTCAGAACCGGTTTAACTAGTAAATAGACAGAATGCAATGCATACCTGACCACTTTTAATTTGTCAATGGGGATGCTTTTATCTTGAACACCCTGTAGAAACCAGATAGGCTGTGGTAAAAGTACAGATAAATATGATGACTATAGAAATACAAACTTGCAGGTATAGATGACAGTTTTACAAGACAAAGGCAAAACACAAAAGTCAACAGAACTGATATATTGACCAATATGCCTTCGTCAGGAAAACAGGAAAAAATACATGAACTTGAAGTGCTTGAAAAAATACATGAAGTGCTTAAAAAAAATTGAAAACACGAAGGGAAATGTGATTAAGGCAATCAGTTGTGTATCCTAAAATTAAAAAAAATCTTGCTTGTATGTTGCCGGGGTTCGCAAAGGGAGCAAAGAATAGTAACACTGCGAAGCTACCCTAGTAAATAAAAAAATGTCGGAGAAATCGGATGGGCTGGTCTACTTGTAGGCGCATAACTGGCACAACATACAATCACTCTTATGCTCAGATCACATATAAATCACATAGAGTAGTTAACAAGTGGTTGATATGGAGCATTCAAAGAAGAGGTTGCTATTTATGACTTGTTTAATACTTGCATGCTCAATGGTCTAATTTAAACTTGATTCCTCAGAGTGACTCTGAAAACTATAGCTCTCCATCAAAAAGTCAACATCCTAGACATAGATCAGCTGTGAGATTTGCTGATGACATGAATAGAGAGCTTCATGGAATACATCAGTCAGTCAGAGATATATCTTCAGAGCAGATGAAGTTAGAAGAGAGCTTCAACAAAGAAATGGATCGCAGAGAAAGGTTAGTATTCCCATATAGTTTTGTGTCTGCACATTCCCTCTTACTTTCTCTACTCATTAGGTGCCTCTGTGGTGTAGAGATTAGGTGCTCATCTCTTGTGCCAAAGGTACCAGGTTCACTCTCGTGGAGCCATCTGGATATTTTTTCAGATCCCTGATCTCAGTATAGGTGAGATCGAGTTCCTAGTCCTATCGGAGATGGATGATAAAATGTAGGCCCCATGTTAAATTTGAGCACGTAAAGAACCCTTGGCAGTTCAAAATCGAGAAAAGTAGGCTGGAAAGCGCGCACTGGCAAAATTCATTAGAAAAGATTAAAAATAAAATTCTTACAAAAATATCCTTCACCATCTTCAAAATTACATCGGGGACTCTAGCCGGTGCTACAGAGTTCATGCACTGCAGCTGAGATCTTGTGTAAGAAAGAGATCGGAACACACATGGATACTCACCGAAGTGCAGTGATGATGGTCCTATCAAATCAATCAATCTTTCTACTCATTGATGAGATAGACTTGGTAGTCAGTAACCATTTCAAACTTGGTGGTATCTTCCGACTTGGCGTGTAGTCGTCTTTTGTAGTGTACCCAATACATGTTTTGTTGTTTTTATTTCAATTTTTACAGTTTTCCACCAAGATGTCTTAGTTTACCTCTCTTCCATCGGGGATATATAGCATGACATTTCTGGTGATAGTATTGCTCTTCTGGGGATATAACTAACCCTCTTGATTGGTGACCTTGTGTAAAAATGATTGGAATTATTTTTTGACTGTATAAAAAAGAGAACAATACTAAAACCTCTATATACATAACATATATCAAATGTACATATCTCTGATATATTCTTAATTTGGTTTTTGTGTTGTACTGACTGCCAAAACTTGGATGTGCTGGGTCAAAGGGCAAATATCGCAGCTGTTTATATAACGCTGCAAACTAGCAGCACAACATACACCCGTTTTTGACCAAAAACCACATACAGGTCACAAAGAGGGGTCAATAAGTTGTGTTAAGAATAATTGCTGAAGAAGAAAAAGAAGAGAAGTGCTGTACTGGGTGGGATAGTTTCCAGATGTTGTTTAGGCTGGAGAAAACTATTCTGACTATGCTCAGTTTACTGCTAACATGCTCACTTGATCTTACATTTCGCCCGAGTGGTTACCGGGGCCCAAATTTGGGGTGTAAAGAATAGAACCACTGTTACCTGCCATGCATGTCATAAGAGGCAACTAAGGAGGTTTGGCTGAAATCGGATGCATGTGTCCTAAGCGTGTAGAAGTATATGCGTTTAGGGGCCTACCAAACCAATGTGCAACGTATACATGTTCTTGGCAAAGATCAAACATATCACAAAGAGTGATTAAAATTGATCGTAAGAACGAACGCAAAGAAGAAGAAGAAGAAGATCTTACATTTGATGTTACTTGTCTGTTGTGAATATGGTTTAATATTATCAAAATTGTTTGTTATTAGAACTGTTGTTTACCTCTGATGTCAGGGAGGGCTCGCCTGAACCTGAATGGGGAGGGACACTGATATAAGGAAAGCACGCCTTCACGCAAGCACAATACTGGTTGCCTTGACTACACCAGAATTAATAGCGAGTGAACGAAAGAAGAAGAACTATTGTGTGACATAGAATAAATAAAACAACATTATGGATACGGTCAGAGTATTAACAAGGTAATTTTGTCAAAACTATGATGCTGAAATCTTGGCAATCAAGGTGGCAACTCAGAAACAATTGAACACCAACCTTGTTCCACAACCTGTGGTATTTTTGGCCCGATGCAAGATTACCATTCCTATTACTTCAGTTTAACCCTCTCATGTGTAGTGTCCACTGTAGTGGACGACTACTATTCATTCGTTTCACAGCAACACATGCGTGTTTTGCGACCTCTGACGCACACAGTCTACTGCTAAGGACTACCTGCGGACGGACGTTATGCTTATTGCCAGAGTGGTAAATTAACTTGCACTTCTACCATGTAGTCAAGGTGGCGGACAAGATGATATTCATCCCCAAAAATGCATGTATGAAAGGACTAGAAAAGTGCCAGGTCTACAGTCCTTACTGTTTAAGTTCTTATCTTTGATATTAGCACATTGTTTGTCCATCATTTTTAAACTTGATTATTTTGTTCTACAGACTTGAAAGTGACACAAGACGTTCTCTTCAAGATTTGAACAGCACACTGAAAGGAGTATCAGGCTTAGATCCAGTAAGTGATACATTCATAAACTCATTTTATACAGTGAGTGTCCATCATTGTTTGTTGCTAGGGTATCATCATGTTAGTCCAAAGACTCGAGATCTGCTGAAGACATGAATAGAGAGCTTCATAGAATACATCAGTCAGTGAGAGATATATCTTCATGGCAGCTGAAGTCATTTGATTGCATCTTTTCATTGTACCCAGTCTCCAGTAGCTATCTTTACGTCATCGTAAACTTTCTGATCCCTGATGTTTCTATATGCCTGCGTAATGAAGGTTGAATATCTCCTCCTATTATCCTGAGTTTTTCTTGTCAATATTTTCTGTAGCAGACAATTTTGTCTCAATCAAACCAGGATTCTACAAATTATTCATCATTTTTTAGTAGTTTTATATTTGGCTCTATGTTTTTATGAACTTGTTTTTTATTTTATTTTATTTTAATAAATTTTATTTATTTGCCCAGCTCAATCATTTCATTATGCAACAACAGCACAGAAACTTATATATATATAAATATATATATATAAATAGATACTATAGTCGCCTGTGTGTTGCCGGGGTTCACAAGTGGAGCAAAGAATAGTAACACTGCGACCTACAAGGCATATCGTAAATAGTGACTAAGGTTGGGTTTACCCTGTGACTGGCTACACTATCCTGTAGAAAATTTAAGACACAAAATCCAACCAACCATGAACAAGTCAAATAAAAATAAAATAATAACTGTGCCAGCCAAGAGGAAAGGAAGCTCTTCTAGAAAACAATATACAGAAGAGCTGCAAGAAATAGCTAAAGATAGGAAGACTTGGCATCAGTAGATTGAGGGCATATGCCTCAATCGAGGTTAAGAAGACATAAGAGAGATATATATTATAGTATAAATTGCAAAAAAATTTGTTTTGCAAGAAATAATTTTAAATTCACAGCCCAACAAAAACTCTAGGTACACCTACTATTTTATGTATGCATGTCATCGCCACACATGATATGATCTCAAAAGATAAGTTGTTTTATGTCAGCACAGCTTTCAGCAAGAGTGGAGAAAAGGTTGCAAGCCATTCAGTCAGAAATTAGAGCAGAGAGACAAGTTCTAGATCGAGACCGCAATGGAGATTTCAACACTCTGTCAAGTGAACTTAGAAATGCTATTCATTCAGCTCAGTCCGGCAGCAATTTTGATGACAAACTCAGAAGTCAGTTTTTGCTGTCTGAATCACACAGACATAAGGTAAAGACTTTAATTATCAAAGCACTGTATTACACTACTAATTTATTTAGAAGCATTGATACTCTTACTTTCTTTCGTTTGCTTATATCTTACATATATATTCAATGTTGTCTCTTGTATAAACTGCGCTGTCCTTTGTAGCTCATTCAAAAGTCCCTGTAGTTTTTTTCTCAAGTTGTTTCCCATGGTCAGTGAGTTTCCCTCAGTATATAATATTTGGGTTGGTTATTGATTATTGGTTACTAAACTGACATCATTGCACTCCGGGCAGACCTATAGGTGATCAGTCTCCTCCAACAGATATCAAAGAGTTTGCATACTGATGGTTCCTGTGGCTTGCTGGTTAAACACACTCCTCATTCTGCCCCTTAGGCATCTAGTTCTACCTGTACAGTGGGTAACCACAAACTGTTTAAATCGCTGGATCTATTCTAGTGTCTTCATCCAACAGTCAGTCGCGAAGAGACCGAAGAACATCCCCTTATCCATCTTCAACTCCAGACAATCGACATTGTTGATGCAAGTCTGTCCACTCTCTCGTTGCAGCAAACAACTGCATATTTGGAACGGACTTGAAGTATGTGATATGCAATATGGCGTGCCTATGTTCACTTTGAACATACCAATAGAATACTTTTAGTTTCAAGCTTTTCTTTGTCAATCATGGAATATGCTTCAGTGGTCAATACTATCTCTTCTGTATGCAATTCATTCTTAAAACTAATGAAGCATTTCTTGTTGAACACTTTAATAGTTACTAAGTGTTTAGTGGAAATCTATCCATTATATCAACAGTCACACACTTCCAAGCGTGGACTTGGGGCTCTCAAAGTTATGGTGGCTGCACACCTTGAGCAGAGACTACTTGCCCTTTTGTTCGATCGACTGGTTATGTCAGTGGTAGATTACGGACTCGGAATTCTTACGATATCAAGATCACAATGTGAACGACTTGAACGGATTGAGAATGAAGGTATGCGTATCGTCCTGAGCTGCACTAGAGATACCCCCATTGTGAAGATGAGATATATGCTTGGTCTTCTGTCACTACGCTCTCGTCATGCAATCGCCCAAACCAAGGCATATATGCGGGTTACTGCGGATAAGAGACATCCACTACACAAGAACACTAATGATGTTAAGGGCACGAGAATCAAGCGTGGCATGTCGTGGATGGCCCAGGCTGAGAGAACAATTGGCCAGGTGACTACGGTTTAACCCTACCAAAAGGGGAGAATGGATCCCAACAGATGGTAGCATGACCAACTATCTCAACGTTATCATTACTCTTGGAAGAGAATGTAGAGATTGGGGTAGCATGAAGGCTGATCTCGCAGTTAAACAGCTGATAGAAGATAATGCAAGGGATGATGATGTTGTTGTATATACCGATGGATCAGTTCAACATGGTGAGAAGTCCGGCTGGGGTTTCTTAGCTAATGCGCATGGTAGGGTTGTTGCAGAGTGAAGTGGGGCATACAGCACAACTACTTCTAGTATGAGGATGGAGATTGAGGCCATTACTGCTGCTCTCCATTGGATCTCTGGGACTTTATTTACTGGGGCAGCTGTTGTATCTGATTCTCAATCTATGCTTCACAAGATCCAGAAGGGCAGGTTTCAGTATGAGTGGATGTCGTCTATAGAAGTTTCTAACCTCCAGCGGCTTATGTTGATATACTGTCCAGGCATGCGGGTGTTTACGGTAATGAGAGAGCGGGCAGGCTTGCATCAACAGCATCGATTGTTTGGGAGTTGAAGATGAATACAGGGGATATTCTTTGGTCTCTTCGCGACTGTCTGTTGGATGAGGACACTAAAATCGATGTTGAATCGATCAAGCGATTTAAGCAGTTTGGAATTACCCGTTGTTCAAGTCGAACTGGATGCCTGAGAGGCAGAGCGAGAGGTGTGTTTAATCAGCGAGCCACAGGAACCATCAGTATGCATACTCTTCGATATCTGTTGGGAGACTGAGCACCTATAGGTCTGCCCGGAGTGCAATGATGTCAGTTTAGTAACCAATAACCAATCACACACTTCCATAGCTTTTGCCATGAGTGTCTTTGAAGGATTCCCACAGTATTTCAAGTTTCTTATTTCTAAAATAGCATTTTTAAAATCTGTTATAGATTCATCAAAAGTATCAGGTTCGCTCCCTCATGGAGCCATCTGGGTATTTTCCCAGAGATCCCTGATCTCATTGTAGGTGAGATCGAGTTTCTAGTCCTATCAGAGACAGATGATAAAACATAGGTCCTGTGTTCAATTTGAGCACATAAAAGAAACCTTGGCAGTTCAAAATCGAGAAGAGTAGGCTGGAAAGTCGATCCCCAGGCAAAATTCATTAGAAAAGATTAAAAATTAAATTCCTTCTAAATATCTTTACCATCTTCAAAATTACATTGGGACCCTCTCCGGTGCTACAGAGTTTGTGCACTGCAGCTGAGATCTTCCTGTGTAAAAAGAGATCGGAGCACACATGGTTACTCACCAAAGTGCAATGATGATGGTCCTATCAATCAATAAACACACATAGTTTTCTAGATTGCATTTGGTTGTAAATTAATTCATCATGAGGTATAATCTGATGACAAATCTCTAACCAAAACATGAAATTATCATCATTCAGGTTTTTTAAAATTCCTGTTGCTCTGCAATAGTTTGATCTGCATTTGATGTTGACTGAATTTAAGTAAAGCAGTTTTTAAAGGTTGCAAATTTTAATGAACTCTTGTTTATGATCCATATGTTGAAGCTCTACCTTGTAGAGGATGGATGTGGAATGCTGACGTCCGTATGCTTATTGAGAATGAATATACATTGCAGTGATCTTGACAATGTTGGAATGACCTGATAACCAGCATGATAACGATCTACATTTTATCATATTCAAGAATATGGTGCACGGTTTTTAAGGACAACGCACACTTTTTAAGCACAACACACGCCGATTCAAAAAGAAACACTTTCTTACACTTACACAACAGGGTCGGCATTGCATAAGTGACAGTGCCAGAGCTCTCTCTACCTAGCATGCAGTGTCTTATCTTAAGCGGACATGTGTGCAAGCACACAAAAGCCAAGCACTATGTTGCTGGAACTGTGAAGAGCACAGCTCCATACAAGGATTAAAATTATTTTTTCTTGACCTAGGAGATGACTACTGACATTATGCTTGAGGATTATACAATTAAGACTCATTATATTGAATGTTATCGATAATGTCTAGAGAAAATAAGGGTGCTGCAGTTCTGCAGTGCCTATACACGATCCACAATTGCTTTATTGTGAAAATAAATGTGTGGAAAAATTGAATTTAAAATAAGTAGTTCAGAGTTATCTAACATTTTGCAGGTTGAAAATGAGCTGGATAATGTCAGACGTAGATTAGACCAAACAGAGGGTAATCGCTCTGCCCTTCAGACTGAAGTTGAGCTACTCAGAGCTCAGTTAGCTCGAGCAGAAAAGGATCGCCACCGGATGAGACTTGATCTGGATGAATCACACATAGATTGTGAGGTCAGGGATCAGCGTAGGAGAAGAGCAGGTTAATGTTTGTTTTGGTCATTTAAATTATACGTTATTATTTGTTGTTTTATGCCATTGTTCTATGTTCTCATTAGTCATCATCATGTGCCATGGGCTCTCATGAATCTCTACAAATGTCTTTTCTTAGTATTGACTATCAATTCAGATATTGATACTATTCAATGCTATAGAATCAGATTGTCCAGAATTTTTCTCTCTTTCAGCCTTTGTCTTGTCTTCCATTGATCTTATCAGTGCTACTATGTGTTTTAAACCGATCTTTTCCATTGAAATTAAAATCGGGGCATATCCTCTTACAAGACGTTGCCTTCAACCACAGTAAATGAGTTGTTGATTTTCTATGTACCACTTATACGTTCAACAGTTTGCTGTTGCTTTCTAAATGGTGAGGTCTATTTTTATCATTCATGAAAATTCACGGGAACAAATTTGCTTCCAAACTGTCCGCTGTGAAGTTCGAACTAGGTACTCTTAGGTTGTGAGCTCACTAAGCCACAGACGTCCACCTTTTCATTACATTCCAAAAATGGTGATTGCCATTTTTATACTAAGTAAAAAAAAGTAAAGGGAACCCTTTCATACCTCGTGGTATATAGGTCAATACAGTGTTAGGCCTGTATTTTCATTGACCGTCGGCACACAATGGGTGATGTGGTCAGCATCACGCCAACCGCCTTTACTTTCCCAGAGCATGTCTGGTACCCAGTTGAGGCTGGGTCGACCTGAGAGCTGTCAGCGGTCTGGAAAATTCCACGCACACTGCGGGAGTTGAACCCAGACCACCAGCCTTGGAAGCGAGTTCACTAACAACTACGCTACCGCGGCTCTCATTTCTTATATTGACAACTAGCAATTGTACTCATTTTTCACTCTAAAAATGTATAGTTTAGCTCTAGTATTAAGTGTATTCAGTGAGTTAGTGTTTATGATGATGTTACATGTTTCATTGCATTACCTGAATACTAACAACACAGATGTCACCATGTGCCATCTCTTATGAAGAGTTTGATATATCTCTGTAGGTTTCTCTAGAGGCTAGCATGAACACTTTATCTACATTTCTAACTCAGAAGCAAGCAACGTAAAGCAGACCATTAGAAAAGCATTAATCTCGTAAATTAATTACAGACCGTTCTTCTCACAGAAATTCATAGTTTAGTTATAGTTTAAAGTGTGTTCAATGGACAAATATAGATGATGATGCTGAGTTGTTCTTTGCATTACTTGAAAAGGAATATGTGTAGTGAATATGCACCCTATCTTGAAATCCAAGATATTTTATTTTCAATCCTGGTCATTTTAATTTACCTTACACTGATCATGTGTTTGGAATATCCACAATGAGGCCAAAGGTTGTAGTTGAAACTTACTTTTGATTTACCATATTCATTGTGTCACCTTCAATACCAGGTATGTATGCTTAATAGTGTTTAAAAATTTCAGGCCATGAATCAGCTGTAGTGTTATAGTTCAGCAAACACGAGCAGTAATTAAAGACATTGTGTGATAGTAGGGTGTGAAGTAAAAATACCAATATATATGTCTATCGACTCTGTAATGAAGAAATATATATTTTATTTCCACAGTTTTACTTTCAAATAAAAAAAGAATGCAATGTATATTTATTCTTTAAAAAAACCACAAAAAACTATCGCTACTGCCTGTATTATCACTTTTAAGGTTGTGAAAAATCCTTGACCGTACCGTGAATTGAACATAGGTTTCCCGCATTGGAGCAGCACTATAATCCATTTGGCCATATGCACCTCGATTTTTTTCTAAGGGTTTATAAGAAAAGTTTGCTTCTATATTTTTCTCTCTTGCTCATATTGAGAGATGAGTAATTAAGTTTGATTTTAGGATATAAAGAAATAACAAGTCCATTTTTATATTTTTTACATTGTCTGAACTATGGAAGCTACCTTTTTATTTCAATTAGCTGAAGATAACAAGGCTCAAAATTTAGAACGAGAACTTCAGGAGATGAAGACCCATCTGGTCAGATCGGTTGGTGCTGTGACTGAAGTGGAGGATCTGCGGAAAAAGCTTGACAAGAGTGAAAGGCAAAGGACACAACTCTCAGATCACATTGAGGTGTGTGTTAAGATGTGTTTATTTTTGTTTGCTGTTTGATTGCTTGCTGCTTTCTAGAAATTAGTTTCCTTGTATTATTGTAGTTTATTAAAATTATCTTATATATTTGATGTAAATGTAGCTACATACAATTTATGTGTAGTTGCTGGGTTCATTACTTCTTGATGAGGACAGTTTTCTTCTCTTAACTCTTGCTATAACTTTGATAGAAGAAAACTAGTCATAACAGAGATGAACAGTCTATGCAGAATGCTGGGAGTATCAAGAAGAGATCGGTTTAGAAATGAAGACATCGGGAAATAATGTGGGTAGAACATCAGTACTGAGCTTCATCAATAAACAACAAATTAAATGGTTTGACCACACAAGCAGATTATGAACAGACAGTGTGCCTCAAAGAGCAATGTTACTCTAATACAGTGGAAACAAAGTAAAAGGCCGTCTAAACAAAAGGTGGACCTAGAGATAACAGAGGCTGTGAAAAACACTGTGAAGCACACATAAAAGTCTGTTCTAGAAATCTCTTTTTATTCTCACGCTGTGAGGCAAAACAGAATTAAAGAAAAGAAGAACTCTTGCAAACTTATCACTAATATCGCCCAAGTGGTATAATCCAATTTGTGCTCGTAGAATTATGAAGAGATTTCGAAAAACGGTAAGCAGGGACACAGGGAAACCAGAAATAACATCAAGATATGCACTTATTGCACTATTAATATCTGTGGAGCACGAGGAAAATTTCAAGACATCGTAGAACAAATGAAAAAACGTAAAATAGCAATATTAGGACTAGCAGACACACGCACCAAAGGACAAGGCTGCAAGAAGTTACATCTAGATTACACATACGCATACTCAGGTGTAGAAATCCATGCAAGAGCTAAACATGGCGTCGGATTCATCATTGACCCAGATCTAGCTAAGTCAATACTACACATAGGTTACATCTCAGAAAGAATAATGACAATCTGTCGGAGAACGACATGGACACGACCTACATTCAAATTCTGCGCCGTGTAATAGTGCTGACAATATAGAAGAATCGATGAATTTTATGACGTCATTAGCGATACTATAAATAGAATCAAATCAGGGGAGACTACTTTCTATTGGGTGATTTTAATGCACATTTAGGTTCTGATAGGATAGGAGTTGAGTCATATCTAGGACACTTCGGAGACAACACTAGTCAGAGAAATGGAAACGGCATAAGACTTCTGGAATTGTGTAACCAGCATGACCTAATTATTACCAACACACAATTTCAACACGGGCAATCACACATTTATACTTGGTACAAATGGAACAACTTAGACTGCAAGAGCCAAATAGATTTCATTCTAGTCAAAAGATCAAAAGAAGGTCAGTGGTAGACGCTAGGGCTATACCAAATTTATGCATAGACACGGACCACAAAGCGGTAGTTATGACTATCAGAACACACAAGAAAGATACCAGAGGGCAACACACGACTACAAAAGAAATAATCAAAATCAATAAATTAACAGATGTCAACACACAAGAGTCATATCTTCAAAGAGTCACAGATAATTTTGTTAAACTAACTGAAGAAAGCAAGTCAGTAGAAGAAGAATGGACAGTATTTAGGAGAACTTTATTAGAAGCAGCCAAAGAAACATGCGGAACAGCAAAATACAGAGGTACCCGACCAAAAGCACAACTTGGTGGAATGACGAAGTAAAACTAGCGGTAAAGGAGAAAAACACAGATACAACTTATGGGCAAAAAACAAACATCAAAACGACCTCACTGAGTATAGAACAGCTAGAAAACAAGCCAAGGAGATAATAAAAAAGTCTAAAATACAAGCATGGCAAGATTATGGCGAAACATTAAATTACGACTACAAAAATTCAACAAGACATTTTTACAAGAAAATTAAAGCTATGCGGGAAAGACAAGAACAATATGACCCAACTGAAATTATTAACGATGAAAACGGCAAAGCTCTTAATGATCCAAAAATGATAATGAACAGATGGCGACAATACTTTAGTGAACTTCTCAACCTACAACAAGAGGACCAACCGACCACTCAAGAACACACAGTAAATGTAACTTCAGAAGTAGAACCAAGCATAACACTATCAGAGATCAGAAATGCTGTAAATATGGCCCCACCTAATAAAACACCAGGCCCAGACAATATCCCGGCCGACCTAATCAAAGCAACTAAAGAGGTAGGAATCAGCTGGCTCCATAGACTATTCAACCAAGTCTGGATCACACAAGAAACACCAGAAGATTGGAGGAATGCTACAATTGTTCCCATCTGGAAGAAGAAAGGTAGTAAGAGGGACTGTACAAAGTATAGAGGCATAGCGCTACTGAGCCACACTGGGAAAATATTCTGCAAAATACTTGAGAAAGGCTCCGCCACATCCTCGAGCCACAGCTTAATGACTCCCAAATGGGATTCAGGAAGAACAAAAGCTGTACAGACGCAATATTAGCCCTCAGACAGTTAGTAGAAAGGACTATCGAATCCGACAAACATTTACCCGTTGCATTTGTAGATCAGGAAAAGCGTTCGACCGCGTAGATAGGCACAAGTTGTGGAAAATACTAACAACCTATGGGGTTAATGAACACCTAATCAACCTTTGCAAGAACATTTATACTGACAGCCAATGTACGATTAGAACAAATACAGGATTATCAGAAAAGTTTCACGTAGGGTCAGGAGTAAGACAAGGTTGCGTACTATCCGCGCTGCTATTCATCACGTACATTGACCACATTTGTAAAATAGCTAACACCAGCGAAGGAAACAACCTCGGAGAACTCTTAAATGAATTTCTTTTGCAGACGATCAGGCAATCATATCAACAACAGAAGAACAGCTACAACAACACATCAACAGACTCCAGTTAGCATGTAACGAATACAACATGAGAATTAACATCGACAAAACAGAAGTAATGACATTCGCCAGAGAGAAAAACACTACCAACATCTCCATCGATAATCATCTTCTAAATCAAGCAAAAGATTTCACATACCTGGGGAGCATTTTTCAGCAAATGGAAGAATAACTAATGAAATTCAACACAGATGCAACAAATCAAACGATAGGGCAAATGGCGCCAATTTTAAGATGCAAACACGTCACCATGAACACAAAAGAGCAATGTTCAACACAATCTTTCTCCCACATTATGTTACCAGTGCCAAACCTGGACGCTGACAACAAACGATAGAAGAAAACTAGTCACAACAGAGATGAAGTGTCTCAGCAGAATGCTGGGTGTAACAAGAAGAGACCGGTTGAGAAATGAAGACATCAGGAAAAAAGTGGGTACAACATCAGTACTAGACTTCATCAAGAAACAACAAATTAAATGGTTCGGTCACGTAAGCAGATTACCATCAGACAGTGCACCCCAAAGAGCAATACTGCTCCGATACAATGGGTACAAAGCAAAAGGCCGCCACGCAAAAGATGGACCTCAGAGATAACAGAGGCGACGAAGAGACTATCTACGAAGCGCATACTAGGGCCCGTTTTAGAAATCTCTTCCTGACCTGACGCTGTGAGGCATACAGGATTCGAGAAGAAAGAAAGAATCGCCAAGTGGTTACCAGGCCCAAATTTGGGGTGTAAGGAATAGAACCACTGTTACCTGCCACGCATGTCATAAGAGGAGACTACGGAGGTTTGGCTGAAATCGGATGCACATGTCCTAAACATGTAGAAGTCTATGTGTTTAGGGTCTACCAAACCAATGTGCAATGTATAGACATTCTTGGCAAAGATCAAACATATCACAAAGAGTGATTAAAATTGGTTGTAAGACAGCAAAGAAGAAGAAGATCACTAATATATTGACGTTAATGTTAATGTTATTTTTACCTATCGTCAATATACTGACACTAGAGACTAACCATTTAATTTTGATTTGTTTCTATGTGAAATACATTTGTTTTAGTCTGTTTTGGTATTAAACAGAAGCTACAGCTAAAATTGCTAAAATGAAAACTACAATGTGTTAGCAAAACTAACATGGGGTAAATAATTGAATTAATTCCATTGATTCCATTGAACTTGAATTAAATAGACCTACATTATGTAAAGCTAAGAAATGTGACAGCCAACAAATTGTCATAAAGTCCATAATACATGGAATCGTTGCTTCAAATAAAAACTTACTGACCAGGAAATGGATAGACAACGCATATGACTCTGTAAGAGTTGAATAGCAACATGGCATGTCAACTAATATATTGGTTACTGAACTGACATCACGTCACTCATGCCAGACCCATAGGTATCTGCAGTCTTCCCCAACAGATGTTGAAGGGTATGCGTACTGATGGTTTCTTCTTCTTCTGCATTCTCATGCTGTGAATTCGGACGTCAGCCATTGTGCCTGGTATGGCGCTTCTGACTGATTTTTGCATGAAAGCCTACTTTACCGTTTGATTAAGTGTCCCTTGCAATGCAGACAAGCCTTCATCGACTTCAGAGGTACTTGAAGTTTAGATCCTCAAGTGTGATCTTACTGATGGTTCCTTTGGATCACTGGTTAGACACACTCCTCTCTCTATCTGCCCCTCGAACACCCAGCTCTACTTGCACAATGTGTAATTCCAAACTTCTTAAATCGCTGGATTGATTCAACGTTAATTCTAGTGTTCTCATCCAACAGTAGTTCGCCATGAGTTAGAAGTACATTCCCCTTTATCCATCCTAAACTACCCAACAATCGATGCTTTCAATGCAAGCCTGCCTGCTCTCTTGATGTCAACTAATTTATTGACAAATTATAAAATCTCAAAATGTTTCTGTTTCTCCACCATTTCATGCATGAATTTTTGGGATGAATATCGTCTTGTCCGCCACTTTGACTACACAGTAGAAGTACAAGTTAATTTACCGCTCTGGCTATAGATACACCGTCCACAGCTAGATCTTGGTAGTAGACTGCATGCGTCAGAGGTCATGAAATGAACGAAAGCCCACCTGCCCAGCGTGTTCGTAGCTCGTTGGACTATGGGTGACTAGCCCTCTGTAAGTGCGGGTTCAATTCCGCTGGCTGGCAGAAAAGCCACAGGTTCCCCAGATTTACAGTGTTCGTGGCACCGAACAGAAGGTTACGATGTCCATGGCACCGAGCCGAAGAGCTGAAAGCTCAAGTACTTCTGGATCTGGGGAAAAAAAAAATGAACGAATAGTAGGTGTCCACTACAGAGGACACTATGCATGAAAGGATTAATGTTTTTGAGGTAATTTTTGTACATTGTTGTTGTGCAGTACTGATTTTTTAAAAATATGCATTCATCATTAATTTACCTTTCAATTCTAGACATTAGCTAAAGACCTGGATAACAGAGAACGACAAAGTGCCAAAGTAATCACACAGCTGAAGGAAATTACAGACAAGTTTGAGATTTCAGACAGACAAAGAAATTTTCTAAGCCAGCAGCTGGAAGATGTTCAGCAGAAACTCAAGGATGTAACAAAGAGTTGGAAAAACAGTGCATGAACTGCGTAACACACAGCTTGCTCTGACGAGCAGTGAGAAAAAGAAGGATGAGTTTAAAGGTCGAGCTCAGGAAACTGTTAGACAGTAAGTAGATATACAAATTTTTAGCAGTTTATCCTTTTCCAATTAATATAGAATGCTAATTCTTGCTCGTTTCAACATTGGATATTATTCATTTATTATTGCATCTTTATTTGATCATGCAATTTTTGTTTGTTATTTATTCTTTCCTTTCAGTTGGTCTCTTTGCATTGTTATTGTTTTAATTAAATCTATTGTCTTTTTCTTTTAAGTATATGCTAATTGATCATCCAAAAAATTATTGAAGTATCATGTGATCAGTTTACATTCATCGTCACTCACATCTCTTGTGTGAAAAAATGTTTGCATCCATATTTTCATGATAATAATAATAATTCCTCTCGTAACGTTATACGTTACATAGGGCCTGCAAGTAATTTCTCCATACCACTCTATCCTGGGCAACTCGCTCAATCTCCTCCATGGAACTGAGACCGATATTTCCTGCCTCTCTCAGCAAAGTTCGTTTCATGGTCTCCTTAGGTCGACCTCTCTTTCTTGAACCCTTTGCATCCCACTTCGATGCTGATTTGATATTCGTTGATCATTTCTTCCTCAAGGTGTGCCCAACATATCTCCATCTTCTCTTTCTTATAACAGTTGTCACTAGTGGTTAACCAGACATATCTCTGATTTCATCATATTTTCATGATACATGACAGAATTTATATTATTTATTTAAAGTTATTCGACAGATATTTAATTTCTTGTCACACAACTACTTTTTCATCCCTTAACACATGTGTCAAGGGGGCACTGATGAGACTTAATACATGTGTCAACTGGGCACTGATGAGACTGAACACATGTGTCATGGGGCCACTGATGAGATTGATCTTTTATCATCTCTTTCCAGCTCTGACTTCTATGAAATTTTTTTTATGAATGCCATTAACAATGAGACTAGTCACTCCTTTATATATTTAATCAATTTCTTTCTCAATGTGCTACTTTTTCTTTTCTTTTTTGCTATTTTTTTAAACAATAGTCTTAGCAAGGCTCAAATTTTGTGTATGTGTCAATACCACTCTTGTTTTTTCTACTTCATGTTAATAATTGTTCCTCATGTAGTCCAGAGTTATCAATATTGAGTTGATTGACTCACCATCACTTGTGTCTTTACCTTGCAGTGGTCTGACAACTTGAGTAGTCTAATCCTGAGCTATGCCTGCAATTTATATTTTCCAGCAGGTTATACCAAGTTGGTCATGTCTGCGCAAGTAGTGGTCAGACTAATCTGGTCATCCTAGTTTTACAGATTAGGAGTTGCAGTATAAGACCTACAATTCTAACTATGTTAGAGAAAAAAAGGACAGACATTACATAAGCAACAACAGAAAATCAATTTTGCCACTGGGTAAATATCCAGAACTTGAAGCTCACATGGCTGGCAATGATAAAATCTGATGGTCAGACATTATTTGTTATGTGGGTGTTGGCCTTTAGACCAAACAGATGGTGGGATATGTTGTTAATGCCCTACAAGATTCCACAATAAGTGTTGACCACTAAATGCTTTGTTGGTCTGAAGTTTAGGAAAGAAGTGAAAAGTTGATGGACTTCTTTTTTTCTTATTACTCTATAGTTCCTCTTGATTTGTTTTGATTTCTGATTCAATTCAAACACATGGTGCATTTTGTTTATACTGTGTGTGCTTGTTTGAACAACAGTGCTTTACATGACAAATTTCTTGTTTAGAAAACAGTAAGCTATTTCTAGAAAATAGTGAGTGGTTAGTGTCATTTTAGTTTGGACAACCTTGCTTTATGAAAATATTGAGTCTTAGACTAGCCACTTATTTCTTTACAAAAAGTTTATGTCTGAATAAGTACACAGAAGAAGAATTGCTATCTTTAGTTATGTTACACGATCAACATCAGGGCACTTTGGGAATTCCCATGTGTGTTTTATCCTCTGCTGCAGCAGCCATCCAAAGTTCACCTGCTCACCATTCCCATGAGAAGTTGACTATTATATCTTATTTCTTTACCACGAAGATGACACTTTCTGGCATGTCCAGACTTAACTCCTAATTCTTTTAATTGTTCCAATGTTTGAGACTCGCCAATATTCCATAACTGAGTCATCATCATCAAATAGCTTGTCCTGAGCAGAACTTTGCCACCCAACAGTCCTTCGAATTTCTCTCTCTGTAGGCCAGATGTCCCGCCTGTGCAGCCGTCATGATGAAACCATCAGTTACATCCTGAATCCATCTTCTTCATGGTCTTCCTATTCTTCTCTTTGATGGTAAGCCTCCTTCCATGATGGTCTTCTCCAGCCCCTTCTTGTCCCTTTATATGTCCAAAATACCTCAATTTTCTCTTTCTTATTTCTAGCATTAGCCAGTTTTCTTTGATTTTGAGTTCTTTCTGGATAGATCTCTTCATAACTGAGTGCATACTGATATCTTTATTTATAAGTAATATTTACTATTTAACTGACAATCCTCCCATATTAGCCATATTGGTGATAAACTTCACTTTCTTTTGAAGATGGAAAGTCAAGGTGAAGTCCCTTGAGAGAGACCTTGACAGGCAGAAACATGGAACAGGTCAGATGCTAGCTCGTCATGAGCAGCTGGTTAAGGAAATGGAGGGACAGAAACAGCATGGTGGCTACTACCAGTTGCAGATTGAGAACTTCAAGAGAGAGCTAGCTGATGCACTTGTAAGTTTGTTGTCCAATGTATTTTGTTGTATTCTTCTTCTTTCAACTTTCCATATTGACCACTTGTTAAACCACTCTTTGTAATCTGTATGTGATCTGAGCCTAAAATCAATTGTATGTTGTGCCAGTTAAGCACCTGCGGCCAGCACTTCTGATTTCTGCTACGTTTTTTATTTACTTGGGTAACTTCCCTAGGCCCCTACCTCAGTCATCTCTTATGACATGCCTTGTAGGTTGCAGTGTTACTAATCTTTGCTCTCCTTGCCCCATTAAGTGTACTATATATTGTAAATAAGTATTATAAGTGATAAACAACACAAATTCAGAGACAGTTTGTTATGAAGTACATGATTGTCAACATGAGTCAGTATAGTAGGTATATCACATGTTTCTCATCTTTGAATTGTCCATATGAGTCAGCATAGTAGGTATATCACGTTTCTCATCTTTGAATTGTCCACATGAGTCAGCATAGTAGGTATATCACATCTTGTTAATCTATGACTCCATTTTTATTTTTATATTTCACATTACGAAACAAATATATAATTATTCTGGATTATGCATTTCTTATCACCAGGCAGTTCGGGCAGCTCAGGATGAACAACTTAGACTAAAGGATATTGAAGTGAATGAACTAAAGTCTGTCCGAATGGATCTCGATAGAGATTACAGAGATGCTAGAACTGTGGCTGAGAAGGTTTGTGTCTTATAGAAAAATTGAATTTTGCTGTTTAAAATATCTGTTGCTTGTTTTCATCTTTCTCCAATCCTGTTTTGCCTACAGCATCAGAAGAAGAAAAGATTTCTAGAATGAGCTTTTGTGTATGTGTCTGCCAATACAGTAATTGTTTTTTTTTTTGGTTTCTTTTCCGATCCAGAAGCACTTGAGCTTTTCAGTTCTTCGGCTTGGTGCCATGGACATCGTTAATCCCTTCAGTTTGGTGCCACGAACACCATAAATCTGAGAATCTGTGGCTTTTTCTGCCATCCACGGAATTGAACCCGCACACACAGAGGGATAGTCACCGTAGTCACAAGCGCTACAACACGCTGGGCAGATGGGCTATCAGTAATTGTTCAAGCTCATCAATACAAACTGCCATTCATTTTTTCTCCTGACTATTTTCTATTACTTATAACAAATATTCTTTATCCATCTGGTTTCCCTGTCACCACTTTTGTTGTGGGTTTTATACCTGAAAATGACATTAAACTCAGTTTTATTTTTTCATTTTGCTAAACCCATTTTCAATTTTCAACCTCTTCTATCATGATCTGTCTTAAAGTATTTAAGTGCTTTATAACAGAACTGTGTATGGTAAGAAGGCAGGGTGGATGATTGTACCAGTTCTATTTCTTAATATACGCATATATACTAAATAAATGTTTCTGTAGCATTTTAGACCTTAGGGTATCTGTCACTTCATATTTATAGGCCCTAGTGTTCAGGAGGTAGGACGGTCAATTCCTTTCCTCACATGTGGAATGTCGAGGGTGATATTGAACCCACAACCCTTTTGAGTCAGATTCGATAGGCGACACTTACGTATTATGCTAATCTGTCTTACATATATATGATGATAGTCCTCATATAACTGATAACTTTTATATGTATATATTAAGTCATCAACTAGTTTTCTCTTTCAGAACTTGGCTCCCATGACAAAAACTCTAATTGTCTTCTTGTCTTGCATGAGATGTTTGGCATCTGCTGCAGTCATACTCAACTCGTCTATAACATCTTGCACCCATCTTTCTTTGATCTTCCTTTTTCTTATCTGCGTGATAGGATGTCCTCCAGAATGATCTTCTACGGAGAATTATATAATATTATGTCAAAAATCTTCTTTCTTCTTTACGTTCGTTCTCTACGACCAATTTTAATCACTCCCTGTGATATGTTTGATCCTTGCCAAGAACGTGTATACGTTGCACATTGGTTTGGTAGGCCCTTAAACACATAGACTTCTACACGTTTAGGACATGTGCATCCGATTTCAGCCAAACCTCCTTAGTCGCCTCTTACGACATGCATGCAGGTAACAGTGGTTCTATTCTTTACACCCCAAATTTGGGCCTCGGTAACCACTAGGGCGATGTCAAAAATAATTAATTTGTCTAATTTTAGTAAGCTGTTACAAAATGAACATACTTGTTTTTGTTTTTGGTCAATGGTATTTATTCTGAGTACTTTTCATTAGCACTTGCATTCAAAGATATTAATCAGAGCCGATATCACCAATGCGGTATGCTCGCAATTGTGTGACATGGCGGGTCTCAGACACTGGAACGAGTTCGAGAATTAGGCGTTAAGTTTGGACATGCTAGACAGTGTCATCTTCATGGTAGAGAGAAGATATAGTAATCAACTTCTCATGGGTACTGTGAGCAAATGGACTTTGAGCAGCAACGGAGGACAGAGCACGAATGGGAATGCCCAATGTGCCATGACGTCGATCGCATAACATCACATAACATAACATAAAGATATTAATCAGTTTTTCAACTGTTTTAACCAATAACCCCTACCTCACAGCCATAGTGTGTTTAATCAGCGAGCCACGGGAACCATCAGTATGCATACTCTTCTATATCTGTTGGGGAGACTAAGCACCTATGGGTCTGCCCGGAGTGCAATGACGTCAGTTTAGTAACCAATAACCACAGCAATAGGTTGCTATAGGAAAACTACATTCTCTTAAAAATCTAGGTTTTGTCTTTATATCAGTTATCTTCCATATGTTTGGTAGTTCTTTTAATTTAGAACACTTGAAGGATTTTCAACCTTTTTAAAGCAAGCTGTAGGATATTTTAATTATTATTTTCACCAGTATTACAGTTTCATTACTTTTTAATTTCAAATAAGCTCTTTATTTATCTGCATTTTCTGACTATAATTAAATCCTGAACAATTCTTTCAGATGGAAGCAGAGCTACACAGCCTTAGATCAAGAATGGCTTCTTTGTCAGAAGAGAGACACAAATGTGAAGACAAGCTGTCTGCTGTGGAAGCAGCTCATTTGTTAGCTCAAGATCAATCACACACACTGAAGGTTTGTTATGAGACTTTGAAAGAAATATTCTAGAAAGATATTCTGAAATTTAATAATCATGTATACAATTCAGTATTTATTATTTCCTGTTACTGGATAATGAAATTGCTCTGACTGAGTATGAATGAAAAGCATTTGTAATGAATAAAACGTGGTGGAAAGGTGTTTTGAATGGCTTCAGACTGTACAATTATAATTTACTAAAATTTTTCTTGTGTAGTATGGCACTTTGGATAAAAAAGGTATTCACATCTTTCCCAAGTGAATCCCAGAGTTAGAACAAAAACCCAAGACCTCCAAAACATCTCCATGCAGTGCATCCTGTAAACAGGTAAACTTGAGGCATATGATTTACCTGGCCAACACGTAGGTATCTAATTCAAGCACAAGTTCTCTTCAATTATGTCCCTGTCTATGACAGATATCACTGGGAATGAAATTTGTTTGCACACCAGATAAACACCATCTTTGTACACCAGCTTCATTGGTGAGTCAGAGTACCTTTACCTGAATAGATACCTGGTTAACTCTTTCCACGCAGAGTTATTTCCTCAAAGAGTTAATTCATAGGAGATAAATATTTTTTTAAATAAAACAATACTAACTACTCGTCAATAAATAAACATTTATAATTATATACTAAATTGAAGAAAACAGGACAACTTCATAGAATATCAAGGTTAAAAAGTAGTAGAAGTAAATCTAGAAAGACTTCTTATAAGGGAAGCAACTCTATGGCGCAGTGTGCGACTAATGGCGTTCAACGGACTTCCGCTGTGGTGCAGTGTGCTGCAAAAAGCGTGGAAAGAGTTAATCAGCCAGCGTAGATGATCCTGGCAAATCTTTCTTGTGTTCACTACATCCTTGTCCACGACCTATATCTGTAGAATGAGCTTCATTCGCACAGCAGATGAACATTATCTCCAAACACCAGAGTCCAGCTATGTCTTGTTGGTCTATTGAAGCATTGTTTCATGACAGCCACTTAGCTGATATTGCCAGGAAACTGATCGCAGCAAGTCTTATCAGTGTCTGCTATTTTTACACTTCTGACTGAAGAATGAAACAGAGTGGAAACTACTTCCTTTAGAAGACGTGAATGATGTTTCCCCCAAATATGGAGGAACGTTTTCCTTATTTGTAACAGTCTCTCAGAAGTTCTAGCTCAGTTCTTAGAACTTACACTATTACTTGAAGATTCATGGAACTCAAAAGATTGCACTAAATGCAAGCAATCAAGATCCTAAGTGACTGTGGTGGAAATCCTTTACTCGAAATACTTTCATCGAGAAAACAGCTCACTGTCTGGGACATCATTACAGATCTCAGCTACAAGAGAAGAACCATAGTTGTTGCCATGTAAGACAGTGGAGACTGCTATGGGCTAAAACAGTCTCATTACAAAATTGAATGGGCTGTACCAAAAGGTGAGGCTATCACAACTTTGCTGTGAACATAGTACAACATGCTTATTCTCAATGACTGAATTCATAAAGAGTAGTTATACTAGAGTCAAAACAGAAGAAGAGTGTTGTGTTACTTGATAGAGTCATTCTGGTCAAAATGTTGATTTGATCTGTTATATAGTTTGTAAAACCATGTTGTTTCATCATTTTGTTTTCTAAAAAGTACTAAGAACAGACAGAATTGACATTTTAAACAAAAGTATTTTTATCTATAATGGGATAAATGAGAATAAACTATAAAATGTTGTATTTATAATGCAGGAAGAGCTGAAGGAACTGAGCAGTATTAAAGCCAGCATTGCTGCACAACTTGCTGAAACAGTGGCAAATAATCACGTGAGTTGAGTGGTTAGTTCAGATCATTAGACTTTACCCGGTTGCTCTGACTGATTTTTGCATGAAAGCTTGCTTTCCTTATCACCAGTGACCCTTGTCATTCAGGCAAGCCTTACTTCGACTTCAGAGGTTTTGAGGTGGACGTTTCTTTTCCATATATTTTATTGGACTTGGATTATTAACTGATTCAGTACCAGGTTTTTTTCACCTCTGGATGGAATTATTTTTTTAGCTTCAAAAATATTGCACACATACTTTAGTTAAATTAAAATATTGTTTCTAAATATGATTTAAAGTTGAACTTATTATATATCAAATTAAAGATAAATGATTGTACTTTCATAAAATATTTATTGTATGCGAAAATATAATGTTGTGTTGACTGTGCATGACAAATATTAGCATGTAATAAAAAATTAATTGAAATTGTGAGAACAAAAATCCAACTTACAAAGGGCCTTGAGGAACAATATGGTGAATAAGTCAGTGTAACTGCTCTCTTTATATAAGTAATCCATTTATGAATACACAAAAATTAAGAAAATATTGACGGAATATATGGTTTACTAACTGTTCGCAAATTAGCAACGCGACCATCTTTGAAGAAATTTCCATTAAAATTGTCAAATTGAAGATTTCACATACTAAACATTCATGTCTCATAATATATAATCACATACAGTGGAAATTATAGCAATATTTACAGGAATAAAGAACTAAAGTATATGAATAATAGTCCTAACATAGCAACTATATAACTTCTCTCCAAGTAGACTGTAGGTTCTGTCTGAATCCTTCTTCTTTTTGTTGCAATCCTACTGGAACCTGACTGGGCAACGCCTCTGCAGCTGGTTGGGAAACACTACTAGTATTATTTAAATTATTAATAATCGAGGTATTTAAATCACAAACTTCTGTGTCATCAGAATCAGAAGCTTCACTATCTTCACTATCAGTATCTACATCTTCATGCAACCAATCTGGCGCTTCTGCAGCTGTAAACGGCAGAACGAGCTGATAACAAACCATTTCTAGACTCTGAATTGTTAGACATTATTTTTAATCACAGGGTAACTTGAAAACGAAAATTAAACTTGGTTTCACTTCTGATTCTAGTCAAAACCACGATGTTGTGATTTGGTTATTGTTAGTACTTCCTTTCTACTTAGTTTCCGGTTGATATAAAACTACAATCGGAGTGAAAATTAATAAAAACTCAACGAAATAGTAGCCGTCTTTAAACGCGCTTGGGCCACGCAGATAAGAAATATGTGCACTACAGTGTTCCACGGACTGAATCAGTTAAACATGATTTGATAAGAACAACATATTGAGAATCAATCAATCGCCATGTCTGCCGGCGTAGAAGACAATGTCTCTCCATATCTTTCTCTCCTCGGAGTATTTAATCAGTTCTGACGTCGATCTTTTGTCTAACCACTATGTCAGACCACCTAACATCTTCTCCCTTTGTCTTTCATGATCTCTCCTTTCCTGAATTTTACCTGTTGTCACAAAATGTTCTAAACCTCTTCTTCGCATTATATGTCTGAAGAACCTTGATTGTCTGATTCTTAATCTTTTGATAAGGTTTCTTTGTGTGCATGCCTGTTTTAAAACCTCATCATTTGTTTGCTTCAGTGTCCCCATGGAATTTTCAGCATTCTTCTGTAAAACCACATCTGTGTGACTTCCAGCAATCTTATTCATTGTCCCTGTTCATACTGAGAATTTCATGCTATATCTTCATCAGGATCTGAAACAAGCTGTAGTAGAACTTCAGCACAGAGAGAGGGCAGCCAAGGAAGAGGTGGAGATGTACAAGAAACAGCTGTATCAGGAGAGAAATGGATTAAGTAAGGACTGTGAGTCCATGAAACGGGAACTAAATGATGCCAAGGTATTTAACCACTGTTAAATGCTACTGTAGGATTTAAATTTGGTATATTTGCTTGAATTGGTGTAATTTCTTCTTCAAACACTCCATATCGACCACTTGTTAAACCTCTCTTTGTGATTTGTATGTGATCTGAGCCTAAGAGCTATTGTTCATTGCGCCAGTTATGTGCCTAAAAGTAGGCCAGCACATCCGATTTCTACGACGCTTTTTATTTACTAGGTTAGCTTCCCATGGCCCCTACCGTAGTCACGTCTTACAACATACCTTGTAGGTCACAGTGTTACTATTCTTTGCTTCCTTAGCGGACCCCGGTAACACACGGTCGAGAGAATCGGTGTAATTTAAAAGCATCTATAAATATTAAACAGGTTTTTAACAAGGAAAAGAAATATTTTGAACCTATATCGATGTAAAAAAACAAAGCAAATGAAAAACTTTTAAAATGATCAAACTGAGTATTATTGGAGAAAATTACGAAAAGATGAAAATTTATTGGTCATATGTATTGTATGCCACTAGGGGCATTGACTAGTATAGCTCTTCAATGGACAGTGGATGGGAAAAGAAGGCTTGGATGTTCAAAGAATAAATGGAGAACTGTGGAAAGAGAGTTGAAAGGTAGTGGCCTGATGAGTAGAACAATTAATGGAAAGGCGGCAGAGCGGCAATAATGGGTATTTTTTGGGGAAGCCTTATGAGTCAACTGGGACACAAAGAGGATATAGATAGATATTGATGTTGACCTGCAGAAAAGAAGCATGACTAAATATGTCTGATCAGTCTTAATGTTGTTCTGAAATCATGTTGATGACATTATTGTAAAGACAAGTAAAGTCATAGCAATAACTAACCCTGAACAAAGGCTGTTCAAACTATGTCAGGGATTGATGCTTTATGTGATCAACTATAAGCTGATTCTTAAGACCTACCACTTCCAGGAAAAATACATCAATATCATAAAAGTCTTCTATTCTGAAGCATCCTGCTGTGTAAGAACAGGTGCAGGAAACTCAGACTGGTTTGTAGTCAATTCTGGTGGGAAGTAGGACTGCGTTATGTCACCAATACTTTTTGGGATAGCTATAGACTGGATCATGCGCAAATGCACCCAAGATGATAAATTAGGCATCAAATGGCTTAACAACAGCAGACTATTTGATCTTGACTTTGCCGATGACGTGGCCATATTGAATTCAACCACACAAGCAACCCACAAACTAATGAGCAATCTTTGCACACTTGCAGAACAGATTGGTCTCCAGATTAATTCTGCCAAAATCAAAATTATGGACAAAACAAACTCGACAGACGACATCGTAATAAATGGCCAAACACTGGAGAAAGTTAAACATTTTATATATTTGGGCAGTAAAGTGTCAAACAACGGAGACACGGTGAAAGAAATAAGCTCTCGTATTGCTATAGCAGCTAGTGCCTTCACTAAGTTAACAAATATTTGGCAGTCTCAAAACCTTAGTATATGTACAAAAGTTAAATTTTGTAGGTCCTGTGTGATTACTATAGTGACCTGCGGTTGTGAAAGTTGGAAATCAACAAAGAAAATTGAAAAGAAACTTGACAGCTTTGAGAATAAATGTCTCAGAAAATTACTAAAAGTAAAATGGAGTGACTTCATTTCAAACAACACAGTGAGAGATAGAACTCAGCAACAACCCGTATGAAATATTATAAGAAAACATAGGTGGAAATATTTAGGTCTTGTTCTTAGATCAGACGAAAAGAGACTAAATCGACAAGTCTTTATGTGGTCACCAGTTGGGAAAAGAAAATGTGGAAGACCTAAGACCACTCTTCGAAGAACAATCCTACAAGAAAGTAAACTATTGGGATGTAAAACCATATGAGATCTCCAACTGCTAGCAAAGAACCGCTTCATATGGAGATCTAAAACCTCTGCCCTATGTGCCGCCTTAGGCACAAAAGGAATAAACTAACTAACTATAGGCTGGGCCTCCATACAGTCAGCGAAACACCATCTGTATGATTGATCATTTTAGTGTACAAGAGACACTTTGTACCACGCTATGTGAGCTATGTGACACATATAAGAAATGATCAAAGAACCACAAAGCAGGCATTGAAGTGGGAGGCAAAGTGTTTGAGAGAGAAAGGACATAGGCGAGAATTATCAGATTCAATTCCATAGAGGGGATTGAGTGAGGCGCCCAGGATAACTGTGTATGGAGAAATTGCTTGTAAACCCTATGTAACGTATAATGGTATGAGAGGAATATAATAAATAATATGTAACACATTCTTGGCTTACCAGACATCTGTAGAAGATACCACATTGCCCAGGGAAAGCAATACATTCATATCTCTGCTGATAAACAGCAGTCATTACATGGATGTGCAAGTGTTCGAAATTCTGGTTTTGACAATCACATTAAAAACCATTTGTAGGGATAAGTTACGCTCCCCAGTGTCAAGCTAATTGGTCATACCAGAATTGCCCAGTCTTGGTAAAACTCTTTTAATGGCTGATGTTCCCATACTGCTACATGAAAACCCAAACAGAGATATATGACAATACCACTTATTGACTGGTCTGATATTTATATATAGCTGATATCTATCTGTAACATATATGTATTGTGTCTGATGTATTTTCTTATCTTTCACACTTGATACAGGTCCGTGAGGCCCACGTCATGCAAGAAGTGAATAGAAAGTTCAGAGCCCACATTGCTGATCAGGATGCCACAATACAAGCTCTGAAGGTACAAATTCTTATGTAGATCCTTTGTCTAGAAAATAGAAAATAAATATTATGACTCCAATAGAGAAGTAGTTATAACATTAAATTTAAGAACCAACTGTCAAAATAGAAAAACGGGAGTTGGCAGCAACAAATACATTCGCACACCTGAGAATTATGCTAACACCAGATGGAGGTGGGTGGTGGGTGGGTGGGGGATATCAACCAAAGAAAAATCAATGCAGAATGACTTTTTCCAATATCAAAATGATTTGGAGATCTTTCTAGTACAACACACAAAAAAACAATTTAAAGATATATATATGAGAGCTGTGTAATTTACTTTTTGTATGGATCTGAATGCTGGAAAAGAAAAGAAAATATCTAGGCTGTTGTAATTTTATACAACCTGCTTGCAAAAATATTTATCTGAATGTTTTTGACCAAACAAAATCAACACACAAGAACTGTTCAACAGGTGCAACCAAAAAGAATGCATAAGAAAAAAATGTCTTTATTGCCTGTGTAATCCGCTTCTTAGGGTGGTATAGGACCGGGGACATGACCTGAGGAATTTAATGGCTGCATAGCTAGTGCAGTCACTGCAAAACTGTTGAGATTAGGATATTTCTTTATGCCCCGAAAGAAAAAGATTCATTGACCTTACCGGGGATCAAACACGGTCTCCAAAATGGGAGCCCACTCTCTAATTAAAGTAGTATAAGTAAAACAGTAGAAGTAAAACTAGAAAGACTTCTTATAAGGGAAGCAACTCTATGGCACAGTGTGCGGTTAATAGCGTGCAACAGACTTCCGCCGTGGCGCAGTGCGCAGCATAAAGTGTGGAAAGAGTTAAAGACAACATGGTGGGGAACAGTAGAGCTGGAGATGCAGTCTGGGACATATGTAGTGCACTATGTAAAGAATTGCTGTGAGCCAAGCAAGGTAGAAATATTTTGTTGTTTCCTTGTAAGATACCATAAGACTTGTCCATTAATGTCTAATTTGTTGGTTCGCAGCCAAGGAAAAGAAGGATGAGAAAAGAGAAGAAACTAATACAAACTCTATGATCTTTCATACTAATTATTATAGATAAATATAGTCAATTTTAATTTTTGTTAAAAGGATTGCGTCAGTAGATAAAAATACGGAATTATGAAGAAAGGTAGTTTTACAAAGCATAAAACACAGCACACCTACATTTAGACCCCCAAAAAAACCCATTAATCAAGCAAGGAATACTAGAACAGTAGCACTATTTTGACTAGTCTTGTATTCATTGTGGTTCTTGTATCCTTTGCTTGATAAATGCCATTTTACTTCAAAATGTTGCTGTATCTTGTTTTTGTGCTTTGTAACCATTTCTTGTTTCATGATTCCTTTTTTAGCCTTTAGTTTTACTGTAGTCATCCATTTTATACATTAAAATAATAAGATTTAAAAAAATAATAAGATATATTCTGTTAATGAGAAATGGAAAATTCAACAAGCAAAATCGCTGAAGTAATTTAACAAAAAATGAACAAGAATTTACACTATGGGCCTTATCATTTTCATAAAGTAAAAAATTAAAGGAACAATTTTTATGCCTCAAGGTATATTGGATAATTTCATGCTAGGCCCGTATTTTTCATTAACCGTCAGGAAACGATGGATGATATGGTGAACATCATGCTGACGAACTTTACTTCCCAGTGCTTTTCTGGTATCCAATTGAGACTGGGTCGACACCTGAGAGGCGTTGGTTGGAAAAATATTCCACACCCACTGTAGAATTGAAGTCGGACCACTAACCTAAGAAGCGAGTTCACTAACAACTATGCTACTGTGGCTCTATTATTATTATCATCTGTGGATATTAAACTACTATTGCTGTACTTAGATCAAATTCTGTAATGAATGTAGATAATGTATATACCTATCATTGTAGCCTGCTTCAGATATAATTGACTATAAGATAATGCAATACAGAAGGAATAACTACTTAACTGTGTCCAACAACATTTTCCATGTAGGACAAGCTTGGACAGTTTTTAAAGGAAATATACTGTTGCCCTTGCAGCATGTTCCCTCATTACAATTTACTAACATTTCCAAAGGAATTAAGTAGATGATTCAGTTTTGTATCAGAGATGTTGCAGCAGCTGCTAGGATAGTGGTAAATACAAAACTACATTGCGTTATTTACTAGCCATTTCTTCTCATAGTTTACTCTAAAAGCCATGGCATAAATAGGTGATCTTGCAGGTTACAGGTCAGTAGAGGTTTGATATAGGTACTGACCTCTACCTATATCTGCTGCCAACCAAGGTTAACAGGCCATTTCTACTTGAAGTAACTGGGTATCAAGCCTTATCATGACCCTACTTTAGTTTCCCCATGCAACATTCATAGTAGAGAGCAGTTGGCTTATTCATTACTTACTTACTTACTTAATCCCGTCATGCTTAGTGACACATGGGGCTTCAGAAAGGACTTTCCATGCTCTCCTGTCCGTGCAACCTTCAGCGCAGAGCCCACGTCAGAGATGCGGTGTCCAGTTCCTCTTCCATCATGCGCCTCCATGTTGTCCGTGGTCTGCCTTTCTTTCTCTTTCCTTCTGGTGTCCAAGTAAGGGCTACCCTTGCAGGCATTTCTTGTCTCATTCTCATAACATGTCCGAGCCATTTCCATCTTCTCTGTTTGAGTATGTCATTCATTGCCTCTTGTCTTGTATCTTGGAGTAATTGGTTATTGGCTTATTCATTACTCCCATTTTAAAAGATCCTGGATTGCACAGACATACCAACTCACTGCTATTCAACAGAGAAATTATGCTCTATTATTCTCATTTTGTTAATTTCATTGTTTGTTTATTTAAAAAAATGTATTTTTGGTATGTTAGATGGAACTATCTGAAGAGAAGTCCAGCTCAAAGATTATCAGCCGAAATATAGAGAGGATGCAGGAGGAGATGGGAGTTCTGGAAAAAAGATATAGAATGTAAAATATTTTTTAAAAATTGTTTGCTCTTTCTATTTTTCTTTCTCATTCTACTTCCCTCTCTCTCTTTCTCTATCTCTTTTTTTTCTCTCTCTCTCACTCGCTCTCACTATATATGGAGAAAGAGTGTATATGTTTTTTTTTCCTCTATTTATTTTCCCATTAAGTTGCATGTTATTGTGTTGCTATGTGCATCAACTAACTACTTCTGATCGCATGAAAAGAAAAAAACTACCTCAGACTTATCTGTGGAATAAGTGTCCTTTGTATATTGACCTCAACAGTTCTGTTTTTTGTCCTTGTAAACTACCAATAGTAATCATAATATTAATGTCTTTATCTATATATTAGTACATTTTGTTGTTTTATATATATATATATATATATGTGTGTGTCATGGTTCTTTCTGTGTTACAACATTTTATCTTTATCTAGAGAAGATGGGGATCTGTGAGAAGAAGTTGGCTATCAAAATTATCAGTTGTTTAAGCTTTAATAATGAATGAAACTCTTCATTAAAATGATGTAGCTAGATGTATTTAATCAGATTTTGACTGATATTTATTAATTTGAATATTTTATTCTGGTTTGTTTCATTAGGACCGAAGAGGAGAACTCTGTTCTGAGACGAAATATGGATGCGGTGACAAATGAATTTGAAGCACAGGTAAACTAAAAGATTGAACATTTTCAGTCTTCCGTGATTTTTCTGATTAAAAGACATTGAATGTTTTATTTCATACTTGTTAGCTTGTTGCATGTTTTCACTCTGACATGCTCAGTGTCCCACTACTTTTGTATTCTTGATATTTAGGCTAAAGCCTTTATAATTTTTTTTTGGTCTCTACCCTATTACCTCTGAAGTTGGGGTAAGGCTCACCTGAATGGTGAGGGATACTGGTGATAAAGAAAGAAAGCCTTCATGTAAAAATAGATCAGAGCGCCATATTGGGCACCATGACTATACCTGAATTCATAGCGTGCCAAAAAAACAACGAAACCAACCATATTATCTTTTGTTGTAGTTATTTATTATTCATTATTATGACTATTATGTTAATAGTAAATCCACTTTATCTGTCAGTCAACAGAGGGATTTAAAACAGCTAAAATAGTTTGAAGACAATTGTAAACAGACAAAAAGATTTGTTGCCTGCCTCCCTATCAAACTTCAAGTACATTAATTAATAGTGCTGTTAATAGCAAAGTTTACACTGAACTGAACTGCTAAAACTAAGTCAAACCAGGTTTAAGAATCCTGATTATGCTGGTAAGAAAATAATATATAAAGCTGCACTTGCTTTGTCAAATTTTAATAAGTACATTGTTACTGCTCTATGTTAGGGGGCAGTAGTTATACCTTATATTTAATTGAAGTCATACTTAGATGGTGGAATATTGTAAATGTACAGATTAAATTCAAAGGAAAAAACACATTGTACTCATTCTCAAATAATGTCAATTAGTGATGACCGGTGCATCATTTAAAACAGTGCATGATTAGCTAAAAAAACTGGGACGAATGCCTGGAATAGGAAAACTGACCAAGGAAACACACTATGTCCTATTTCATTTAATAAGCACAATGATTACATTAATGAAATATATGTAGCCAAAGACGCCAGACTTATATTTCTTGGAAAGTTTCAAACTGGCAACTAAGAAGTTTGATTTTGTGACCCTCAACTAATTATCGCAAACTAACTATCTGGTATCTGTGCAGTAAGTTTTATATGGAGAAAGGAAACTGAACGTGCACTCACTGCTGAGAATGTAATCACATGTTATCATTTGAGTCTCAGAGCTTCTCAGCAACAATTATTGTGAAATTAATGGCGGATATTATTCAATCTGTGGTGAAGAAAATTTTCTTTCATATAGATTTCAATAACTGTGAATTGCTTATGTTGAAGGCTATATAAGAATTTCAGGTTTATATTGCTGGATTAAATTTAAAAAAAACCAAATTGAACAGAAATTTCCAGTCCCACTGCATTCAAGAGTCTACTGCAGATGGACTAATCATTAACATGTGTTGTTGAATCAGATGTAATGTCCACAGACTTATACAACTACTTGACCTGTTGAGCTGTGAAGTATCTTCCAAGTTTATAATTATATTGACATTTATAGCATATATGGCTATGCAGAAGATTGTTTCCACTGAGTTGGAAACAAGAACTCCAATGTTTCAGAATATTGCATGTGACAATTTGGAAAGTAGCTACTTATGTTGTTTACAAGTCATGAATTTTACTTCTAATTCTGGTGATACCAGCTTCTGCATATAACAGTAATTTTGTACTAGCTGAAAATTAAATTGCAAAAGCTAGTAACATTTTCTGTTGGTCTATGCTGGAGGGACAAAGAGAATTATAGGTTAAGGTTAGTACTTACTTTGCAGTTAACAGAGTAGTTGTCTGAAAGCACTGCCTGCTATGTAGTCACACTCTTTAACAATATTGGTATTCTGAAGCAACTTTGATCATCTGATGTCATTTTGTAAATCGCCCATTTGTGCCAGGGGTCCAAAAAAGAAGCAAACAATAGTACCACTGTGACCTACAAGGCATGTCATAAGAGGCGACTGATGTAGGGGCCTAGGGAAGCTGCCTTAGTAAATAAAAAGCATTGCAGAAATTAGATGTGCTGGCCTACATGTAGGTGCATAACTGGCACAATGCACAATCGCTCTTAAGCACAGATCACATACAAATCACACAGTGGTTAACAAGTGGTCGATATGAAGCGTTCAAGAAGATTTTGTAAATAGTTAACCTTTCAACAACTTGCGGTAATTTCAAACCCTAAAGAATTCAGAAAAACCTATATTGTTGTTGCTGATTGCATTGAGTTTTCAGCCTGACGAAGAAACAGACTTTCTGAGTAGGTTACAGCTGACTTCAGAAGAATTTAATCCATGTGCACTGTTGCAATCTTTTTCCAACTCAGAATGTCTGAACTCTTTAATTTTCATATACTGTCATCATTATTAGACAATGTGTAAGGTGGAGTCAAACTGTATTTTTACTTATTATCAAGTTATAACTGTTCAAAGATTAATTAACTAATCTGTATCCTATTGTCTTCAGATTGTAACATTAATTTGATTTAGATTTTCTAGTTGTGACCACCTCTCCAGTTTGCCATTAGTAACAATCCAGTCAAGATATTTACCTAGCATACTTTATTTTTTAGATAAATGTCTACATAGAATAGTAAAAATATCACATGGATGAAAATATTTATTACAACATCAAAACACGGTCACATTTTTTAGTCTAGAGCTAGTTTGATTTATATCCAACACTTTTTAGACAGTGCAAAAATGATCACAACACGCACAGATTAAAGTGAACACCAAGATATATCACTAAGTGTTAACACTTTTCATTAAAAAATGTCAATAGACTAGCAGAATTGTGTAAAATAACAAGCCACAATATTTCTCTTAAAGGTTACCAGTAAGAAAGATGGCTGATCATTTCAGTGACTTTCACGCTTTTTGCCGCACACTGCACCACAGCGGAAGTCCTTTGCGCGCCATTAGCTGTACTCTGCGCCATAGAGTTTCTTCTCTTATAAGAAGTATTTCTAGTTTTACTGCTACTATTTTACTTCTACTACTTTTTAACCTTGTTATTCTAATAGGTTGTCCAGTTTTCTTCAATTTAGTATATAATAAGATATATATGTTTATTTTTGAAGAGTAGGTGGGATTTTTGTTTTACCTCCTTGAATTAACTTTTTAAAAATTGAGATAAATCGGCATGGAAAGAGTTAACTCTTTCCACGCTTTAAGCCGCACACTGCGCCACGGCGGAAGTCCGTTGCACGCTTTAAGCCGCACATCTGCGCGATCCGTGCTAGCTTCATCGCCATAGAGTTCTTCCTTATAAAAGTCTTTCTAGTTTTACTTCTACTGGTTTACTTATACTACTTTTCAACCTTGTTATTCTAATGGGTTGTCCAGTTTTCTTCAATTAGTATATAATAATATATATATGTTTATTTATTGACGAGTAGTTGGGATCGTAATTTAAAATTTTTTTTTACTTCCCTTGAATTAACTGCTTAAAAATTGAGAAAATAAATGGCGTGGAAAGAGTTAAGGATATTAGTTCAGTGGTCTGATTAAGTACTGCTGGTGCCTTTGGATTTTTATATACTTTTAGTGATCTTATGTTCAGTTTTTACTATTTATAAATTTAGTTCATGTTAATCTGTTCTTGGTTGATTTATGTCTCCAGAGTCAGCTTGCAGAAGATGATTTAAACAGGTAACTCTGAATGTCTGTGTTTCTTATTGTATATTTTGGGTTATTATTCTTGAATGTGAATGAGAGGAAGACCTAGAATACGATGGTTGCAAGATGTTATTGACGATCTGAAAATGACTGCTGCTGAAGCCGGTCAACTTGCACAGCATAGAGAGTTTTTCAGGACTGCTGTCATGGGAGCCAAGTTCCAGAAGGGACAAACTACTTGATGATGATTCTTGAATGCACAAGAGATATACCAATAAGAATCATGAGATTTATACTTGGTTTTCCAACTATGTAGTATAGAAAACAGAAATGCCAAATATGTGCATATCTCTATATCAGCACTGACAAAGAGCATCCATTGTATGAGAAAAAAAGGATAAGAAAAGGCAGTGAGCTAAAATGGGGAAAATCATGATTGAGTTAAACAGAGAATGTCATTTAACGTATGTGTGTGCACTGGAGGTTATAGAGGCTAGGAGAAATGGAAAATAGGTGAACTCACGGAACTCCTTCCAAGTCATTATTGCACTGGACAGAGAAAATACAAAGAAAAATGATGAAACTCCAGAATCAAAGGTACAGGTATTAGTCAGCAAAAATTTCACAGAGGGCAACATTGTTATCTACACTGATGGGCTGGTGATTTGTCATTTTCATGAAATATTGGTATCACAGTTTAGTGTAACAGGAGTATTTTTAAGGAGTAGAGAGGTGTTTTTGCTGTGAGCACAAGTAGCATTACTATGAAAACCATGACCAAGGCAATGGACTGGCTGAAGATGCAGTTTCACCTGTGTCTGCATTGTCAGTGACTCAACGAGCATGCTCAGAAGGGTATTGACAGGTTGTATGCATAGACAATGGCTTGAGTCTGTGACGATTTTGGATCTGCAGAGAGTCATCTTCATTTCGCTCAGACGACCCAGTCAAGAAAGTTAAAATGGCAGACTTGCAGTGCATCTACCATGACAGCAGTTGAGTAATGAATAGGTGATATCCTGAATGCCATTAGGAAATTGTCAGGCAGGAAGTCCATATTTGACATTGGTTGCAGAGACTAGTATGAATATGTCATTTATAATTTGCTCTTAACTTTTGTGCTGATGTCCGGGTGTTTGAGTAATCAGTGTTAAGTAAATGTAGTTTCTAAGATAATAACAAATTGCTGCAAATGAATTATTGATAAAAATTATTAATAAAAATTATTGATAAAAATTATTGATAAAAATGAAGAGAAATGATGGATAGAACAATTGTTTCAGTACTTGTTAAAATAATTATTATACAAGTTACTTATAATTAAACTATAATTAAAGAATTTACAATCCCTTTATAACTAAACTACTTGCTTCAGGTTTCTGTAAGTGGATGATTTAGAATGTCCTTATATTTGTTTGTGTTTACTGCCATGTAATTGTTATCAGGTTAGATACAATTTGGAATGTTTGTGTTTCTAGGGTAAAACGTTTGGAAAGTCAGTTGAGCAATGCACAAATGGAGCTGAAAATTGGAGAAACTGCAGATTGTAAGTGTTAGATCTGTGTTTTGTCTTCATGTTGATACTGTCAGTGTGTTCTTTATTCATGTTGACACTGTCAGTATGTTCTTTATTCATGTTGACACTGCTCTTTATTCATGTTGACACTGTCACTATGTTCTTTATTCATGTAACACTGTCAGTATGCTCTTTATTCATGTTGACACTGTCAGTATGTTCTTTATTCATGTTGACACTGTCACTATGTTCTTTATTCATGTGACACTTCACTATGCCTTTATTCATGTGACACTGTCACTGTGTTCTTTATTCATGTGACACTGTCACTATGTTCTTTATTCATGTGACACTGTTACTATGTTCTTTATTCATGTTGACATTGTCACTATGATTTTATTCATGTTGACACTGTCACTATGCTCTTTATTCATGTTGATACTGTCACTGTGTTCTTTATTCATGTTGACATTGTCACTATGTTCTTTATTCATGTTGACATTGTCACTATGTTCTTTATTCATGTTGACACTGTCACTGTGTTCTTTATTCATGTTGACATTGTCACTATGTTCTTTATTCATGTTGACATTGTCACTATGTTCTTTATTCATGTTGACACTGTCACTATGTTCTTTATTCATGTTGACACTGTCACTATGTTCTTTATTCATGTTGACACTGTTACTATGTTCTTTATTCATGTTGACACTGTCACTATGTTCTTTATTCATGTTGACACTGTTACTATGTTCTTTATTCATGTTGACACTGTTACTATGTTCTTTATTCATGTTGACATTGTCACTATGTTCTTTATTCATGTTGACATTGTCACTATGTTCTTTATTCATGTTGACACTGTCACTGTGTTCTTTATTCATGTTGACACTGTTACTATGTTCTTTATTCATGTTGACACTGTCACTATGTTCTTTATTCATGTTGACATTGTCACTATGTTCTTTATTCATGTTGACACTGTTACTATGTTCTTTATTCATGTTGACACTGTTACTATGTTCTTTATTCATGTTGACATTGTCACTATGTTCTTTATTCATGTTGACACTGTCACTATGATTTTATTCATGTTGACACTGTCACTATGTTCTTTATTCATGTTGATACTGTCACTATGTTCTTTATTCATGTTGACACTGTCACTATGTTCTTTATTCATGTTGACACTGTTACTATGTTCTTTATTCATGTTGACACTGTCACTATGTTCTTTATTCATGTTGACACTGTTACTATGTTCTTTATTCATGTTGACACTGTTACTATGTTCTTTATTCATGTTGACATTGTCACTATGTTCTTTATTCATGTTGACACTGTCACTATGTTCTTTATTCATGTTGACACTGTTACTATGTTCTTTATTCATGTTGACACTGTTACTATGTTCTTTATTCATGTTGACATTGTCACTATGTTCTTTATTCATGTTGACACTGTCACTATGATTTTATTCATGTTGACACTGTCACTATGCTCTTTATTCATGTTGACACTGTCACTATGATTTTATTCATGTTGACACTGTCACTATGCTCTTTATTCATGTTGATACTGTCACTGTGTTCTTTATTCATGTTGACATTGTCACTATGTTCTTTATTCATGTTGACATTGTCACTATGTTCTTTATTCATGTTGACACTGTCACTGTGTTCTTTATTCATGTTGACATTGTCACTATGTTCTTTATTCATGTTGACATTGTCACTATGTTCTTTATTCATGTTGACACTGTTACTATGTTCTTTATTCATGTTGACACTGTTACTATGTTCTTTATTCATGTTGACATTGTCACTATGTTCTTTATTCATGTTGACACTGTTACTATGTTCTTTATTCATGTTGACACTGTTACTATGTTCTTTATTCACGGTGACACTGTCACTGTGTTCCTTCTTCATGTTGACACTGTTACTATGCTCTTTATTCATGTTAACACTGTCACTATGCTCTTTATTCATGTTGACACTGTTACTATGTTCTTTATTCACTGTGGCATTGTCACTGTGTTCCTTCTTCATGTTGACACTGTTACTATGCTCTTTATTCATGTTGACACTGTCACTATGCTCTTTATTCATGTTGACACTGTCAGTGTATCTTTTATATTATGTTATGTTATGCAAGCGATACATTGGGTATTCCCATGCATGCTTTGTCCTCCGCTGCAGCAGCCATCCCAAAGCCCACTTGCTCACCTTACCCATGAGAAGTTCATTAGTATACCTTCTGTCTCTACCACAAAGACGACACTGTTTAAAATGTCAAAATTTAACTTCTAATTCTCGCCCTGACTTCAATGTCTGAGACTCCCCATATCACATAAATGACAGTGTGCCACATTGAAGTCATCAGCTCTGTCCATACTTCTGCTCGCTTGAGTCAGGGCATTGCTTGCAAGAAAATCAGCATGTTCCTTGTCCTGTACTGCTGCATGTCCAGGTTTGCACAGCCAAGTCAGTGAGTCATGAAGAGCCATCAGTATACATACCCTTCAACATCTGCTAGGGGCAATAAAACATCTATAGTCTGCCCAGAGTAAAATCATTTCAATTCAGTAACCAATAAATGGTGGCGTCTGTGGCGTAAGTGACTCGGTCTATTAACCCTGACGTTCTGAGTTTGCATCACGCTGCAGACATTTTGGTTGCAAATTGTTTCAGGTGGATTTTACAAAAGGACGATGGCACCACCCGTTCAGAAAGCAATGGCAAACTACTGAACGTAATAATGCCTAGAAAATCACAAACAGCGTTAGCAAGCTGGGGTTAATTTTCAAAGTCATGTAAAGGATATGCAATTAACATTTTTTTTTAAAAAAATAATCTTTCACTGGACTCCTATTTATTCATATTAGTTTGGTACATAGCATGCTGTAATATTTTGCATAAGTAGTGTTTGTGCCATATCCAAATCACTGTTATACATTTCCTTGTCCTATTCACACAGACCTTAATCCAAGAAATTGCCATAGAAATTGACACCCTTGTGGAAGCTGCTTCTATAGGGGCCACCAGTCGATGCCAGGTAAGTCATATTTGACTGAAATCAATCTTAGTGAAAAAAAATAGTAGCCAGATTTGTGATAGAATGTAATCTTTTTCGTATTTTTGCAAACATTTTTGATGTGAAATGCAGAATTTTTTTAAAGTTAAATATATAGATATCAAAATAGGCAATAGCATAAATAAAAAACTTTTATATCTCAACTAAAAATATGCTAAGAGACTAATAACAATTATTTTTGTTTTTTCTTGCTAAGAAACTTTTCCATACAAAATCAGCGATTTTTTTGTTACTGATTTCCTCTTTCGTTTATTTTTAGTTTTATGTAAAATCATTACACATGCAAATGTAAGAATGATAAACCACAAATTAGAAATTATTTCTGCATGTTTTTTTTTCCAGTGCATTACTTTTGCATGGCTGATGTGTTCAACATCATGCCAGCTGCTTTTACTTCAAAGTACTTCTATGATACCCAAGTGAGGCTGGGTTGACTAGAGAGCCATTTGCAGAATGCTATGAGACATGCTTAAATATCTAGATTTAAAATATCATATTCTTTTCCTTCTTTTTGTGTTCGCCCGCTATGAATTCATGCATAGTCAGGGCGGCTGGTATGGCCCTTCTGACTGAGTTTTGCAAGAAGGCCTGCTTTCCTTTTTATCGGTGTCTGCCACCATACAGATGTGCCTTCTACTCTGAGGTAAAATGTCATATGATGGGTGATAATAAATAGTTGAGTAGCCCAAGTAAAGGCATCATATCCTAAAATGAAAAGCATCATCTGTAATATGTCAATGTCAACAGAAATAATATGAAGAGTTTACCAAAATTATCTAGAGCTTGTCTTGTAAAGGAGAAGTGAGTTATGGATAATGAATAAAAGCCATCAGTCTGCTTGATATCATGAAATGTAACTGTGTAGAAAGATGTTAAGAATCCTATAAACAGAAAAAAGTACCATCAACGATACTCGAAGGAAGGTTAGTAGAGAACCTGTTACCTACAATTCGGATAGGCAGTTCATATTTTATTGTTTAGTCAAGAGATGACAGGGAGGTATCTTTCTACAGGACATGTCTTCTTTTGACATCTGTTGGGGGAGACTGAGATAGAGGAAGACAGAGAGAAAAAATTGTGTAGAGTCTTACTTCATGGCATGGAAGAGCGTCAACATCTGAGATGATAGCAACACCAGAGACAGAGATTTGTGGAGATACATGATCACCTACGCCAGTCGGCACAACACCTAATGATGATTATGGGGGAGACTGAGCACCTATAGATCTGCTCGGAGTGTTGTGATATCAGTTCAATAACCAATAATCAAGAGATAAAGAAAGTTAAAATACATTTGAAAACAGCATAGCTTAACATCATGGCATAAAAATATATAAACAGGGAAATGTATAAACAGTGCTAGGGATGAGAAGCCATACAGAGCGAGACATATATAGTGCTTCTATGCTAGTCAATAAGTTACTTAGTGATGATGATGAGTCTGTTAGTATTGAAATTATTTGAACAATAATTTTCTTCATTGAGTTAAACATTTCCACTTTTCTTTACACAAGGTGATTAGCATGACTATTTTTTTTAATAAACTCTTTCTTCAGCCAATTAATGGACTGAAAAACCTAGCAGTCATTGGATCCGCCCTCCCAACACACCTCCTGACTGAAATAAAGGTGAACTATAACTGTTTGTATGTTAAGCTCGTCGTTTTGTTTTGTCTGCTTTATGTAATAAAAATTTTATTTAGGTTTTTTTATGCGTAACAATTTTAAAATTTGAAGTAACAGTTCTTTAGTGGCATGACACTACTAGTTGATCATCATATTTTGGCATTGTATCCTGTATCTTTTGCTTGATAAATGCCTTTTTTTTAAAAAATAAGTTTAATCTGTCGTTTCATTTTGTAAAATAAGGCTTACAATTAACTGTTGCTGCACTCATTTTTGTACAGTATTATCATCATGTGACATGCTGGCTGGCATAGCGGCACATGGATCTTAGAAATGTCTGTCTTCTTTCTTTTCTTCTTTTAATCCTGTTTTGCCTCAAAGCTTCAGGATAAGTAGAGACTTCAAGAACAGGTTTTGTGTGCGCTTCATAAACAGTGTTTTTAGCCACCATTATTTACTTTGATGTCCACCTTTTGCATGGATGGCCTTTTGCTTTTCATCCACTGTATTGGAGTAACATTGCTATTTGAGGTGCACTGTCTGTTGGTAAACACTGTCTGTCCCTAGTAATGACTATAAGTTTTAATGCTAACAAACTTTCATGCCATGAAGCTAGTCTGTCTTGAATTTTTATTCTATGTTATCCTTCATCACGTTTCTCATTGATTTTTCCAGTTGTGATGTTTTTTCTTTTCTCCAATCCTGTCTTGCCTCACAGTGTCAGGATAAGAAGAGATTTCTAGAACGAGCCCTAGTGTGCGCTTCATAAATAGTATCTTTCATTGCCTCTTATCTCTGAGGTCCACCTTTTGTGTTGTCGGCCTTTTGTTTTATATCCATTGTATCCTCTTTGAGGTGCACTGTCTGTTGGTAATCTGCTTATGTGGTTGAACCATTTAATTTGTTGTTTCTTGATGAAGTTCAGTACTGATGTTGTACCCACTTTTTTCCTGATGTCTTCATTTCTCAACCGTTCTCTTCTTGTTACCCCCAGCATTCTGTACATACACTTCAACCGATTGTGATTGTGTGTTTTAAACCTCACTGTTTTAAACCTCACCTTTTTCATTACATGCATTTTATACATGCGAAATGATTTTTACCTACACATATACAACAAAACTGTATGTATTTTGTACTTTTTTAGAACAAGATCAAATGGTTAAAATCGGAATTCAGAGAAAGACTAGTACATGAGCGACAACTGCGACAAGAATTTAGAGCTGCATTATCTTCCTCTGATGCTGACCGTCAGTTCTTGATAGCTGAACTTGTTCGCAGAGACGATGAACTTGATGATTTAGTACAGGAGAAACAAGGTCTGAACATATATCTCACTGATCATGTACACTAATAATTTTATTTGAAGCAGGAATGGTAAGACGAAACTTGGTGGAGGTACTGGTACAGACAGGGAGCAGAAAAATCACCTTCATTTTTGTCCCTGGGCATGTAGGAGTCAGGGGTAATTAGCAAACTGGTAGTTTGTCTGGCATGGCTATAATATCAAAGGGAACTACAATAGACCAAAATGACATTCTTAAGGCATTGAGAGAGTCTTTCCGAACAGAGGGGTTTCAGGGTTGTGAATTTCAGTTGCTGACCAGATTGAGAGAGACACCACTTCATCTCTGTTGTGACTTTCTTGCCTCTCTCAGCAAAGTTCATTTCAGGGGTCTCCCAAGGGGATATGATGATAGTCCTCATTTAAATGATAACTTATAACTAATAATTATATATATTGTTCTTCAAAAGTTAACTGTCCTTTTGTAATTTTTATAACACCATGAGGGTCTCTGGTGAAATGGTTCTGCTATTTGCATTGCATTCTGAACATTGTGGGTTCAAATCCAGACTACGAAAATTCTGTTCATGGGTCTTTTTTGTTTAGATACCTAGGATTATTGTTGTAGCTATAGACCTCCTAGAATAGAATAGAGGGACAGGGATAGTAGAATTGGAAAATGACAGAAGATATGGAGAAGGATAGAAGACGTAGTAAATGTTAGAAGATATGAAAAAGGACAGAAGAAAAATCCAAAACAATTGAAGTCTCATGATCAATATTAGGCTAATTAGGCGTTAAGTATGGACATGCCAGACAGTGTAATCTTCATGGTAGAGAGAGAAGATATAGTAATCAACTTCTCATGGAGTACGGTGAGCAAATGGACTTTGGGATGGCTGCTGCAGCAGAGGACAGAGCATGCATGGGAATGCCCAATGTGCTGTGACGTCGATCGCATAACATAACATAACATGATCAATATTAACAGGGGCAACCTCAAAAGAAAAATGTTCTTCTGAGACTGAAACAAATAAGGTATGAAATCCCATAATATAAAATTCTATAGGAATGGAAATCTTTACAGAGCTCACAGTACTAGGATATAATATTTTGAGATCAGATGGTCAATTCTTTTCCTTGCTAAATTTTTAATTCCCTAACTCAGCAACTCCGCTACCATTTTCAGATGGATGAATTAAAAGCAAGTCTTAGGATATGAGCCCTATCTCTTTCAATTGCAATAGATTAAATGGTTTAAACACCGGACAAGAATGCGCTGGTATCGCCTACCACAGAGAGCCACACAGAAGAAGTATAATGAGTACAAAGGACGAGGAAGACCACGCAAAAGTGGAGCGACGGCATCAAGAACAGCCTTATGAAAATGAATATCAGCTTACAGAGTGCCTTAAAACAAGCACACACAAGATCACTACTTACTTTACCCCCCCCCCAACACTTCTATCAAGAAGTAAATGGTGGAAGAAAAGAAGAAGGAGAAACAGAGCTAGACCAGATCAAAGATTATATATGAAGAACAGAAATTGTCTTTTTATTTACTTCTATACTTATGAGCGGTAACATTGAAATGTTCTTCTCTTGGACAGACATTGCTCTGAAGGAAATCCAGAGTCAGAATATTGTGGAGAAGCTTGAGGTAAGTGCTATTTACAATGAATGATTTATCATGTGTATTCAGTTAATTGGGTCATAACTAGGAATTAGCTTCCATGACTAACAGTCTGCTATCTGCATTAGTAATGAGCATGTGAACATTGTACCATCATTTATTCAATTATCTGATCATTGATATTTATGTGATCATTTCTGTACATATTAATCCAATTTAAATTGTTGTGTTCACATTTATGCTTGTCCTTTTCTGTTTCTTTTTCTGTTAATCTATCTCTATTTCTGTATATCTTGTTTGTGAGACCAAAGAAAATGTAACCTGAAAACTCAAGATCAGGTTGTTAACAAATATGCATAATTGTTCCTGTATTCCTATCACATGTTATTTGTCACTCCATAAAGTCAATTAGTATGCTAAAATGAATATAGCACACATCCATATATGAACCTTATTTGTATTGCTGCCTTCCTTCTTCTTCCAACATTTTTAGACATCGACTTGTATATGTCTAAAGTAGTTGGTGTCAACTAGTCGGTGTGCATCTCCATATAGCTTGTCCTGAACTGATATGGGGGTTGGCCATGTGTGTTTCTTCTGTCCATTGTTTGTTGGTCACTCTTATAGGATGTTTGTTTCTGTCATCTTGCTGGTGCAAGATGTGCATTTGTTAGTAAAACTATCTTGTACTTGTTAAACAGATGGTACTGCAGCCTATTGTGCCCAGTTCATAGCCAGAATAAACTAAATCATCATCTTTGTCATCAGAATGAAGTCCACAATCTTTTTTCAGGTTTAGACGACTGCTAAGTAAAGGTCTGACTTTTGTCCTCTTCAGCAAAGCTGATGAAAGCAGCTTCATGGAGATATATCTCATTTTTTCCTGTTCATATTCCTTCCTCTATTTGCATTATTTTATATTTATTGAATATTATTTTGCTTCATTTCTCAAGGAGCATAGTGCATCAAAAGTTTTCTTCCACTTTTCCCATTTCCCAGCCTCTGGCCATTTTTTTATGACTTCCCAGTATAGTCCACAGAGTGAAACAAGGCTCGTCTTATCGCCAATGCTCTTTGGAATAGCAATTGACTGGGTCATGCGAAAATGCACCAATAACGCAAATATGGGCATCAAGTGGGTTGATAAAATTTTAGAAGACCTTGATTTTGCCGACGATATAGCCCTTTTGAGTTCATCACATCAAGATATTCAAATGAAAACAAACCTTCTCCAAAATATCTCAGGACAAATTGGTCTCCAAATAAACACCACAAAAACAAAGGTTTTGGAAGCAAATTTATTCAGTGGTAACGAAGGTAAAAACAGACCTCAATGTTCAGAAAGCAATGTCAAACTAGTGAACGTATAAGTAGTGCCTAGAAAATCAACAACTCGTTTACTGTGGCTGATGGCTACGTCCTGTAAAGGATATGCCACGATTTTCATTCATATATATATATGCTATTATAACAACTGACAACTGTGGAATTGAATAGAATCGACATCTGCGCACACAGGGTACCATCACCATGCGCAACTTACACATACAGATGATCAACTACTTTCATGCATCATAATCATCGATCGTTGATGAGTTTAGGATGGATAAGAGAGATGTTATTCAGTCTCTTGGCGACCTACTGTTAGATGAGTAAACTAAACCTTAACAGCAGTCCAGAAAATATCCAACTAAAAAACTACACTCTTGAAAAAGTCAAAGTTTTACATACCTAGGGAGTATGATGTCATCTACGGGATACAGCGCAGAAATTCCACACAGAATCGCATTGGCATCAAGTGCTTTTAACAAATTGTCAAATATATGGAAGTCCAATTCACTCAGCAAGCACTTAAAATTAAAGATCTTTAACTCTTGTGTGATTCCAGTATTAACTTATGGATGCGAGAGTTGGAAAGCAACAAAAGCTCTAGAAAGAAAATTAGATAACTTTGAGAATAAATGTCTTAGAAGAATACTGAACCTCAAATGGTCAGATTTCAGACCCAATACACAAATAAGACAGGAGACCAAGCAAGAAAATGTATCAAATTTTATAAGAAAGCGCCGCTGGAACTACATCGCCTCACACTTAGAATGGATGAGAGAAGACTCCTTACCAATCCCTCATATGGACACCAGAGGAAAAAGAAAACGAGGAAGACCAAGAGAGACTCTGCGTAGAACCATCACCAGAGAAGGCTCAACGATGGGCCTAGTAAACATTAAAGACTTAAAACAAATAGCAGCGAACCTGAGACATGGAGAGCTATGACCTCTGCCCTATGCGCGCCACAGGCCCAAGAGGAAAGACTAACTAAGTATAGTCCAGCATCCTTCAGCTCCTCAAGAAGACTTTGCCCTCAGGTCTGTTTAGGACAACCTCTTTTCCTTTGGGGATTTTACTCAAGTACTTAACTTTTGTTCTATTTGTATGTGTGCCATGATTTATCCTGCTTTCTTCGCTATAGCTGATATACTCTATCTTCAGAAGATCAAGTTTTATAGATACTAACGTAATGAGTTTTATTGCTGCTATCATATGTAATTGTAGGTATAATAGTGTTTGTAGCAGTTACTGTTCCACAATATTTGATGTAGTCATTATACCATCATGTCTCTTCCCTCCAGGAACATGTATTGGACTTGTCTGGTGAGCTGCAATTGAGAAAATTAAAGGAAGAGGAACAGAGAAAGATGTTTGTGAGAGAAAAACACAACATTATTGAGGAAATGGAGGACATTGTGGTAAGGATTACACGAGACATGTCTTACTCAATCTTAACCATATTCTTGTCTATTGAAGTTTAGGGTTATATAAATGCAGGATTTATAATAAAGATGTTAGTGCATGATTTCTCTGTGCCCTTAGAATGAATCCTATAGCTTGGTGTCAAATCTGATTGGTGTGTTTGTTTGTTTGGATCGTTCTTCTCTACCATTTTGGTCATTCTTATTGTGATATACAGGGTGTTCAAGATAAAAGTATCCCCATTGACAAATTAAAAGTAGTCAGGTACACATTGCGTTCTGTCTATTTACTATTTAAGGGGATTCGGTAGTATGGGATCAAGAACTATTTTCATTGTTTTCAAATTAATGTAAAATTTGTATAACCATTTTGAAAGAAGACTTAGAATGAGTAAAACTAAATGCAAAAAAATATAATATTCTTGGGTATTGAAAACAATAAAGGCCTGTCAAAACAGTTGCTTTTAGCTCTGTTTATGTATTGTAAATGTAGATTTGTTTTACGTACTATAACCATTTTGAAATTTTCTAGAATAGTAAAAAATTTGTATAAAAAAATTTATAAATTTTGCATAAATCATCAAAATGGCATCAAAAAAACATTTTTGGGCTCTGAATCTAAAAATCGTAAAGAATTATTTTAATTATCCTAAAGTCATGTGTAATATCTAAATATTACATAATTTTTAGGTATATTAAATCATTTATATTATTAATTTCAGGCCTAAATTTAAAATAGCTGTTTTAGTGGTTTTGTTGGTTTCCATGCAACATTCATAAAAATGTATATATTTACTTTATCATAAATCAATGTTAAAATTTAGATATTAATATACACTGAGAAAAGTAACCAATTCTCTTACCGAGTTCTTAGATTTAAAATTGTTCTTTCACATTTTTCATGTTCCTGCAACATAATTAACATAAATTTTTGACTTATTATTTGACCTCTTTTTCATAAATATGCTCAGATTGGGTTCAATTCCTACTACATCTTGAACACACTGAAAAAGTTTTCCAGACAGTTTAGAACATTCGACTACTCATCCTTCATACTTTGCGTAGCAGCCTATCCTGCACAAAGTTTTACTAAAATCTGATTGGTCTTAGGAAGGCCATCAAAGATGACTTATGCTCATACATATTATACCACTTCCTAGCTAACTTATTCTGATCACAACATAAAATTAACTGAAATAATCTGTCTAGAAACCTATGTCTTTTCACTAGTGTGCCCCATTTCATATCTGGTAGTTCAGTGCAGAGTCAATTGACTTCATCAATGTCTGAAATTGAGCAGGAGCATTTCATAAAAAGACATCATTTACTCGATCTTCAAAGCATTTTTATACAGAAACTATTGTGTAGACTAATATGTTTAATAGAGAGAAAAGAGGAGAAGAAAATATAAATTTTGTTGTTTGGTTATTGGTTACTGAACTGACGTCACAGCAATCTGGGCAGACCCATAGGTGCTCAGTCTCCTCCAACAGATGTTGTTTATTTGCTGATTACTGTTTATTTGCACAAATATAGAATGCTGTTATACAATTAGTAAAAAATAACTCTTATATCTGTTTAGGATGCACAGAAAGAAAGAGCCAAGATTGAGGAAAGATATAAAAGGTATTTCAATACTCTTGTCTGATATAAATTATATTTAAATATTTCTGATACTGTTTAAAAGGTATTCATTCTTTATCTGTTTTTTGATATTGAAAAATTTCATGTGTTACGTTGTTTGACAGTTTATAGTAAGACATAAGAGATATGTACATAATATAAGTGTTCTAGGTTAACATTTCATTTGTTTGTGAATGTTCATTGTAATTATATTGCTTATTTTTATTTGCAGGCTTCAAGACACACTAAAATCTTTGCAGCTAGATCTGAGGTCTTCCAGTGATAAAAATGGAAAGGTAAACTGTGAAACTGTAGCAAGAGGAATACAATTTGTCTCTTATTTTGATTAGTAAGGTTGTATTCATGCATTTTTACATCTACTGAGAACTAGATTAACCATTAGGCAATTATCTTGTAATAGGGAGGGGTGTTGCGTAGGTCAGTGACCCAGAGAGCAATGCCAGCATGGATATTGTTCCTGATAGGGTTTCCCAAGCCGAACAGGCGAAAGGAGAGAGGTTGAACTGAGTGGGGTCTCCAGGTTAAGGGTTGTGCGGAGGGCTTTAATACACTTAAGACATGGCAGCTTTCTAGACTTAAGTGCTTGGAATTGTTATGTTGCATCTGTCAAGAATATTACAGGTTGTGAACAGAAATTATTATTCATCAGTTTCTCAGTGGCTACCTTGATTGTCTGGATTTCAACTCCATAGTTATGACAATCTATATCTCATTGTGGCAAATACAAAAATAATGACAACAGATAAAATGAACTTGACAACAGATAGTTTTATGAATGAAGAGAAAGTAGAAAATGTGAACAGCTTCAAATATTTTTGGTTCAATGTTAACAACAGATGGAAATGGGATGAAGGAAATTAAAAGAAGAACAAACATGGCTTTACAAAAAATTAAACAACTAAAAACTGTATGGAACAGAATTGATAAGAAAACAAAGATCAGAATACTAAGAGTGTGTATATTCCCAGTGGTAGCATATGGGTGTGAAGCATGGACATTTAATAAGGCAGTGGAAAACATATATGTGCTTTTGAATATAAGTGTTACAGAAGAGTCCTCCGTATATCCTGGACAGAGAAAAAACAAATAGATCTATCCAGAAAGAACTCAAGGTCAAAGAAAACTAGCTGATGCTACAAATAAGAAAGAGAAAATTGGGATGTTTTGGACATTAAAAAGATATGAAGGGTTGGAGAAGACCATCATGAAAGGAGGCATACCGGCAAAGAGAAGAAGAGGAAGACCACAGAGAAGATGGGTTCAGGATGTAACTGATGGTTTGAACATGACAGCTGCAGAGGCGGGACATCTGGCCTATGGGAGAGAGAAATTCCAGAGGACTGTTGGGGTGGCAAAGTTCTGCTCAGGACAAGCAATTTGATGATGATGAGTTATGACAGAATTTCCCCATTGGTACTCTTATTGTATCCCTAACATTGGTTTGGTATTATATGTACACTCCTGCTGCTCTATTCTTTACTGCATTTTCTTCCATCTGTTTATAACTGAACCCAGAGATTTTGTGAATATTCTTCATTCAGAAAACTAAGAGTGATTGATCTGTTGCACGCTGTTCTGTTCATCCTTATCGAAGACCCCTTTTGCCCTTCTCTGGTCTGGATATGTACTAGTGCCCAGTCTACTCTACCCAAAGGTTTTTTTCTCTGGCACAGGCTTTAAAGAGATATCAACTTTAGGTAGCTCTGAGGTTGTTCATGAGGCCACTTGACCTGGTGAATAAAAGTGAATCTTTTCAATCATTCCTTTGCTAGATTTTAAAATCTGTCTTTCTTTGGCGCTTGTCATTTATAGGAACTTTTCTGCCTGTCATTACTTTTGTGTCTCTATGTTTACTCAGTACTTGTGTCTCCCATTTTCTTCATCTCTTCTAGAGACTGAACATGATGATTAAGCAAGATTGTTAAAGTCACTATAAACCATAGGTTAGCAAACTTTTCGGCCACTTCCCACTTTGCAAGACATAAATTCTGTAAACCCCCCCCTCATTGTATGATATTTTAGACGTAAATAGCAACCAATGGTACATTACTGCTCATGCAGTTAAAGTATTAAAAAAGTAGTAGTCAGTATGTGCTTCATCTTGAACACAGTTATTCAATCGCAAAATCATGAAAATAAGTTATTTTAAAATATATACTATTAATTTCTTCTGTAAGGAGCCATTGACCCCTAGATCGCCTTAACGCCCCCCAAATGCTTCTGAACCCACTATCTCCCCCTCCACAAGAAGGCTTCAGCATCCACTGGGGAGGCGGTACCACCCACTTTGGGAATCTATGCTATAAACAAACAGGAGATAAATTGCTATAATAGCCTTATGACAAAGTTTTTTTACAGTCACATAATATAGAGTTAAAGACATAGTAGATACTACTACTACTACCAAACCTTCTTGTTCCTAATGGGTCATAGGAATGCATCTGTCATTCTCCTTCTTCTTCTTCGAACGCTCCATATCGACCACTTGTTAACCACTCTGTGTGATTTGTATGTGATCCAAGCGGGAACTAAATGATGCCAAGGTATTTAACCACTGTTAAATGCTACTGTAGGATTTAAATTTGGTATATTTGCTTAAAGTTTGAATTGGTGTAATTTCTTCTTCAAACACTCCATATCGACCACTTGTTAACCACTCTGTGTGATTTGTATGTGATCCGAACCTAAGAGCAATTGTACATTGTGCCAGTTATGCGTCTACTAGTAGGCCAACACATCTAAATTCTGCGATGCTTTTTATTTACTAGGGTAGCTTCCTAGGTCCTACATCAGTCGCCTCTTATGACTTGCCTTGTCGCAGTGGTACTATTCTTTGCTTCCCTTTGCTGGCTCCGCACCACACGGGCGTGATTATTAAATACATGGGGAAGCAATTGCTACCGATACTATATGTAATTTAAGCTTATAAAATACATAATTAATGAGTCAGTTTGTAATGTAGACCTTGCCCATATATAATGTTTCTGTGAAAGCATTATTATTTACCATTCTCCAGATTGGAGTTAATTTGTGTTAACAAGTAGCACCTCAATGTGCTTATGTTGACAGAGTGTGTATATATTCATGTCCTACTGTTTAGTGTTTGGTTGGTAGAGGCAGTGGGTTTATGTCCTACTGTTTAGTGTTCACTTGGTAGAGACAGAGGGTTTTTGTCCTACTATTTAGTGTTCAGTTGGTAGAGACAGTGGATGTATGTCCTACAATTTAGTGTTCAGTTGGGAGAGACAGTGGATGTAAGTCCTACGATTTAGTGCTTGGTTGACAGAGACAGTTGATGTGTACATGCCTATCCTACTATTTAGGTAGGACATTATTTACACATTCTTACTTCTTCTTTTCGTTATATAAATTTATATATTTTATCTTCATATGTTAGATCTTAATCGGTCTTGTTACCCTGATAAATCATTTTGGTTGGCACATTTGTTTTCATGCATTTCTTATGTCTTTGCATCAGTAGAACTGCATGATTTACCTATCTCCATGTTTATACTATCTCTATAATTTGTGCAACTTTGGCTACTTTTGTTTACACAATTTTACATCACACAAACTTAATTTGCCATCAACATTTCTTACTGAACTGACGTCATAACACTCTGGGTAGATCCATAGGTGTTCAATCTTCCCCAACCGATTTAGAAGGGTATGCATACTGATGGTTCCTGTGACTCACTGGTTAAACACACTTCTCGTTTGCCCCTCAAGCAATCCGCTTTACTTGTACACCATGTAATTCCAAACTCCCTTAATCGCTGCATTAATTCAACATCTATTTTAGTGTCCTCATCCAACAGTAGGTCACCAAGAGACCCAAGAACTTTCCCCTTATCCATCCTAAACTCCCCAACAATCAAAACCTTCGATGCAAGCCCGTCCGCTCTCTCATTGCCGCAAACACCCACATAACCAAGACAGTAGATCCACCTGTCTCTTGAGGTTGGAAACCTCATTAGGTGACATCCACTCATATCACAACCAGCCATTCTGGATCTTCCAAAGCATCGACTAAGAGTACTTCATGTCTTCTATGGAATATATTACAGTTTGTAATTAATTCTTATGCGACTATATGTATATGTACTGGTGCTCACATACATGCCTGTACGTGTATACAAGACAGAAAGAGAGGGAATGAAATTTAATAACTATGCTGAAATTTAGTTGTAAAGTTAGACAGAAATACCCAATTGTTAATCATTTGGTAATAAATGCAGGCTTACCAGTAAAGATATGAAAACAGATACTTTATTGCTAGCAATATAAATGTAGTAAATATCACATTTCATGGCAATGAACAAACTTGAATACAAAACTTCTTACAACTTCTCTAACAGTTAAAAATGAAATATAAAACTGTTGTTACTGCCTTACCGCTTTTAGAGCGGTGTAGGACAGGTGGGCAAGAGCCTGAGGGAAATTTTAAATTTCTGCATGGATAGTGCAGTCAATGCGAAGCTCTTCAGCTTGAGATTTTTCATTGAAATAAAATACGATTACTATAATCGATGTCCCGTTATCTACATTTCTGTCTGCAGTCTTCTAGCTCAAGGTCTTAAAGTTTCCTGTTTCTCTTTATTATCTTGTTTTGATAACCACCTCCTTAACAAAAATATAGGCTCTTGTATAAATTTGTTTCTGTTGTAAACTGCAAGGAGCTGGAAATTTCTGGTAATTTGTGGTTAAGATTACACTAATCCACTTTCTTTTTTTCTCAATATTTTTAGAAACGTCTGGAGAAATACTTATTTTATTCTTCTCATCAACCATCATCATTCTCTTCCTCAATTGAAACACTGAAGTCATACAAGCTTAACTGCACACTGAATATATTTTAGAATATAGAATTAATACAAAGCCATCATTAGCACAGTATTCATATGTGTATCCTACTTTTCACACTTTTTAGCCTATAGCAACAGATCCCCCACGTGCAGTTATGCATTTTCTGTTGATAGTTATTATGACAAGTGTTACCACTCAATAGAGAAAAAAGCCACTTTGGAGCATAAAGAAAAGGCCAGGAAAATCGAAGCTCTTTCTACACTACTATATATATATATATATATATATATATATATATATATATATATAATATCATCATCTAATAGATTCTAATACAGAACATCGCCTTCATCACAGCCTGCCCGAAAAACTCTGTCTCTAGCAAGTTCTCCTGCCTCTTCTAATGTCCTGTTTAAGGTTTCTTTGATATCCTGCTGCCACTTTGTTTTGGTCTTCCCTGCCTTACCTTCAGGAACTATGCCTTCCATTACCGTTCTCTCCAAACCACTGTGTCGTTTAACGTGATCGAAATACTTCATAGTTTGTTTGTATATGGCTTCTCCAGAGCGCTTTTATTGTACAGTGATTTCTATTTTTAAGTTTGAAATGTTTACAAATTATTTTGCGGTTGTTTTGACAGCTCTCTGGGACTCCGTTTGCTGTGGCTGTTGTTGTTTCTGACTTTCAGTCAATGCTTTGAAAGATCCAGAATGGCAGGTTATGATATGAGTGGATGTTATTTATAGAGATTTCCTCAACCGTCTGCCCAGCGTGTTCGTAGCGCGTTGGACTACGGGTGACTATCCCTCTGTGTGTGCGGGTTCAATTCGCGGGATGGCAGAAAAAGCCACAGATTCCCCAGATTTATGGTGTTCGTGGCACCGAACTGAAGAGTTACGATGTCCATGGCACCGAACCGAAGAGCTGAAAAGCTCAAGTGCTTCTGGATCGTAAAAAAATTTTAAAAAAAGAGATTTCCAGCCTCTAGAGACTCACATGGATCTACTGTTGCGCATGCCCTTCAATATTTGTTGGGGAAGACTAAGCACATATGGGTCTGCCTGGAGTGCTATGACGCCAGTTCAGTAACAAATAACCACTAACAAATTGTATAAGCTATTATAGGATCCAAGATCTACAAATATATTAACTTAATTCATGGCACACTTATTATGTTCACCTTTTCATCTTATGTGTTTGTCCAACAGAAAACAAATGGCATTCTACGATCTACAAGCCCATCCACTCCTCGCAAGCGGAATCATGTTCGCATATCACCAACCACACCACCTACTAAGGGGTTGAAATCACGGAGCCCTGTAACCCAATCTCGCTCTCCACCTCCCCTAACTTTGACGGATGAAGAGTTCCGATTACGCTTCATACCAAGAACACCCAAGGACACAGACTAGTAATGGAAACTTGCAAGTTTATTTCAAATACTGTTTGTCATTCTGGTGTGTGATCTGCAAAGTGAAGCAATCAGCATTGAAAGAGAAATAAGTTAGAGAGAAAGTACAGTAACAAAACATGCGTATGAATATATATGTTTAGCAACCAATAATACAAAAAGTAATAACAATTAATTGGAACCAAAAGATGAAGAAACTAATGATGCTGACAAAAATGGAAAAGTTTATAAGCAAGCTATGAAAGGTAACTTGACACAGCACTGAAACACATCAAAAGATATTATTTTTAAAAAACAGTACCACTGAAAAGTATATAAAATTTATTTTATTATATGAAGGTACAGAAACAGAGTGTGTGGCTGAGTGGTTAAAAGCAGGTGTATTTGTGACGGAAATGTCCAGTGTTTGACCTCCTGATAAGGTCAAAGATTTTTCTATTGGAGAGAAAATGAAACAAGTGACCTGCTTATGCATGGCGACAGCTTCGGGTATGGGAACTTAATTCCTCTGCCCTATACAATCCCCAAGCGAATTCTCTGAAATAGAAACAAAACACTATAATGACAGTTTTTGTATGATGCAGAAACTCTAAACAGGTATTGTTTCGTTTTTGTATAATTTATTTTTTTATTATATAAATTTTTGGTACTATTGTATAATTAGTTTGACTAATATATCATTTTTGTTCACTATCTTTGTAATGTCCCCAGAATTATTGTAATACTCATAATGAATTTGAGTTGGATATGTTTGTGTTGTTAGAAGCTGCGCTAACATAGTGGTTAATGCATCTGATTTCTAGATGTGTGGTTTTGGTTCAATCCCCATATAGAGTGGGATGTTTTCAACTACAGACTGCTCTCATATTGACTCAGTTTCAATTGGGTACCAGAGAATGACTGGGAAGTAATGACAGCTGGCGTGTTGTTGAACATATTGCCATTGGCCAAAGAGAGATACGGTTTTAACGCTGTATTACCCAGTATACCACAGGGTATGAAAACATCCTCTTTTCTTTTTTATGTTTGTGTTGAAGAACATTGAATGCAACAGACTGCAAATGTCAAGTTGTGTCTTGCAGTGGTGAGGTCATAAACAAGTATGGAAATACAAGGCCACTTTCAAGTCCGCATGCTAGACACCCCAAAAAACGGACTGCAGTTAGTTAAGTCGTTCCATTAAGGTTCTGCTGCAACTAGAAAACACAGGTCTAGTTCATTCAAATATATTTATAGGTGCAATTTATTTCTTAGTGTGTATACTGTGACCCTTTTTATTTTAATCTGGTGATTGACTGAGGAAAGAGAAGTCATAAAGGGAAGAAAAAAACAGACATTGGAAATTTATCTCTGTCGTGGAGGATCTGAACTATACATATAGCATCAGTCTTTTATCCAGTTGCTATGTTGAATTGACAGAAAAAACAGAGAGACTATGAGAAACAGCCCAAAATATAGAACTAAAAATGAACACCAGTAATACTAAACTAATGAGAGCCTATCAGAAAACCCAATTACTTTAATTAATGAATTAATAGAAGAATATAATGAATTTGTATACCATAAAAGTAAAGTTTCAACAGATCGATTCTTACAAAATAATGTGTCAGCAACAATAAGCAAAGCAAACCAAGTCTTTGCCATGCTTAAAGATATATGGAGATAGAAAAGGTCTTGGTTTAATAAAACCAAATTTAAAATATACCATTCTTGGAATATTGCTATACAACAGTGAGTGCTGGAAAATGACCAAAAGTATTATTCATAAACCAAATACTTTTCAAAACAAATGTTTTTGGGGATTTCTGCAAATATTTTGACTATAAAAGGTCAAAGATGAAAATTTGTGAAAGAAATTTAATTGCACATCACTGGCAACCACATTCAGAGGGAAAAAAATGAAGATGGCTTGTGATGTAGAAGACAGTTCTTTGATGGGCAACAGATGGCAGGAGAAGGAAATCTGGAGAACAGTGAAAAGTAAAGATTGTGGACTGACATGGGATACTATAGGTATAAAAGCAGTAGATCAAAAGTAATGGGATCACTTATGAGTGCCTTATATGTCAACTTTGGCATGAATAGGATATAGATAGAATGTTGTCATTGAATCCTTTATGAAGTTTTTGTTTAGTGTATATGTTTCCAGTGAAGACCTTGTGTATTCTGTAGGGTCTTTATGACTGTGCATTTCTTGGGCTCAGAACCATAATCTATTTAATCTCTTTCTTTATTCTTTATACATTGTTTCTTAATAAATCATTAAATTGCTTTTTTGCTCTATCTATTCTTGCCATGGATTGTACAGACTCCTATTTAATTTAATGCTGTTTTCTGATGAACATTTCTGGCCAATTTGTTTTGTAGAAATATTTCCTATTTTACCATCTTCTTTAGCAGCATTAAATTCACTGACAATGTATTTTCTGAGGTCCAATCAAAAGGTGAACTTCAGAAATAAAAAGGGCGGTGAAAAATACTATTTATAAAGCGCACACAAAAACTTGTTCTGGAAATATCTTCCTGTCCTGACCCTGTGAGGCAAAACAGGATTTGAGAAAAGGAAACAAAATTCACTGATGGTCATATCTTCATCACATCTTTTTTTAGCCATTATATTTAAACTTGTTTCAAGCAAACTTTGATATAGCTTGTGGCATCATCATAAATTTCATGGGAAGTTGGACCATTACACAAACAGCAAGAACGAAAATCCAGTCCTTCGAAACTAAATGCTACAGAAAGATCCTATGAATACCATGGACAGAAAAAGAAAGAACACTGATGTCCTGAAAGAAAAGAATGTTAAAGACAATTGGCTGATAAACAATATACTATATAGAAAAATTATATTCTTTGGCCAGATCAAGCATCATGATGGCCTGGAGAGAACAATTTTGGATGGCACAGTCCCAGGACACAGAGACAGACCAAGAAGAAGATGGCTACAAGATATCAAAGAAACCATGAATATGACCATCGGTGAAGTGGGTGAACTGACTAGAGACAGTGAATTTCAGATGTGCTGCAAAGAGAGCAACGTCCTGTAAAGGACACACACCTTGATAATCATAGGAAAAGTCCATACATTAGTTTATAATTTCTTTTTTTGGTAGGGTCGCTACCGTAGTCACCTGGCCAATTGTTCTCTCAGCCTGGCCCATCCATGACATGCCACGCTTGATTCTCGTGCCCTTAACATCATTAGTGTTCTTGTATAGTGGATGTCTCTTATCTGCAGTAACCTGCATATAAGCCTTTGGTTTGGGCGATTGCATAAAGGTGAAGAATGGATCCCAACAGATGGTAGCATGACTAACTATTTCTACGTTATCATTACTCTTGGAAGAGAATGTAGAGATTGGGGCAACATGAAGGCTGATCTCGCAGTTAAGCAGCTGATAGAAGATAATGCAAGGGATGATGATATTGTTGTATATATCGATGGGTCGGTTCAACGTGGTGAGAAATTCGGCTGGGGTTTCTTGGCTATGCGCATGGTAGGGTTGTTGCAGAGCGAAGTGGGGCATACAGGACAACTACTTCTAGTATGAGGATGGAGGTTGAGGCCATTACTGCTGCCCTCCATTGGATCTCTGGGACTTTATTTACTGGGGCAGTTGTTGTATCTGACTCTCAGTCGATGCTTCACAACATCCAGAAGGGCAGGTTTCGGTATGAGTGGATGTCGTCTATAGAAGTTTCTAATCTCCAGCGGCTTACGTGGATATACTGTCCTGGGTATGCGGGTGTTTACGGTAATGAGAGAGCGGGCAGGCTTGCATCAACAGCATCAATTGTTGGGAAGTTGAAGATGGATAAGGGGATATTCTTCGGTCTCTTCGCGACTGTCTGTTGGATGAGGACACTAAAATCGATGTTGAATCGATCAAGCAGTTTGGAGTTACCCGTTGTTCAAGTCGAAACTGAGAGGTAGAGTGAGAGGTGTGTTTAATCAGCGAGCCACAGGAACCATCAGTATGCATACTCTTCGATATCTGTTGGGGAGACTGAGCACCTATGGGTCTGCCAGGAGTGCAATGACGTCAGTTTAGTAACCAATAACCAATAATTTCTTTATCCAACTCACCAGTAATGTAAATTAATATGCATGCTCTTTGATTACAATAATATTATTTTTTAGAATATCTAATAATGCAGTCCCTGTTATACTCTTACTAACATGAATATTCATATAAAACATTCCAGTTTTGAAATATACTCACATATTAAGCAATGTCTGTGATTACTATTGTGTGATTTGTATGTGAATTATACTAGGATTATCATTTTACTGTTTTATTCTGAATGTCCATATGAGTGAAAATTAGGTAATAAACTACATATATATTTTCTCAATGTGGTGTTTGTAAAAAAAAGATAAAGATTATAGATTGTCCTAAGATATCAGAATCTGTAATGTCCTACTATAATTTACAATGTAATGTCCTACTTGACTAAAGTTATAATACAATTTCATCCTTGACTATGGACTTGTTCAAAGAGCCGCACATTATGAATATGTTGCTATAATGGAACTCTAGCACACCCACAATATGACCTAGCAACACTACAATATGGAGTGTAATGATCCTCAAGTGTCTCTCTCTCTTCACCATTTCACCTCCAAGGAGGCATAGGTCTACAACCAAGGTCTAGCAAGCTCTCATGTGCTTGGCCATGGTTATTTAAAGCTAAGTGTTTTTACAGGGTGGCGTAGTTAATCCCATGCCAATCCTTCATTTTTGCTGTAAGCAGCATGTGTAGTAGTAGTGGTTCTATTTTTACCCCAAATTCGACCCCGGCAACCACATGGGCGTCACTTTGAATAGTCTTCTTTGACTATCAGACAGGAGATACATGTAGGCGCATTTGTCACAATTGCCTTCATTGGTATTCATAGAGTTTTACTGGTTGAGCGCTCCTGATAAAATCACTTTTACTGCGGGTGCGTTTATATATATATATATCTTTGTACACTTTAAAATTTGCTGCATTGTTTGAATACTTATTTTTATTACCTATAAAACATATTTTATTTCTTTGTAGTTGTGTTTATAATATAACCCAACGTGATTGCCAATGTTCTATAAATTTATGAACGCATACAATTTAGTTTTCTTTATAAATTGAATGCTAAAAACATTTAATAAAATATGAATTTTTTAACAACTGCATTAGTAGTTCATTTTGATTTCTGTTTACTGTCCTTTATATGAGGTTCTATTTAATTATTTTTTTGCTTTATTTGACTACTTACTTAATCTGTATACAAATTTTTTTGATCTCGCTTATTTTTCTTCTGAAATCTCAACTACCATATTTGTAGAAATAATATTAATAATTCCTCTCGTTATACGTTACATAGCAATTTATCCATACCGCTCTATCCTGGGCAACTTGCTCAATCTCCTCCATGGAACTGAGACTGATATTTCTTGCCTCTCTCAGCAAAGTTTGTTTCAGAGTCTCCTTAGGCCGTCCTCTCTTTCTTGAACCCTTTGCATCCCACTTCAATGCCTGCTTTGATATTCGTTGATAATTTCTTCTCAAGGTGTGTCCAATATATCTCCATCTTCTCTTTCTTATAACAGTTGTTACTAGTTGACCAGACATTTCTCTGATTTCATCACTTCTGAATTTGTTCCATTTTATATTCATTATTTTTCACAGATATCTATTTTCAAATGCTTTAGAAATGTAGAAATAGTTTATCCTAAAATATTTTCATTTTTGTTTTTATGTTTAGCAAAATATATTTATTTTGTATGCTTTTTTGTAAAGTGTTGTTTGATGGTTACATGTATCTTTATATTCCCATGTTGTTTGTTTCTTGTTTTGTTTATGATAATTTGTCATTTTTGTTTATTATAACAGGTTGAATATTTTTACATGTTTTCTTCTTCTTCTTCAAACGCTCCATATCGACCACTTCTCAACTGCTCTGTGTGATTTGTATGTGATCTGAACCTAAGATCGATTGTACATTGTGTGCCTACAAGTAGGCCAGCACATATGATTTCTGCGCTGCTTTTTATTTACTTGGGTACAATCCCTAGGGTCTACATTAGTCACCTCTTATGACATGCATTGTAGGTCACAGTGGTACTATTCTTTGCTTCCCTTGTGGGCCCTGGCACCACATGGACGTTTACATGTTTAATATTGTTATACATGTTTCTCTTTCAGTTATTTTGTAAATCAATTTATGTTAACAGAAAAACATGCACTTCTCTATTTACATCCTCTTTGTGTCCCATTTGACACATAAGGTTTTCACAAGAGATTTCCATTGTTGCAGTCCTGTCATCTTTCTATTCATTGTTTTCAATGTCAGGCCACAATCTTTTAACTCTCTTTTGCATTTTGATCCGCGTGCCCAGCGTGTTCGTAGCACGTTGAACTACGGGTGACTAGTCCCCTGTAAGTGTGGGTAGAACTCCGCGGACTGGCAGAAAACTACAGGTTCCCCAGATTTACGGTGTTCGTGGCACCGAGCCGAAGGGTTCCGATGTCCATGACACCGAGCCGAAGAGCTTTCAGCTCAAGTGCTTCTGGAAAAAAATATCTTTTGCACAAGTGACAAAGAGAAAGGCGGGCCCAGTCGGTGGACGAGGGCACAAGCAGAAATGGGCAAAGGGGTACCCAAAAGAAACGAGAGGTGGACAAAACGGTGGTGAGTCTCGAAGATGGGGTCTCCATCCAGAGAACAATAACCACGTTTCCCCTCGCAGATAACTACTACTGCCTTGTAGTTCGATTGGGGACAGTCAAAGGCTAGCGGAGCAAACCGTACACAAAACTGAACGGCAGACAAATCAAGTAATCAAAAAAAAAGACCGGTAACCTGGGCAGATGACACTCAACAACCCGGGAGAGAAGGTTATCTAAGGGTAGCTACCCTAAAAGAAAATAGCAACCTGCTGCTTTGTAGGTCGGCTGGGGACAGCCTAAGACTGACGAAGAGCGAACCCAGTAAACCCTGGCTAAAACCGGGCACATCGCCAAAGGATAAGCACCAGAGCTCCAAATGGCACTAAAGATGTGACGAAGCACACCCATGCTAAGGCTGCATGAATCAGATTTCCATATGAATAAGCAGAATTTATGGGTAACACTGGTACATCAGTCTAAGCGGTGATCGCGCGAGAGAGAGAGAGGAGAGAGAACCCTCTTTTCACAGTTCTTCCTCATGTTTTCTTCGGACATCTAAGTCTTATTTTCCGATCCCCTGTTAGTAGTTAATAGTGATTTTACACACAAGTTAGTAGTTAATTGGGATTTTAGCGACAGACGTGATGTCAGAGTCAAAAAGACTATGTGTGGAGCAGAGTGTTGGACCGATCATAGATTGATCGTGTCAAAACTCAACCTCCCTATCAAGTCTAGAAAACGTCACCGGGATCGCAAACCAACAATAAAAAGCTAGCAGTCTCCAACTTGAAAAGCTCCACTGCCACCAAATATTTAGCATGAGACCTGAATGACAATGACAGTGCTGATCTCAGTCAGATTGTTAAACCATGCTGACCTCAACCAGAGCCAACTATAAACTTATGGGCTTTCGGACTCTTATGGGAATTATGGGAAATCAGACTACAACTACACCACGTGATCTCGCATTCCAGTATTGTTGTATACTATGCTTTAGTTTATTTAGTATTCCTTGTCTGTGTTTGTTTCCCTTGATAAAGGTCTACGACCGAAACGTTTTTTTTTTAAAATTTTATATTTTACTATTAATTTTATGTGATACCATACATACGTGTCTTTGTCTTTAAACGCCAATTTATTACGTATCACCGCAGCCTCCCTCGGTTTCCTCCCGATCTGATCTGATCCGCTCGGACCAGACTAGATTTGTAGGCTTCCGCACATCGTATTGTTGTATATAGACGAATTCATTTTAAAATTAACCCAAAATGCTAAATCGAAGTTATATTATGCAACAAGTTAAGTTTAACAATAAGGAATATCAATATTATGAAATTATTTTTTTCACAAAAGAGTCTCACAGAATTGAATAAAATTGCAAAAAAGCTTGCAGTGTTCTATCAAACATATACAAATTCCAGCTCCCTGCTCTGGTCTAGGTAAGGTGTTTTCCCGTCAGTTGTCCGGCTTAGTTATCTTCTTCTTCTTCTGCGTTCTAACTAGATTGTGATTTCGGATTCTCTAATAAAGGCAGCCGTCTGCCTCGAATTATTGGCCACGCTATGCAGTTTGTCTAGGACGAAAGTGTATCGGCCACGCCACACGTTGTCTTGGACGCTGGTGTAAGTTGGTCACCTCTTTCTGCTCAAGTCTGCATACTGGGGGCAGTTCTGTAGGACATAATTCCAACGATTTCTGCTTCCCCGTTTGTGCCGACCTCTTCCCGCGGTAAGTTTTGGCCACCCTCGTGATGGTAGGTCTGACATTCTTACTGCGTGGCCAAATCTCCGAGGCGATCGTAGAATTCGTTATCCCATTCCTCATTGTGAGGGTCGTTGCACCATGTTATGCGCCTTACGGACTAGTGCATCCGTTTTCTGCAAGCATTTGTTTCGGGTTAGCATTCCTTAGGGGACACATACATCCGATTTCAGCCAAACCTCATTTACTCGCCTCTTACGACATGCGTGGCAGGTAACAGTGGTTCTATTCTTTACATTCCACATTTGGGCCCCGGTAACCACTCGGGCGGCTTAGTTATCTAGAGTTGGCTGTGCCTCAACGTCCGCTCATCTTTGGTGTAGGAGACATTTTTATGGGGTGAGGTCCGAAGTGCAAAGAACTCTTATTTAAATCACAGGAAAATAAATAATATAGTATATATATTTGTATCAAATGCACAGCAAACAGTAAGGTCACAGTATGGTGTATTCAATACTTTACAACACATCATCAATCGATGTGTGGATTACAACACATCGTTAGATCTAGATGAAAATGCCCATTTCGCATTAACAATTATTGGGAATGTATAAGCAAACTGCTCATAAAGAAACATGTTTTTCCTCAATCTTTGCTAACTGTTCGAGATAACCATTGATCTTGTTTGATATCAAGTTTGATTGATTTCAACTTTTTGTTTGTGTATATTGTGTGTCGTATTGAATACACATATTTTCTGACTTCATTTTGTGTTCTTCTTCTGCACGATATCACATGTCAATCTAGATTTTCAGCAATTCCAGCAGAGACTAAAAGACAGATTACACATGCAATCTTCATTCCAGCTTACCCCAATCTAGAAACAACCAGCAATTCCAGTAGAGACTAAAAGACAGACTATAAATGCAATCAATGTACCAACATTGTGCTACCAGTGTCAAACATGGGCACTGACAAAAGAACAAGATAGGAAAATTATCACCTGTGAAATGAGACGCTTGAGGAAAGCAGTAAATAAAACAAGAAGAGACCATATAAGAAATGAGGGAAAATTTGAAGAACAGTTGGAACAACACTTGCTATTAGATTCATTGACAAACAGAGACTCAACTGGTTTGGCTACTTGGTGAGAAGGAAACAGAATACACCAAGAGGGTACAACCTGAAAATGGAATTATCAAGAGGAAGGGACAGACCAAGAAAAAGATGGGTTAATGGAGTGACATATATCTTAAAACGGCACAATACCACAGTGTATCAAGCGACCGAGCGTGCACTATCTCGGAAACCGATCATCGGGTAAACCTTCTACGCCTAACGGTAACAAAGCAGAGAAGGACAAAAGAAAGAAGAAAAGAAGAATCTAGATTCTCATAATTGTAAACAGGACGAGCCCCAGACTTCTTCCCATTTATACGGGTCCTGTAAATGTTTGATTTCTATTTTTATGTTGTAGCTGGTAAATGCAAGAGTAAATCATGATAGTAAATCTTTCTCTTATTAATGCGCCTCGATTCTAGCTATACATGAAATGAAAATCGTGGCATATCCTTTACAGGACGTAGCCATCAACCACAGTAAACGAATCGTTGATTTTCTAGGCACAACTTATACGTTCAGTAGTTTGCCATTGTTTTCTGAACAGTGAGGTCCATTTTTACCTTTTGTAAAAATCCTACGGAATCTAATTTGCTTCCAAACTTGCAAACCGTGGGGTTTGAACCAGGTACGCTTGGGTTTGTGATCGAGCTCACCACCGATTGAGCTACAGACGCTCACCTGTATACACAGTTCTGCTAAATCAAATGTGGCCTCTGTTTTAGGCCCCACTTTTATTGAAGGGATATGGACCGAATCCCTAGTATTTGATCTAATCTGCATTTTCTTTCATATTAGGCAATATGTTGAAATAAAATTAGATCCAAATATAGCAACACAAGATAGCCACGATAGCTAAGTAGTTAGTGCATTTGTTTCGTATGCGCGTTGCTTCAGGAACAATTACCATAGTTGAAGACATATTTGTTTTTTTTTTCGCCAGTAACTCTCTCAAATCGATCTAGTTTCAATTGGTTACTAGAGAAATAATATGAAGTAATGATGGCCAGCCTATTGTTGACCACGTTACCAATCATTTGCAACGTGTGAAAGAAGAAAAAAAACGGGTTTAATACTATATTTCTCAATACATCTCATGGTATAACATTAATAGCGATTTCTCTACTTATAATAACACATATATTTGCTACTTTATATATGTATATATATATTTCTCTCGTACCGTTATACCTTACATAAGGCCTGCAGGTAATTTCTCCATACCGCTCTGACCTGGCAACTCGCTCAATCTCTTCCATGGACTTGAGCTTGATATTTCTTGCCTCTCTCAGCAAAGTTAGTGTCAATGTTTCCCTAGGCGTCTTCTCTCTTTCTTGAACATTTTGCCTTCCCCTTCAATGTCTGCTTTGGTATTATGCCCTATACATTTTCATCAATCGGGCAGAGAAGAGAACAAATAGATCTAGCCAGAAAGAACTCATAATCAAAGAAAACTGTCTGATGCTGGATGGAGGCATACCGACAAAGAAAAGGAGAGAAAGACCACGGAGGGGATGGATTCCGGATGTAACTGATGGTTTGAGTATGACGGATGCAGAGGCAGGACATCTGGCCTATGAGAGAAATTCCGGAGGACTGTTGGGGTGGCAAATTTCTGCTCAGGACAAGCTATTTGATGATGATAAGATCTTCATTTTCACATTCTTATAACAGTTGTTACTAGTGGTTGACCAGATATTTCCCTGATTTCATCACTTCTCCGGAGTCCGTTCCATTCTATGTTCACTATTTTGCGCAGGTATCAAACATGGACATTGAGCAAAGCGCAGTCACAAAAATAACTACATGTGAAATGCGTTGCCTGAGAAAAGTTACCAACAACACAAGAAAAGACAGAATCACCAACATCAGCATAAGAAGAAAGTTGGCACAAAACCGTGCTTGAATTATATAGATAAACAAAGAATGAAGTGGTTTGGCCACTTAATAAGAATGCATCCAAACTCCACAGTATACAGAGTCTTCTACAACAGAACATCGGGAAAGAAGGCAAGAGGAAGACCACGGAAAAGATGGTTAGATGGCGTGGCAGCATCCTGTGAAAGAGCAAAGATAACAATCACACAAGCCACCAGAACAGCGCAAGACAAAAACAGAAAACCACGACACTGGGCAACAACCCGGTAGCAGTGTGACGACAAAGAAGAAGAAGAATCCCTTTTTCCCCAAATGCATTGAACTTACTTTCTACAACTTTAGTTATTTCCTAATAATAGTTACATGGTATTACAAATAAACAACAACAAACAAATAAAATAGAGAAAATAACTTACGTTCGAGTTTGCTGGATATAATCGCTTGAGGTATTATTTAGCACTTACTCCATTGACTATTTTATTTGGTTGATTTTCAATAATTTAGTAACACAAATCCCACTAAAATGTTAATACTCAGCCAAACATACTTTGAGTTTGTTAAATATGGATTAAAGCCTATTTAAGCAGAGGTATGACTTTTCAACCCAAGGACGAACCTTATATTGGTTATATCAGAGCTTGGGTATTGGTTATTGGTTACTAAACTGACGTCATTGCACTCCGGGCAGACCCATAGGTGCTCAGTCTCCCCAACAGATATCGAAGAGTATGCATACTGATGGTTCCTGTGGCTCGCTGATTAAACACACCTCTCACTCTGCCTCTCAGGCATCCAGTTCGACTTGAACAACGGGTAACTCCAAACTGTTTAAATCGCTTGATCGATTCAACATCGATTTTAGTGTCCTCATCCAACAGAGAGTCGCGAAGAGACCGAAGAATATCCCCTTATCCATCTTCAGCTCCCCAACAATCGATGCTGTTGATGCAAACCTGTCCGCTCTCTCATTACCGTAAACACCCGCATGCCCAGGGCAGTATATCAGAGCGTGTATGCCAACAAACATGAAAAGTAAGAATTAACTCCTTTCGGAGAATCCAAGATAATTAAGCCAAACATCAACATCATCATGTGCCGTGCCGAATGACGTAGGCGATCATGAATCCCCACACATCTCTGTCACTAGTAGTTGCTACAATCTCAGATGTTGACGCTCTTCCGTGCCGTGAAGTCAGGATGTCTAATATTTTCTCTCTCTGTCTTCATCTATCTCCTCTCCTTGATTTTACCGGTTGTCAGAATGTGTTCAAAACCAAACATACTTCATGGTGAAGATGCTTTCGACAGTTGGCGTGAAATTTCTGCAGATAGGGACTGAGCCATATAGAGTAAACCCCTGTGCAATTACGTCAATCCTTTGTCTTTGGAACCGTTAAACAGCATTTTTCAAAATTGTTGATAGAAAACGTTTTGTTTATCAATTCTCTATGTTGATCATTTTTAATATTGTCCATGCCATAGATTTTCAGTAAGAATAAATATATATTTCCCATTTCAAATAATGGCCGTCTTTCATACGTTACTAAACATCACTGCCAACTATAGCACAAAACCGACTGGCTAAGTCGGGAAAACGGAAATTCTCGCAGGAGTTGGCTAACTTTAACATACACTTAAGACTGGATAATTTGTTACAATTTTACTTGTATTTATGAGTCAATTGTAATTTATTGACAAAGAATGTTAAATATACTGATATTCCTTTAAAGTTTTGTGCTAAATTTAATTTGTAACCGAAGATGACATTGTTTTCGCGTGTTGTGCTGTTTTAAAAATACATTCGTCTTAATTTATATTTTTAAAAACTGTCGTTACTGCTTAAAATGCCTCCTTTTATTGCAGTGTAGGACTGACTTATTTATAATCTAACAATAATGGTATGCAAATGTCACGTGATAATAGAAGACTGTTTTATGAAATCTCCACTTGAGCTAGCCGGTTTTATACCAGAGTTGACAGTGGTGAACAGTGGTGAACATAGTTGTTGATTTTTTCTTGTAAAATGAGTATCTAGTGTCCAGTCAGTTGGCCCTGCAAAGCTGTGCAGTCTTTCCATTCGATGACCAGTAAATGAAATCAGCTTTGGTTGCTGTTCTTGAACTATTTTTGCACATTATAACAAATTTAGCGACGTTTGTGATAAACTTGTTTGAGGTCATTTCTGCAATATATTGTATCAGGTCAAAGCTCAAATAAGGAATGTAATTATGAGTGACGTCTCCAAAATAACACAGACAACATAGGAAAATCAGAATCGCTTTGTCCCCGTTGAAAGTGTAGCCTCTAGGTTTTTCAAAGCACTGAGTCGTGTCTGCTCGGGACTGCATGAGAATGAACTCGCAGAATTCCTGTACAATTTTCGTATCTGAACCATGGACTGTCACAAAGACAGCAAGAAACACAAGGGTGGCAAATACCTGAAAACAAACATAAAATGTAAGAATAATATTTAAAAGAGTATAGGCTGACAGTTTCATTAACCCTGTAATGTTTTGTTTATCGAAATAGGGGGAAGACTGCAGTAAAACTTGGTAAATAGTGAAACACGTACAAACAAAGTACTATAGTTTTACAAAATACATAAACAGTGACGATAAACAGCAACGTTTCGACCAACAAGGCCTTTATCAAGCAAACGAACAAACAGGAGTGACAAATTAAAATGAAACACAAATGGACGACCAAATACCAACGTATCTAAGGAAAATCTGGAATAAAAACGAAATAGTTTTATGTGTGTTTTTGTGTTACATTTATTTCGTTATTCGTTTTTATTCCAGATTTTCCTTAGATACGTTGGTATTTGGTCGTCCATTTGTGTTTCATTTAATTTGTCACTCCTGTTTGTTCGTTTGCTTGATAAAGGCCTTGTTGGTCGAAACGTTGCTGTTTATCGTCACTGTTTATGTATTTTGTAAAACTATAGTACTTTGTTTGTACGTGTTTCAATGTTTTGTTTACCTCCATTTATACTGTACATTATACTTGTTTTGCGTCATCTTAAAAATACTGTAATTCAATATATCGGCTTAGCAGGGCAAATGAGTTAATCTTCTTTCTTCTTCTTTTCCATAGAAATGGACTGACAAAGCAGTCAAGGAGTGAGACTTTTTGTTGTGTTTTGTAGGGCAACAACCAAATTTCTTCACATTACCATCCCGCAACCATTTTGCGCAGGATACACAAGTGACTATATTGCGTGTTCTGCTTCCAATGCTCTTCTTCAGATTGTAGTTAGTCTTCATCTCATTCAACTTCTCTCCGAATTTCACTGTATGACAGTTTGAATCTCTGCATGTCACGGGGGTCTCTGTGACTAAGTGGTTAAGCCGTTGGACTTGTGTACCGAAGGTATTAGGGTCTAATCCAAACCGCACTGTTCTTTTCAGGAGTACATTTTTTCCAGACTCCTAGGACTGTGATTGGAGATACGGAGTTCGTACTTTTCTGCAGATTGCGTGCCATTTTTACGGAAACGGACCGAGCCGTATGATGAAAACCGGTGCAATTATGTCAATTTCAATGGTTATCCATTATCAAGTAGTTTGCAATATGTATATTACTAAATATTATATATTTTTTTTAACGGAGCAGTATTTTTACATTTTATCCACAGTCTAGAAGGCTCAACGATGGGCCTAGCAAACATTAAAGACCTAAAACAGATAGCAACGAACCGCGAGACATGGAGAGCTATGACCTCTGCCCTATGCGCCGCCCACAGGCCCAAGAGGAAAGACTAACTAACTAACTAAGATAACTCTGCAGGACAATATTGAGATCATCATCGCGTAAGGCAGAGGCAAAAAAAAAAAAAAAAAACCAACAATTCCACTCAAATTAACAGTTTGTGTTTTGTATTCTGCGTTATGTTTTTTTTTAGTAGATTAGTAACAAGTACCAGAGGTAAAATGTTACAAGTGCACTTGAAACATAATTAGTGTCCGAAGGCCCATAAGTTTATAGTTGACTCTGGCTTACCATTCCCGCCAACATTTTATGAAGCACCGAAATAATTAGAAAGTGAACTAATTAGTAACTAATGATATCTTTTCTTCAATTACTAACCTTATCATGATCGTATTCTTCTAATCTGTCCAATGTCTCTTAACTAAATCATTCTTACCAATAGCATTCATAACTTGATTGATTATGTTTGCGTTTGTCACACGTTCACTCCCGACAGAAATTACTTACAACTTTTTCCATTTTGTCCGGTTAGACGGCGTTGTAGTCCAGAAAGGTTGGTTCAACGACAACAGCGATTGTACTCTTAGACATCAATGAGTCTTAAATTAATGTCTGGCAGCAACATTTGAATTCCTTGCTATGACTGTGTCTTAGATTACTGTCTGCTAACAACAGTTGTATACTTAGGCATAAATATGTGTCATAGACTTATATCTGTCAAAAACGATGTTTTTACATATCTTCACCAATGTTCTTCATTCTGAATGTGATCAAATAGGAAATAGTGACGATTTATGAATGTGATCAATAGGAAATATTGACGATTTATGAATGTGATCAGTAAGTAATGTTAATTTTTGAATGTCGTCAGTAGGTAATGTCAGTTTCTGAAAGTGGTCAATGGTTAAAAAGTAATAGATTTCTTGCCAGTCTCAGATGGTAATATTGTCGATTTCTTTATGCCGATATCGTCGGCAGATAAAATATTATTGATTGCTATATTTGTTAGTTGACTGGTGAACTTTTTATTTCCCTAATACTGTCGGTATATAGTGTTCCTATTGCTCGAACACTGTCAGAAAGTGCAAAAGATTTCACATACCTGGGAGCATTTTTTCAGCAAATGGAAGAATAACTAATGAAATTCAACACAGATGCAACAAAGCAAATCAAATGATAGGGCAAATGGCGCCAATTTTAAGATGCAAACACGTCACCATGAACACAAAAAGAGCAATGTTCAACACAATCTTTCTCCCCACATTATGTTACCAGTGCCAAACCTGGACGCTGACAACAAACGATAGAAGAAAACTAGTCACAACAGAGATGAAGTGTCTACGCAGAATGCTGGGTGTAACAAGAAGAGACCGGTTGAGAAATGAAGACATCAGGAAAAAGTGGGTACAACATCAGTACTAGACTTCATCAAGAAACAACAAATTAAATGGTTCGGTCACGTAAGCAGATTACCATCAGACAGTGCACCCCAAAGAGCAATGCTGCTCCGATACAATGGGTACAAAGCAAACGGCCGGCCACGCAAAGATGGACCTCAGAGATAACAGAGGCGACGAAAGAGACTATCTACGAAGCGCATACTAGGGCCCGTTTTAGAAATCTCTTCCTGACCTGACGCTGTGAGGCATACAGGATTCGAGAGAAGAAGAAGAAGAAGAAGAAGAAGAAGACTGTCAGAAAGTAATATTTCTTTAGTTTCTTACTGTTGTCAGTTCAGTAAATAGTAGTTTGCTGTGACCGATAATTTGAATCTAGATAGGACATTACTACTGTTCATATATTCACTTCACTATAACAAAATTAATATCCAGTGAAGTCGATTATATAAAAGCAATTTTATATCTAATGATTTTCTCCAGATAATATTAATTTAAAAACATTATAATTCGTTCAACCAACACATTCTACATATGTTGAAGTTTCCAGCAGCGAGTGGAACATGTGTTAAATAATTGTTAACACAAGCTTGCTTTTTTATAGCGCAGTAAACTGTCGAGAATTGTTTCGATCGTAGAGTTACGTTCTCGGTGGGCGTTTAGTTTGAAACCTACTGTTGCGATCAAATTTCTGATAGTTGACAAGAATTTTCAGCCACTTTCATATTTTCGTAGCGCGGTTGACTAACGCAATAGTGTAAAATATTTAAAGGAATTCTTGTTCTACCAAGTGATATAGCCGTCCATCGCAAGCGATGATGACAACAATCTCAGACGTGTACTGTTGCACCTCTCTGGTGTGTGCGGAGGTGACTGTAGAGTCCAATCCTAGAACAGAATCCCCGACCACAGGTGGGGCATACATGATCAAGGTTAGACATGTGCTACCAAGTAGTATACCAAGTAGTATATGGGATAATACAGTGTTAGGTCGGTATTTTTAATTGTCCGTCGACACACGATGGGTCAACATTACACCGGTCGCCTTTACTTCCCATTGCTTTTCGGGTACCCAACTGAGGCTGGGTCTTCTTCTTCAGCGATCTATGGTCATGCGTTGAATTTACTGTGGACCACAAACTGGGCAGTCAGCTTCAGGTCTGTCAGGTTTCCCCAAAGCTTAGTTTTCAAGTCGACTGGGTGTGGCCACATGTTGCTTCTCAGCTCTCCCAGGAGAGGACAGTCTTGCAGGACATGGTCTGGTGTTTGTTCCGCCTGCTGACATTGGCAGAGAGCTGTTTGACTTATTCTTAGTCTATATAAGTGTTTGTTGAGTCTGCAGTATCCGGTACGTAGTCGAAATATAATGACCTGGTCTGTTCTGCCTAGGTATTTGAGGAAGTCTTTTCCATAATCGTATCCAGTGTTTGTCTTCCAGCCTACCGAGGTCTGCGGTAGGAAAATAATTCCACGCCCATAGTGGAATTTACCCAGGACCACTAGCATAAGAAGCAAATTCACTAACAACTACTCTACTGCGGCTCTAGCAATAGTTGTGTATTGTGTATCTTACAAATTATATCTTATTTAAGTTCTATTTCCCTGTTGTGGTGGAGACTTTTCATGTAGTTTAGTGTTTAAGTGCTGTCTCAGTTACTGTCTTCAAGACATCAATCAAATCTTGTATTAATCTTAGCAAAGATTGGTGTCTTTGGTAATGAGAAAGCAGACAGGCTGGTTGACTCTGTCACTATATCAGGGGGTCAACCAATGGATAGAGCTGACATTGTGAACACTCTCATAGAGTGTGGTCACAAAGAGGATCTACATTTAAACAAATCCACGATAACTGCTAGATTGCAAGAGTTTGAATTGAAGGGGCCAGACAAGAACAGCACACCAGGTATATGAGTAGGCTCATCAATCAAAATCGAACTGTTACGGTTAGTCACTGGACCCGCCCGTGTGTTGCCGAGACTCTCAAGGAGAGCAAAGAATTGCAACACTGCGACCTACAAGGCATGTTGTAAGAGGCGACTGAAATAGGGGTCTAGGGAAACTACCCTAGTAAATAAAAAGCATAGCAGAAATCGCATGTGCTGGCCTACTTGTAGGCGCATAACTGGCACAGCGTACAATCGCTCTTAGCCTCAGATTACATACAAATCAAAAAGAGTGGTTAACAAGTGGTCGATGTGGAGCGTTTGAAGAAGAAGAAGTCACTGGAAGCTGTTGGGGATATTGCGAAGGATGTCGGAGCCCGTATGGACATTTCCGGATATTCCAAACTGAAACATTTTAAAACAGAATTAACTAACTCATAACTCGGTAAAGAAAGAACATAACAAATTGAAAATTGTCGCGTTGATCTACACGTTTCTGCAGGAAGAAGCTGTCAAGATTTCCTGATTCCAGAGTTTGGTGTTGTCAAATTTTTCATGTAACACACAAACAGACAATTAGTTTTATAATTAAGATAATGTTCAATTTTCTGTGGAAACAGTGAAGTGAGTATCACTATGTCACATTTTAGTAGTCTTTACAACAACATCAAATAGCTTGTCCTGAGCAGAACTTTGCCGCTCTAACAGCCCTTCTGAATTTCTCTTTCTCGTAGGTCAGATGCAGCCGTCACATCCTGAATCCCATCTTCTCCGTGGTCTTCCTCTTCTCCTCTTGGTTGGGATGCCTCCCTCCATGATGGTCTTCTCCAGCCCTTCGTGTCTCTTTATATGTTCAAAATATTTCAATTTTCTCATTCTTATTTGTAACATTAGCCAGTTTTCTTTGATTTTTGGTTCTTTCTGGATAGATATAGTTGTTTTCTACTCTATCCACGATATACGGATGCCTCTTCTGTAACACTTATATTCAAAAGCAGATATCTACTATATTATAGTAGTCTGTACTAAAACTAAAACAGATTGTGAAACATACAGGGAGTACAGAATGAACGATGTCTACATTCTTATAAAATATTCTAGATGTACCTGGGTAATCTGACGCGCAGTCATTTGTTGTAAGAACTTCAAATACCAACTTACAGCACATAAGTACTTATTGTCAATGAACATTCATCACCACTATATGCTTTAGTTAATATGAAGCACATTAAACGAGCTGTTCCAACATAAATATCATATTGGTTCACCTAGCATATTTAATGACTGAATGTATAGAAAAATATCCGTATAGAATAGCTTCAGTAACTTCGTGCACAAGTGAGGGAATCTTGTAATATGATGTCACTGAAATGAAAATCGTGGCATATCCTTTACAGGACGTAGCCATCAAACCACATTAAACGAGTCGTTAATTTTCTAGGCTCCACTTATACGTTCAGTAGTTTGCCATCGCTTTTTGAATGGTTACGTCTATTTTTACTTTTCGTAAAAATCACACGGAAACGAAGTCGCAGAGTTTGAACCAGATTCGTTTTGGTTGTGATCGAGTTCACTACCGCTTATGCTACAGACGCCCACTATGTGTCACTACTGTTGCTATAACATTGGTAAACTCCAGAACAAGAATGAAATGCAAAACTAACACACAGAAGCCTTTACCCCTCATACGGTTCATCCCTCACTATTCTACATCTAAACATAACCGAGAGATCAAAACATCAATATTGACAGCATGTGCAACAAACATGCAGCCGTATTGTCGACCAAGCTCGCAATCTCTCTTGTTAATAAAGAAAGATTAAATCTAGATAGCAATTACTGCGCACACGGATTGTGTGGTTAAATTTATGTTTTAGATGTATGCCGTTCTGTCAGTTACATACACATGTTATTAAATAGTTTAGTTTCAGATAAAAAACAATTTTGCTGTTCATAAAGGGAAATCGATAACAAAATCTCACATATTTGGTCCCTGCTTGAAAATGATTTAATGCACAGAGTTCAACTTAGTACTTAAAAAGCAGCTTGCACAGAAGACGGAAGACTAGATAGAGGCTAGAGTGCAAAAAGTAAATGCTGTAACCTACCAAGCACCCACAAATTTCACTGACAGCTAAGCAACAGATGATCAACAGCATTTTTATACCTACTTTGTGTTACCAGAGCCAAACATGGACAATGAGCAAAGCGCAGTCACAAATAATAACTACACGTGCCTGCGAAAAGTTACCAGCCACACCAGAAAAGACAGTCACCAACATCAGCATAAGAAAGAAAGTTGGCACAGAACCTTGTTTGAATTACATTGAGAAACAAAGAATGAAGTGGTTTGGCTACTTAATAAGAATGCATCCAAACTTCAGTCTTCTACAACAGAACATCAGGGAAGAAGGAGAGAGGAAGACCACGAAAAGAGGGTTAGACGGTATAGCAGAATCCTGACATAAGAGCAAAAATAACAATCACTCAAGCCACCAGAGCAGCGCAAAACAAAAATAGAAAACCACGACACTGGGCAACAACCCGGTAGCAGTGTGATGACCAAAGAAGAATAAGAAACAGTGTTGCAGCCGATACGTGCCTACTATTTGCACGATCAGTTCACTGTCAAAGATCTTGTACTAGAATTCATTAAAAGCTCGCTGCCAGTGTGTCAGCAGGCGGAAAAGACACCGGATCATGTCCTGCAAGACTGTCCTCTCCTGTGTGAGCTGAGAAGAAACATGTGGCCACAACAGATTCGACCTAAAAACTAAGCTTTGAGACATGACATACCTGAAGTTGACTGCCCAGTTTGTGGTCCACAGTAAATTAAGCGCATGACCAGAGATCGATGAAGGAGTATTAAGAGTATTTGAAAAAACCATGAGTCAGTTTAAGGATGATACCGCAGAAAGCATACATCATGCATGTAGCTAGGAAAATACTTGAACTTCTCACGTCCATTATTATATTTTTTAAACTTTCTCTCGTACCGTTATACGTTACATAGAAGCAATTTCACAATATTGAACTTTACTGGACAAGAGCTCTTCTATGATACTGTCCGATATTCCATTAACAATGACTAGTATATTTCTTTTGACAAAAACTTGTATATGCCTTTCCTACAAGCTGATAGGGAAAAAAGGAGGTACACCATACTCCTGATCTCTTGTGCAAATCACAAATAGTGATAAAACAAACAAAAAACTCTCGGTGTAATTTGTATAACACTTCTATTTCTTTTCTCTAATTCTGTTTTGCCTTACAACGTCAGGATAAGATTTATAGAATAGGCTTTTGTATGTGCTTCGTAAACAGAGTTTTTCACTGCATCTGTTATCTCTGAGGTTCATCATTTGGCAAAACACGTAATTACAAAGTACTGTAGTTTTACAAATTACAAAAACAATGACAAAATACAGCACGTTTCGACCAACAAGGCCTTTATCAAGCAAACGAACAAACAGGAGTGACAAATTAAAATGAAACACAAATGGACGACCAAATACAAACGTATCTAAGGAAAATCTGGAATAAAACGAATAACGAAATAAATGTAACACAAAAACACACATAAAAACTAGAAATAGAAAGGATGATCGCAGTCGATTTGCTCTGGAGAATCGGTTGATTTCTTTGTATGGTACCTTGACCACGCGGCTCAACGTATTACATTCTTATGCTTCTTAGTACTTTCTCTTCCCATGCTTTGTAATCTATATGGGTATATGTTGCATGTATTCAAGTTATGTATTTACTAGATGTTTCATTGTTTCTTTTCCTTTCTATTTCTAGTTTTTATGTGTGTTTTTGTGTTACATTTATTTCGTTATTCATTTTTATTCCAGATTTTCCTTAGATACGTTTGTATTTGGTCATCCATTTGTGTTTCATTTTAATTTGTCACTCCTGTTTGTTCGTTTGCTTGATAAAGGAATTGTTGGTCGAAACGTTGCTGTATTTTGTCATTGTTTTTGTAAAACTACAGTACTTTGTAATTACGTGTTTTGCCAATCAAATAGTTTTACTGCAGTTCCATATATATATACTGAAGGTTCATCATTTGCGTGGACAGCCTTTTGATTTGTATCCACTGTATCAGAGTAACATTCCTATTTGAGACACTGTCTATTGGTAATCTGCTTATGTGGCCAAACCATTTAATTTGTTGTTACTTGATGAAGTTCACTACTGTATAACACTAAATGAACAAATAAAAGCTAAAACTACTAACACAAACTAACAACTGAAGACAGTACAATTGTTTACTATATACAATTTAATATTCAAAACAATGAAATACTGTATAATCAAACTTCATGAGAATAAATATAAAGACAGCATTAGCACACACACAGATTCATACAAGTAGGCACATATTTATGAGAGCATTTTCAAGTTTAGCAGGGATGTAGGGTCCAAATAAGTAAATGTTTCTTGAAAAAACAAAAACAATGTGAACACCCATGTGTAAGTGTTTTTTTCAAAACAAATGACAAGTTTCATGTGGAAATGATACATCTGACAGTCCAATAGAGCAATGATACATATTGATTGGACCATCATCATTGCACTTCGATGAGTAACCATGTGTGCTCAGATCTCTTTCTTACACAGACACCCTTCATAGGTAGTTTCAAATATTGGAACAGGTAAATGAATAGTTCTAAGAACCCAAGGGAAGCACTGGGAGAATGAACATGATAACAAGTAGTCAAACTAACCAACTAATACTACACAGGTAAATGAGGCTCCTGGGGTACAGATATCTAAATGCCATCCCCTTATCGCCTTGCATGTTTGTTTATTGTCCAGTATTCCCATTCACTGTAGAATAGAGGAACTGAGATGGTATCATAAGACTACGAATGAGGAACTCAGAGAAAGAACTAAGCAGATACCAGTGGAGAAAGAGCTCAGGAAGAGACGCTGATGATGGATAGGACAAACATTAAGGGGGGACTCTGGTCTGGAAACTATTTTCTTTGCTTTGGTATTAATGTAGAATTTGTATAACAATTTTGAAAGATTATGACTTAGAATAGAGAAAAAATTAGAAAAAAAAGTCAACGCTGTTACATAGAAACAATACAAAATGGCGCTAGCACAAAATTTCAAATCCTAAGGCTCTGAAGTTAATGAATATAAATGAATTCTGTTTCTCTAGAGTCGCAATTGTAATATCTACAAAATTACTGATCTTTTAGGATATATTAAATATTACATTTTTATGAATTTTTGTGTAAACACACCCTCCAAAAACAGCTTTTTTGACCACATTTTGAGGGAATTTTTACCAAAAAATTTATAAAAATTAAATATTTAATATATCCTAAAAAACATGTGTAATATTTTAGATATTACAATTGCCACCTTAGAGTGAAAACAGAATTCATTTACATTCATTAGATTCAGAGCCTTAGGGATTTGAAATTTTGTTTTTGCGGCTATTTTGTATTGTTTCCATGGCAACACTTTGACATTTTTTTTTACTAATTTTTTCTACTATTCTAAGCCATACTCTTTCAAAATGCTTATACAAATTTTATATTAATATGAAAACAACGAAAATAGATTCTTGATTTTCAAGACCCGAATCCCCTTAAGAGGACTGACCGAAGCATTGCAAGACAGGCACTGTTTTGGAACCTGCAGGGAAAGAGGATTGGGGGAAGTCCTAGACATGCCTGGAAAGGAGAGCTGGAGACCGATATTGAAGGGATAGGTAGGGAATTAAAAGGGATAGGTAGGGAATTAAAAGAGATGGCAGGAGAGAGGAAGAGCTGGAAAAGTTTGTTGAAGACCTGTGCTCTGTTGGGAGTTGAAAGGTGAAGAAGAATTCCCATAGTAAAATGATCCAATGTTAAAGCAGTTTTGCTGTATGGGTCAGAAACATTGTGAAGGACCAACAAAATAACTAACAAATTGCAAGCATTCATCAACTGGTGTCTGTGCAGAATAGAAGGACTGAGATGGTATGATAGGGCCACAAATGAGAAACTTATGGAGAGAACAAGACAGATCTCTGTGAACCAAGAGGTGAAGAAATGATGATGAAGCTGGACATGACACACCTTGGGAAAACAAAAGAGAAATATGACAAGAAAGGCCCATTCTTGAAATCTGCAGGGAAAGCAACAGACAGGAAGGCCTAAAATACATGGAAAAGAGATTTAGTGGCAGAAATTAACAATATAAGAAAGACATTGCAGAGATAGCTAAAGATAGGAAGAATGGGCATGAGCTTATTGTTCAACCAGGATTAGAAAGGCTTAAAAGAAGAGAGAAAACTGCTGGTTACTTTCATTTCTATATTTCTATAAATAAATAAACGCCAGTGGAAGAATAATAAGTACTGTAAGTTGAAAATGAGCAGCAACTTCAAAAACTAATTGAACAATAGGCACTACAGATTTTACATTTTAATATTGAGAAAACACAAGTTATTATCAATGTTAATTAATAATAAATTAACACATGTTAATTATGATAATTAACAAAACAAGAAAGAAGTCAACAATGAGCATAAGAATGAATGAAGAGCTATTTGAAAAGCTAAATGGCTTCTCATATGTTGTGATGGGAGTCAGAGATGTTCATTTCAGGAAACACATTGGTTTCGATTTCTCCACCTCCTTGCTGGACATCCTGGTAAAAGACTAGTTGACCTGCATAGCAAGGATCGACATGATCTTTTACGTAGATCCTGCCTCAGATCTATGCTTGACTGTTAGGTGGTAATAAGATCTTTCTTCCTGGTCATAAGAACTCTTTCAGGATTTCCATTTAAACCAATCCACATCAATTGTTAGATCGCAAGAGCTTGGGTTGAAGTGGCCATAAAAGAACAGCACAACAGGTACATGAGCAGGCTCATCAATCAACATCGAACTGGCACAGTTAGTCGCTGTTGGAGATATTAGCACATATAGACATGTCCTGTGTGCAATGGCAACACTCCAAACTGAAACTCATTACATTTTCGTGATCCTTCGAGAACCCCGACAGTCCCTCTCTGGAGTAGAAGACTGTCCAGCTTAGGTCACAGCATGCACTACTACATTGTCAAGTAGTTTTCTGGAAGCTGAATGAACATATCTGAATGATTTGCCAGGAGAAATGTCATTTGTTTATTGACCCTAATGAAATTTAGAATTACATTGTTTTGAGCAAAAATGGATTAGAAAAGGGACATGTCCTTGACTATAGCTGATATTAGAGGGAACACTCGTCTTGACAAACCGCGATATGCTTGCCTCAAAGCAGGGCTTGCCACACACACAGAATTTAACTTTTTTAAGATATCCAATGGAGATGAAATCTAGATCCTCACATGTATATGGTATCCTGAAAAGATAAGATTAGAAAATTATTTTAAAATCAATTTAGGCTATGTGTATCACTGTGTGTATTACTTTGAAGAAAAATTATCTTTGAGACATTTAGTAAGACTCAAATTTGCCGGTTTCCAGTTTGCTTTAGTGTCTTGCAATGTTAGCTCTAGCTTGATATCAGTTGGAGTTCGTTATTAAATAACATAAAAACAAGAAAAATTAAATATTTCAGACACATCAAATGACATAAGTGCCTAGAGAAGATAATTCTTGAGTGAATGGTGCAAGGAAGAAGAATGAGAGGAAGACCTAGACAATGATGGGTGTAGGATGTCACTACGAGCTGAGAATGACTGCTGCTGATGCCAGGTATACTGCACAGAATAGAGAGATTTTCAGGGCTGCTTGTCCTGAAGGGACAAGCTACTTGATAATGATGGAAGTGCTCTAGCCCTAGTATTCAAACAGGAGTAGTGTGCATACCTTTGTATCCCTTTCTAGGTTCAATACATTAACTAAAAAATTGAAGAAAAAATGCCATGATGAAACAATTGTGCCCAATTTATCAACCTGGAAGTATATGTATATATATTCCGATATTTCTTGCACGAGTGCATTTTTTTGCCAGCGTAGGATTGTTGCGAGAGCTACGAAGTCTGCGCAATACTATCGGTAGGTGGCGTGCCATTTCTGCGAAGTAAACCAGCCCATACAGGGTAAAACCTGGTGTAATTAAGTCAATTCTTTGACTTCAGACACTTTAAATATATTTAATGAATTAGAAACTTTAGTTTTAAAAATTTGCAACAAATATCAACACAAGAAGATTACTATAATATGAGCAGATTGGAACAAGTTGTCATTCTGCGCCTTCGAACAGGACACAATCGACTCTGCAGCCACATGTACACAAAATTTAAGACTGGCAATTCAGCCATGTGTACAGGCACACCAGACTGCAGAACATATACTTCAAGACTGCCCCGAATATGATACACCGAGGCTAACTCACTGGCCTAGCAAAACAACACTCGACAGAAAACTACACGGACCTCTGTGAGCTACAAAAGACAGTGAAGTTTATACAAGAGACAACATTAATATATATAGACAATATTTCAAGCGAACGAAAGGAAGGAATAATTTGCAACAAACAATCTATACAAACCTATGTGTCACAATGACTCTTGCTGAAAGTTCTGACAAGGTTGGCACTGAAAAGCTGGTACTCGGTTTTATATTCATCAATGGCTGGTCTGAGAAAGGATTATTACTGAAGTCGGCAGTTTGAAACATTCTGGCTAATAGAGATCCAGGAAGAAATTCTAATTTGTTGTCTGACATAAATATATTACGCAGCATCTTCATGAAAGCCAAAGTTTCTGGAAGCTGTTTGATTTGATTGTAGCTCATGTTTAGTGAGTGAAGTGAGTTCAGCTGTGGAAGAAACAACAATGATGGCTACATATATGATAGTCTATCTATCAGCTGTGGAAGAAACAACAATGATGGCTACATATATGATAGTCTATCTATCAGCTGTGGAAGAAACAACAATGATGGCTACATATATGATAGTCTATCTATCAGCTGTGGAAGAAACAGATGAGGACAAGGTTAGAAAAATTATAACTTATGTGACAAATGGAAAAAAAATTACAACTACAGCTTCTTGTTCTCAGTAGAACATAGGACCTATCCTCCCTGCTATGGAGATCTACACATAACTCCCATGAAAGTGAACCTAGTTTTCCATTAAACAGGTGCTTTTAAGTATTATTTTCAATGCTTGTGTATATTAACTTTTGTTTGGGAAGTCTGTAGCATCATGGCAGTGCACTGGATTCAGTCACTAACATAAAGGGTTCAATTCTTTGTTGCATCGATTTCTAAATCTACCCAGATAAAATGTGTGTCCAGACTCTCAGAGTTGTGAAAAAACTCAAAATCATTGTCGGAATTACTGTACAAATTCTCTGCTACAAACAATTACAGTGTACTGAATACCACTGAGCACTTATAGGGTACACAGAGTGCAGCAACCGTTATTCTGATCAGTCTGTCAATTTGTTTTTTGTTTATGCAAAAGTAAGTTTCATCCTGTAACATTATACCCAGGCAGTATCAGCCTGTAAGATTCAGTTTCAGTTTGGAATATCTTCATTACACTCTAGACATGTCTATAGGTGCACCGATCACTTTTGCAATATCTCCAAAAGCGTCCAGCGAATAACTTTACCAGTTTATGTTGATTCATGAGCCTACTCATTTATATGTTGTGTTGTTCTTTTCTGGCCCCTTCAATCTTCAATCCAAGCTCTTAGTCTAGCAGCTGATATGGATTGGTTTAAATATGCTAAACTATAATATGAACATCGGCATCTGAGTAAATGCCGATGTTGATGTCATACAGGTGACCGGGGGCGGGACATTCATCCTGTGCGAAGAACGGGTACATCTGCTAGGAAGAACAGAGGAAAAGGATAACAAATGTAACTTTAAAAGTGTTGAAATATTACAACTAGATTTGAACTAAATTCCCCGTGCGAAGACCGGGTAGAACTGCTAGTATTAACATATGTAGAAGACATACCAGGCTAAATATTAAGAACACTACGATGGCTAAAAATTTATCACATTAAAAAAACTGTCTTTACTGCCTGTGTTCCCGCTTTTTAGGGTGGTGTGGGACAGAATCGGGAGGGAGGGGGAGCTTGGGGAATTTAATGGTTACATGGCTAGTACAGCCACCATGAAACTGTTCAGTTTAATATTTTTCTTTATGCCCAGACATAAAAAAATCTAATTGACCTTATCGGAGATCAAACCCAAGCCCCCTGAATGGGAGCCTGCGCTCTAATCCATTGGGCCAGATGCTCCTCTTCCTAATTATCACATAAATAGAGTAAATTGAAATAAATAAATATGAATTGTAAACAGATGAAGCTGACCTTTACAATATCAGAAGGCAATCCTTGAATCTCATTGTTTCTCAAATCAAGATTGGCTAAATTTTTGTTTATGTCACTGTTGCACAGAATCAAAGGAAAATGTGTCAGTTTATTGTCAGACAAGTTCAAAGTATGAATGTTGACAAGCTGACCAAGTAAGTCTGGTACAGACAGCAGACAATTATAGCTCAGATCTAGTGACCTGAGTTCTATGAGTGTCATGATTTGTGGGCTTATCCTTCGCAGAGAACAGCTTCTGACCTAGAAAGATATAAAGATGTGTTAATCAAATGTAGTTTATATTACAAATAGACAAGTATAATGGAAGTGATTGACAGATTGATTGGACCATCATCATTGCATTTCTACATACTGCAATGTACATGGAAATTAAGAGGCAGATGGATTACAAAAATAGGAAACCAAGCTAATAATGAAGAAAGAACAAATGGAGAAATACAAATAATAATTAGAAAAATGGGTTAAAGCAAAAATGAGTGCAAAGAATGCCCAGTATCTGATATAATGGGAGCATGATACTCCTTATTAATAGATCAGGTTGTAATATTCAGACTTTCTCATTTTTACTGCCAATGATCATTAGATTGGTAGCCCTTATGTGAAGGCTGTGGTGGAGCATGTTCTCCATCGTACAGTATAAAGTTTGGCTTCTCCTGGGATGTAGGGTAGCCATATTTGGTTCCTCAATGCTGTATAAGTAGGGTATGACTGTAAATATGTGAGCAGTGTCTTGCAATACTTGACCCCAGGGGAAGATCTTCATTGCGTCGCTCTTGAACTTAAGGTATATGTGACCCTACTACCACCATCACATTCAGACTGAGTAATGGTAACTTCTTTCCTCTCTTTCTGTTAAGCCTTGTAGCTTTCAGGATATACTATAGAGGCATTTACCATATGTACAACGAACCAAAAATAGAATAGTCAAGATATGTGTCCACGGAGAAAGGACAAACAAACAGAAGAGTACATTCAGCCTCCAAGACTGTCAAGTTCATTAGAAGAGCAGAATGACATGAACGTTTCTAAACATTCTGAAGAAGAGACAATACAGCAAGCAGAAAGACATAAGTTATGAGAGAAATCAATATGGTCATATGAAAAACAAACACAAAAAAAAACTTACTGTCAACTGTTGTAGGGATTTAGGGAATGTCATTGGATACTGGGATGGACTGTTGATCTGAAGAGAGGTAACTGGCTTCTCAACCTGTTTAGCTGATGCTGGTGCTAAAGCGCTCAAGAATTGTTCTGGAAACTTCTTTCCCTCTGAGGCAAGTCTCAGCAACTTCAGAAACATCACAAGCTGTTTAGGATCTGCCTGTAAAAAAAAACCAATACAATATAATCTAAAAACAGAGAAACCACCAATATAGGAGATAGATATAGAGCATCCCCTTTGTGGTTTCCAGGGTAGTGAAGGATAGAAGCACTGTCTCCTCTTGCATTTGTTGCTTGTTTGCGTTCATTCGTATCAATAAAGCTGCCCACTCTATATGATCTGTGTGGTTTGCGCACTGTTAGACCCCTACAGCATGTAGGACAGGCATATTCAATTTTCAGCCAAAGTGTATGCATATTATGAATAGGACACAAATTGTTACAGACAGGTAACTGATTTTACAAACAGAAAAACTCCACTTTAAAGTACCATATCTGGAGTTATACTGTAGCATGGTATCAGATCTGATTGGTCAACATTCTCAATCCAAGTACTGATATGATGACAAGTGTTGATTGATTGGACTATCATCATTGCACTTTGGTGAGTAACCATGCATGCTCTGATATCTTTCTTACACAGCTGCAGTGCACGAATTCCGTAGCACCGGCAAGGGTCCCTGATGCAATTTTGAAGATGGTAAAGATATTTTTGTAGGAGCTTTTTTATTTTTGATCTTTTCTAATGAATTTTGCCAAGGCAGCTGCTTTCCAGCCTGCTCTTCTCAATTTTGAACTGCCAAGGGTTCTTTTATGTGCTTATATCGAACACGGGACCTACATTTTATTGTCCGTCTACGATAGGACTAGGAACTCGATCTCACCTACACTGAGATCAGGGATCTCTGGAAAATATAAAGATGGCTCCACAAGGGAGCAAACCTGGTATCTTTGGCATGAGAGATGACTACCTAACCTCTATGCACAAAGACCAATATGATGATGGGTGTATGCATATTATCCACACAAAAAAAACCCAAATTTGTACAGAAAGGTAACTGTATTATGTTACAAGATTAAAAACTCCACTTTATAAAGTACCACATCTGATGTTATACTGTAGCATGGTATCAGATCTGATTGGTCATAGGAAGGCAGTCACAGCTGACTTGTGCCATAGCATTTATTAATTTCAACATTCTTAATTCAAATACTAATCCGATGACACACAATTTTGTTTCCATTCAGAGAATCAAACTGTTTGCCCGATTGGAGTGTGGGGATTACAAAGTTAGCATCATGCAGCACTATTTACATGAGTATTAATAATATTAGAATAAGAATTTCAACATCTGGTGACTATAGTTACTACCTAAGGTACAATATAGTTCACATACCTTACTTAAGGCTATATCCTCAGCTGGGTTTGACAATCGTATTGTAGCTTTTCCTTCATTTGTAAACTTGGCAAATATTTGTTGCACATTATTGTGAAGCTGTAGGAAACAAAAGTCTGCTACGTTCACAAAATTCAGTTTAAATCATCATCAAGGTGCGTATTCTTTATAGGACGTTGGTCTCTTTGCAGCACATCTGAAATTCACTCTGTCTTTAGCCAGTTCACCCACTTCGTTGATGGTCATATTCATGGTTTCTTTAATATCTTGTAGCCATCTTCTTCTTGGTCTGCCTCTGCGCCCTGGGACCCTGCCCTCTAGTATTGCTCATACGATCATCGTGGCGCTTGATGTGACCAAAGTATGTAATTTTTCTGTATAGTATGTTGTTTATCAGCCAATCTTCTTTAACATTTAGTTCTTTCAGGACATCAGTGTTCTTTCTTTTTCTGTCCATGGTATTCGTAGGATCTTTCTACATTTAGTTTGAAAGGACTGGATTTTCGTTCTTGTTTTTTGTGTAATAGTCCATGCACGGCGTCATATTTGCATTGAGATACCGCTCTTTTAGTAATTTGCACTACTTTTTTCAGCGCAGTCCGTGACGGTAAATAAATTTAACACAAGTCAGCCATTGTGTTTTTCGATCGAATCGATGAAACAGCGTATAAACAATTGCTTCATGTGAAATATGTGTCATTCATATGCAGTATTTCATCACTAATTATCACATTTAGTTCAACCACTAACAAATTGAAAGTCACAGAAGTTTACATAAAAAGAAAATGTAGATGATCTTGCAATAGTTACATTTGAAATTGCTACTAGACTATATTTTGTCACAAAGCTTCATTGCAGCTAAGCAATGAGTGCAATTTAAATTGCACAACTTTTAAACATGAAATGCCTATAATTAAGAAAGACAACTAACAGAATACTGAAATGATTCACTAGTTGTTTTAATTCTGAAATCACAGTACAATAATATGAGACTTCTCAAGTAAATCTGAATAGTGTACGATAAAGATCGGTCCAATCATTATTGCCGTCTATCGCTGACGAATGGTTCACTTTGGACAGCTAGATCTAGTGTGGGATATTTAATATTACCGTTGATACTCGATACAAAAGTCAACTGAAAGGCATAAATAATGTTTGAAATATACAAAGAAAATTTAAAATTTGTATTTAGCATTGCTGGATATCGTTGACACAAATAAAATGACGAAAAGAATTCACGAAAAGATCGCAAACTGCAGCGGTTGTTATGGACGTCAAAAGCAAACCGGCTTCGTAGCACAGATAAATGGTAAGTCTGGTAGGTTATTGACGAGTTGCAGACGTAAAGTTGCCCTTAGAAGAGAGAAAAATGTTTCTAGTAATGAAAATTTATGAGTAAAGAGAAGTTAATAATGCCGTTTCACGTAAATACGATGTTTATGGGTAGTACCCAAGCGAAATTTTAAAGGTTCCAAAATAATGGTAGTGACCATCGAAAAAATTTCGTTCAAAATAGCTTCTACTTAACATATAATCATAGAATTTTCCAGATCTGTAGAATATGTTACAGTTACACGTAGAACAATCGGTTTTACTATATGAATGACACATATTTCATATGAAGCAATTGTTTATACGCTGTTTCATCGATTCGATCGAAAAAAAACACAATGGCTGACTTGTGTTCCGCGGACTGCGCTGAAAAAGTAGTGCAAATTACTAAAAGAGCGGTGTTGGTTCGCGTGCATGATTCACAACCATAAGTAGCCACTGGGAAAATGCACACTCTCAATATTTTTAATTTTAATATTTTGCTGGTGCTTTGCCACATGTTCTTCATTGTGTTTAACTTCTTGATTGCTATTGCCAATCTTCTTGAGATCTCTTGGGAGCGGTCACCGTTATTCAGTTTAAATATATGTTCTTTATCAAAATTAAGGCAGATGATCATATCTATGCACCATCTGTAATCTTTTTGTTAATCCTGTTTTGCCTCACAGCATCAGGATAAGAACAAATTTCTAGAACATGCTTTTGTGTGTGCTTCATAGATAGTGTCTTTCACTGCCTGTTATTTCTGTGGTCCACCTTTTGTCAAAACTCTCAGAAGTAATTTAAAACTGGTACTACTTTGTACTGATGGTAGCTTTTGAAGATGTTTGATTTTGTTCATCATTTCTTCTCAATCTCGTCTTTCTGAGATGTTCATTTTTTAATCCTTTCTTCTCAATCTCGTCTTTTGGAGATGTTAATTTTTTAATCCTTTCCTCTCAATCTCGTCTTTCTGAGATGTTTATGTTTCTTCTCAGTATAGTCTGCTGACTCTCGCAAAGTGCAAGATTTCCAAATACCTCAGAACAAATATCTACGTTATGAAAATGACATCCATGAAAAGAAACCAATCATATGTAATATTATAATAAAAGCTTATACTTCACTTTGCATTAGAAATAAATGGACAAGTATTATAATGTAGATTTGCAGAAAGTATCTCCTAAATTTTCATTCTGAAGTTCTTATGGTTCATTCTGAAAAACTTTTTTCTGTCGAGAACTCTTATGTTATTTATTACTGATATTCCCTTTTACTCACCCACATGAATGTTCTCTTACTCAGAGCTTTCAACAAATTGTGATGTTTATTTTTGTGTAAAGAATATTTACTTCATTTAGTGTACGGTAAAAATTGTATAGTCTTCTTCTTCGATTGCTCCATAGCGACCACTTGTTAAAAAACTATTTGTGATTTCTATATGATCTGAGCCTAAGAGCGATTGAATGTTGTGCCAGTTATGCGCCTCAAGCAATTTCTGCTATACTTTTTATCTACTAGGAAGCTTCCTAGGCTCCTACCTTAGTTGCCTCTTACGACATGCTGTGTAAGTTGCAGTATTACTATACTAACGCTTTGAGACAAAACAGAATTAGATAAAGAAGAGAAAAAAGTGCTTTGATGCAGAACATAGGCTAATGTTTTGACATGTATCTTCACTTACCAAATACTTAATCCCGTTTCTATTCTGTGCTGTACACAACATCATAAACACCTGACCATCTTTATTGTGATTACCAGGCTTGCGGCCAACAGATACCTGTGCATATGTTGATCGTCCAGGCGTGCGAAGATTAAAGACAGGAAGAAGTCTATTTGTTGTGTGTACTTCACATTTAAGTTTCATTCTGATGTCCCTCTAGCCTTTAAACCGTCACAATGAGCAAAGTAAATCACCTCAGAACTTGTATAGCTAGAGAATACAGCTGCAAGACAGATAAAAAAAAGGTGTCAGTGACTAACAAATTTAAAATAAAATAATATATTAATTAATTTGTAGGACATTGTCTTGTCTACTAACTGGAAAAAAAAATTGTCTCTCTCATACACAATGTTCACTAGCATATTCACACCCACTTTGTTTCTAGTAGATGGCATGATCTAGAGACTAAAGAATTAATAAAAATGTTTACCCTGAGTAGTGACAACTGTTATAAGAAGAAGATAGAGATATGTTGAACACACCTTGAGAAGAAATGATCAAAGAATATCAAATCAGGCACTGAAGTGGGATGCAAAGGGTTCAAGAAAGAGAGGGTGACCTAAGGAGACCCTGAAACGAACTTCGCTGAGAGAGGCAAGCAATATTGGTCTCAGTTCCATGGAGGAGATTGAGCGAGTTGCCCAGGATAGAGCTGTATGGAGAAAATTGCTTACATACCCTATGTAACTGTAACGTATAACAGTGCATGAAGAATTATTATTACCGAGAGTGTAATCATATCTGATACAAATAATATATGACTGCCATAACATACATAATATATCTAACACATTAAATTAAAAATTAATGAAATTTTTAACTCTTTCCACTGGGGAGTTATTTCCTCAATTTTTAAGCAGTTAATTCAAGGAAGGTAAAAAACAAAAAACTATCCCAACTACTCAATAAAAAACATATATTATTATATAATAAATTAAAGAAAACTGGACAACCCATTAGAATAACAAGGTTGAAAAGTAGTAGAAGTAAAACAGTAGAAGTAAAACTAGAAAGACTTCTTATAAGGAAGCAACTCTATGGCGCAGTTGGCTAATAGCATGCTAGGGACTTCCGCAGTGTGCGGGCTTAAAGCATGGAAAGAGTTAAAATAAGACAATTTAAAAATTTTTAATTAATTCTACTTTTTCAACCTGAGAAGGATGCAATCAGCAGCAATTTTGTATTCTATATTATATTATAGCTAGATGTCTGTGCTTATAATAAAAAACACATTTATTTGAACACTGAACTTTTTGGATCAATGTCTTCTGCATTCATCTCTGTTTGGCCAGTTTTCTTCTGCGTCGTTCTTCTGCCAGTCAACAGATCAGTACATTAAAGTTTTTAATGAACTGTATGACTATGATGATTCATTTTAGGTCATCCAAAGAAAACCTAGCTGTAAGTGCTGTGTGCCTCTGTTAGTATAATTATGATAATTTCGACATGATTTTTCTGTAGAATCAACATGCATGAAGAATGTACTGAACTGTGCAGTCTCTGGGCTCGGTTTGCAAGTCTGTCTCACCAATCTTAGGTTTCCTATTTTTAATACCTTGACATCTCAATCTTATAATCTGTTGTGTCCTGTTCAGTCTGATATGATAATGCTCGTTTGTTCTTTGCGCTGCATTTGTTGGTGGTAGATATCTTTGGGGTCTGTAGACTACTCACTTCTGTAGTTGGGTGATTTTGCATTCACTGTTTGTTTTAGTGTTTAGTTTAAGTTTGTTGAGTCGGTTAAGTGGTGCGACTATGTACTGTGTCGGAAATGAATTATACTCATCATCATCAGGTGCAGTGCCGGCTGGCATAGGCGATCATGGATCTCCACAAATCTTTGTCGTTGTTTGCTATCAACTCAGATGTTGACGCTCTACCGTGCCACAAGTCAGGCCATCCAACATTTTCTCTCTCTGTCTTCCCTGTCTCGTCTACCCTCGATTTTACCGGTTGTCACGTGTCACGATGTGTTCTAAACCTCCCTCCTCATCACATGCCCGAAAAATGATGACTGTCTCTTTCTTATATTGATGATAAGCTTTCTCTGTGTCTTGATCTCATTCAGCACCTCAACATTAGTCATTTTAGCAGTCCATGGGATTCGCATCATTCTTCTATAAAACCACATTTCTGTGGCCCTCAGAGATTTTTCGATCTGTGTGTTCATTGTCCATGACTCACATCCGTATGTCAGTATTAGTTCTATGTAGCACTGAATAACTCGCATTCTGATCGGGATTGACAAGGAATTGTTGCAGATAATGCTTCTCATTTTCAGGAATGATGTTTTCGCTTGTCCTATTCTGCTCTTTATTTCTGATCTGCATCTGCCATCTGATGTTACCAGGACTCCGAGGCATTTAAATTGTTGCACTTGTCTTAGATCAGTCCCATGTATACTGTGATGGTGCATTTTGGCAAAATCTGCTTTTTGATATTATCATAACTTCTGTCTTCTTAATATTCAAACTGAGTTCTTTGTTGTTACTTTCTGTCACAACCTTATCAACTAATTTCTGTAGCTCCATTTCACTTCTTGCTATTAAGACAGTATCATCAGCGTATCTCAGGTTATTTATGATATGTCCTCCAACAGCTATTCCAGGAAAATCTTTTATAGACCTAAAAATGCTTTCACAATACAGTGAGAACAGGTATGGTGATAATACACATCCTTGTCTAACACCTTTTTGATCTTCTGGAAAGTTCCAATCTTTTTGTCTATTCTTATAGCTGCTGTTTGCTGTCAATATATGTTCTGAATGATTCTTAGATCTTTGCTGTCGATGTTTAAGCTCTCTAACATTTTGGAAAGTTCTTGATGACGTACATTGTGGGAACGCCTTGGTGTAGTCTATAAAGCACAAGTATAGATCTGCTTTTACTTCGATTGATCTTTCTATTAGTGTTCTTATGATATATATAGCGTTGCTAGTGTCCTTGCCTTCAACAAATCTACAGTGCTCATCACTGATTTCTGGTCTTATTCTGCTTCTTATCCTGGTCTTATTCTGCTTCTTATCCTCAGTAGTATCTTTGTCATATGACTCATAAGACTGATAGTGCGGTGATCTTCACATTCCACTGCTCTTGATTTCTTCGGCAAAGCAATAAATATGGACTTTAGTAGATCTTTTGGAATTATACTACTTAACTAAATTAAAACAACTTAGTAACTTAACTATGCATAAACTAAGCATTAGTATATTTATATTATGTGCAAGTGTAACAACAACGTCAAAAGTACTCTTACTCAACTCACTGTGTGTGACTGTACACGTAACATAACAGTCACTCCACGGCCTACCTAACCAGTAAACCACTGAGTTGAGTTTGAGTCACTATCAATAATTGTATTTACTTAATGGTATTAACGAGTAAGATAAAGATACTTGATTGAATTTGATAAGATCAAAACTGACTTGCTGTGTCAAGTTTTCACTCACAGTGACATACGATAGACCAAATAATTATGAATCCTGGAAGAAAATACAAGTAAAACTTGACTGTGGTAACACTAACACTAATTTTTCTAATCGACGCGGGCTACAGACAAATGGATTGTGTGACAGTGCACAGCAGTTAAAATAACTCATTCTTCGCTCGCTATAAGTTTCGAAGTTTTCTATTTTCCCCATTACGTCACTCTCAGAACGTTGCTGATTGGTCTGAGGTTGGGAAATCTCGCACTTTGCGAGTCAGCAGACGAGAATGAGAGGAAAGGATAAAAAAAAAATAAACATCTCCGAAAGCCATCATCAGTATAAAGTGGTACAAGTTTGATATTATTTCTTGGAGTTTTGACATCATATTATCACTATGTCTGAATCTTACGGTACAAATATGAATTCGATATGCACACATTACAATGTACATTCGCAATTTCTATTCATTTTATCTATAACTCCACTTTTGACATTCTCCAAGACTAGGCTACTCCTACTCACTGAAATTTGTAAATACAAACTTACCACTATGACTACAGAACAGCACTGAGCACTTACTATATTATCATTTGTGATTATGTATGATGATCGATGTAGCAAAACGAAGTATTTTTAAGTGCTCGGAAAACATCAATTTTTTTTATATTTGACTACTTAGATTAGAAATTGTTAAACATCATTTTACAATATAGTTCAGTCGCCAGTGTGAAACTGACAGTACTAAAAATAATATTCTTATTTATGAAAGAGGCGTGTCCACTCAAAAATAATTAGAAAGAGATCAATTCTACATGATCAATAACAGTCGATTACCTTGCATCGATAGCTTTCTAGAGGTGTATCTGCACACCAGCTGTCTATTTGCCTTTACAATACAGTTACACATTTATTGTTAAAGTTAAAGCCATCATTTTGATTTTATTTCATAATTTGTTTCTTAAGTGAATGAAACAAATATTGCTTTTTTTGTGCATTTATCATAACTAGAAGACTGTCAGGGTTCAAGATCAATGGAAAAATAATGAACAACCTAAGATATGCAGATGATACAGTGAATATTGGTAGCCAAGAATAAACAAGAACTAGTAGACAAAACTCGCCTGTGTGTTGCCGGGGCTCGCAAAGGGAGCAAAGAGTAGCGGCACTGCGACCTACAAGGCATGTCGTAAGAGGCGACTAAGGTGGGGTTTGGCGTAGGCTACCCTATCCAGTAGAAAATTTTAGCCACAAAATCCAACCAACCATGAACAAGTCACATAAAAATAAAATAAAACTGTGCCAACCAAGAGGAAAGGAAGCTCTTCTAGAAGAGGTATGAAGCGATGCAGAGATAAAGAAGAGCTGGAAGGAGCTGCAGGAGATAGATAGAGATAGGAAGACTTGGCATGAGTTGGTTGAGGGCCTATGCTCCAACCTGGGGTAAAAAGGCAAAGAGAGAGAGAGTAGACAAAACTAGCAAGGAATATTACTGCACATTAATATCCACAAAATGACTACATCAGCAAGGACGGAGAAGCTAAAAGTAAATATAAAAATAGATAAACCATTGAAACAAGCAAACAATATCTTCATCTTGGACCCATGATAGCAGATGTGAAAAAAAGATTAAAGCTTAAAAAGAGAATATGAATGGCCACAAGTACATTCACTGATATGAACAAATTGCTAGCTTTCAAACAAATAAATTGTAAAGTGCTATATTTACTCGATATTTTTGTATAGTTCAGAAACATGAACAAACAATTAGTAGACAGAATTATTGCCTTTGAGATGTGGATATGCAGAAGAATATACTGTATTTCAGGGAAAGAAAAACAGACAAATAAAAATTGCTAGAAATGGAGAAAGAATTACTACAGGAATGAAAAACAAATAAAATTAGTGCTAAATTTATGTGAAAGCATGTTGATTCAGTGTCCAGTTTTTAATCTACCACAAGGTTAGCAAATTCTACATTGTGGGTTCATTGAGAGGCTGGTACAATTCGCTAATTTGATCAATTTGATACATTTTTCAAGCTCATAGAAAATAATAAACAATGGCTTGATTGGTCGATGGGATCATCATCACACTTTGGTGAGTAACCATGTGTTCTGATCTCTATCTTACACAGGAAGATCTCAGTGACAGTACCCAAACTCTGTAGTGCAAGTGAGGGTCCCTGCTGTAATTTTGAAGGTGGTGAAAGTTTTTGTATAAAATCTTATTTTGTAATCTTGTAAATGAGTTTTGCCTGGGCAGTGGCTGTTCAGTCAGCCTGCTCCTATTGATTTTCATCTGCCAAGGGTTCTTTTATGTGCTCAACTTGAACACAAACCAATATTTTATCGTGTCTACAAATATGTATCTACATTGTTTATATGTGTCTGCAGTGATTCAGATAGCAAATTTGATGGTAATGATAGAAATATAAGTATTAGTGACAGTGATGCACTATGTGCAAGAAGTGATGATATTGAAAATTTAAAAACATTTTCTTTACGGATTGTTCAAGATAAGTCATCATTTGTTTTTGGTTGTCATCTGGGCCTGTTTCCGTAACATAATACAGGATGGGATTATTAGTCCCAAGTCAAACCCTCCAACCTGGAGGACCAGGAAACCATAATTAGTCTGGTCTTTTCACAGTGACCTGGGTGACCCTGCCAGGAACATAAGTTCTCGTCCTAGCCTACTATACCTTTGAAGCATGCAAGCCTCCCCACTAGTAGAAGGTATTGGCTTCATGGGGAGTGCATTTGTTGCCGCCCTTTGTGCCAAGGGCATCACAGGATAGTCATCTGGTCCTGATGGTTTATTAGGTTTCATTACTGTTCATTCAGTTTGTTTATTGTTATGGGAATATAAGTGTAGCTATTATGTTTTTCAAATGTTCACTTTAAAAAATAAAACAATTAATACATGGACTTTGCATTAGATCATCTTATCTTAACCACATTTGCTGTGAAGCGTCGTGGGAGAGTTAGTTTCCTATCTTGTGCCAGGTGTGTTGCGCTTGACGTTGTCAGTCCATGCTTTCGAAGGGACTCTGAGATGTTATCTATCCATCGTGTTCTTGATCTGCCTCGTGCTCTGCGCCCTGAGTGTCGATTATTATAGGCGCATTAGATCATAACAGTGTAAATAATGGTAAATTTGTGTGTTGGCAGAAAATAGTTTAACATTATTGGATATACTACATGATAACCACCAAAGAATAATTCTTAGATACTTTGGAAATTCATGATTTGAAGATAAGTTAAGAATGTTTAATAATACTGTAGCATGTTTTTATGTCTACATCATTTTGTAATATCTAAACTATGTATAATGAAATAAAAACATATTTTTGTTGTAGTTTTCTAATAAAGTCCATTCATTTATCGTCACATTTATATATCCATCATCAGAATCTGTTACTTATTAAGAAAACTGCAGCTTGATTTGTTTGTACATACACTTGCAAGGTGACAAAATCTGTGTTACTTTGCTTTTTCTAGTGTATACATAAGTGAGTTTGTGATGTGCTTTTGAATGTAGGTGTTACAGAAGAGTCCTTCTTATATCATGGCCAGAGAAGAGAACAAATAGATCTATCCAGAAAGAACTCAAAATCAAAGAAAACTGGCTGATGCTACAAATAAGAAAGAGACAGTTGAGATATTTTGGACATATAAAAAGACATGAAGGACTGGAGAAGACCACCATGGAAGGAGGCATACCGGCAAAGAGAGGAAGAGAAAGACTATGGAGAAGATGGAATCAGGATGTAACTAATGGTTTGAACATGACAGCTGCAAAGGCAGGACATCTGGCCTATGAGAGAGAGAAATTCTGAAGGACTTCTGGGGTGGCAAAGTTCTGCTCAGGATAAGCTATTTAATGATGATACATAAGTAATAAATTAATCACCTGCTGTTGGGAAAAGCACATAGGTAGTGATTATTGTGTTTTTATATTTTCAGAGTTCTTGTTCAAGTTTCTTGTTATTGGAGGTGCTGGAGCTGGCAAGTCTTGCATCCTGCATCAGTTTATTGAGAGTAAATGTAGGTATTATTAATCTCATGTTTTTGTTCTTATCTGTTATATATTTAAACATTAAATGTCTTTAAAAAAATATGCATTTCTTTTTTTTCCGGCAAACTGTAAATAAAACCACTTCAGTGCTGCATTAACTTCTATAAAACCACTTCAGTGCTGCAATAACTTCTATAAAACCACTTCAGTGCTGCAATAACTTCTATAAAGCTACTTCAGTGCTGCAATAACTTCTATAAAATCACTTCAGTGCTGCAATAACTTCTATAAAACCACTTCAGTGCTGCAATAACTTCTATAAAACCACTTCAGTGCTGCAATAACTTCTATAAAGCTACTTCAGTGTGCATTAATTCTATAAAACCACTTCAGGGGTCTGCAATTTTTTATATAAACCACTTCAGTCTGCATCACTTTTATAAAAGCTATTCCAGTTTCTGTCTTATCTTTATAAAACCATTAAGTCTAATAACTTCACTTAATAAAACCACTTCAGTGTGCATAACTTCTATAAAACCACTTCAGTGCTGCAATAACTTCTATAAAACTGCTGCAATAACTTCTATAAAGCACTTCAGTGCTGCAATAACTTCTATAAAACCACTTCAGTGCTGCAATAACTTCTATAAAATCACTTCAGTGCTGCAATAACTTCTATAAAACTGCTGCAATAACTTCTATAAAACCACTTCAGGGCTGCAATAACTTCTATAAAACCACTTCAGTGCTGCAATAACTTCTATAAAACCACTTCAGTGCTGCAATAACTTCTATAAAACTGCTGCAATAACTTCTATAAAACCACTTCAGGGCTGCAATAACTTCTATAAAACCACTTCAGTGCTGCAATAACTTCAATAAAACCACTTCAGTGATGCAATAACTGCTATAAAACAACTTCTGATGCAATAACTTCTATAAAACCACTTCAGTACTGCAGTAAATGCTTCACCATCTATTATATGTTTACTTCTGAATGCTGCATTTTGGTCAGCAACAACCCTTCATCTCACACTAGTCAAGAAACCCTCACCTGTTTTACTCAAGCACAGCACAGCCATTAGATACACCTAACTACTCCCACATTATCAGTAAGATCTGTAATTTCAATGTTTGTTTATTGCATATACTATCTTTTTTATTTCATTCTTTCTTTGTTCCTCTATTCCTATTATGCCTTTCAGGGTATGCAAGAAGTTCTGGCAAGTGCCCTCAAATGCGCCTCATATATGGTGTTTCCTATCATCTCTGATATTTATGTGATCCATCATTTACATGGGTGACCTTTAACCTTGAACCCATTGTATCTGAATAGTAGTACTTGCTGTAGTGTACTGTTGACAGTAATGTGTTACATAGCAAATCATTTGCTGTGTTGTTTTTTAATATTGTGTTGTTCCTAACTAGTTTTTAAAAGTCACATTTTTTATTTTATCTCTCGTTGTTCCTAACTAGTTTTTAATAGTCACGTTTTTATTTTATCTCTCTTTGTTACTCCCACTATTTTCTGCAGACATTGCATGTATTGATATCATTTTTCTTTCTTCATTTGCTGTAAGTGTTCAATTTGGACACTAATTTTCTGCATTTATTTCCACTAATAATTATACATTTAATAATGATTTACCTTGTTCTTATAAGTCCTGATCCATTATTATTTGTTTATAATTGCTTCTGTGGTTACTTTCCATAGTGTTATTTCTATCTGTGCATTTTTTAACATTCCTCTCTTGGTACAATTGTCCTTTATATCAGCTACATTTTTGTACAGCAGTGTGTGTCTCATATGTCTACAGTCTTAATTTTATCAACATATATTCAAACATATACCTCATTCTGATAGTCTCTAGTGTATCCCAGAATTTTACGTTCCTTCAGTATGGATATGTATCAAACATTCACATTATATTAATGAGGATGCTTAGTGTATAGTTGATCATTATTGGTTCTTGAACCGAAATAGCATTTCAGGCAGATCCATAAGAGCTCAGTTTGCTTTGCCCCAGCAGATGTCAAAGGGTATGCATGCCGATTGTTTCCATGTATGGTAATCATGTACTTTTAACATACTTCTGATGAGCTGAATGGGGATGAGCTGAAAAACAAGAGAGACAAGCGTAAACTCAGAAGTTATCACAGTAAAAAAAACTTGCCAATTGACCGTCTGTAAAGATGAAAAAGGCCATATAAACATACTTCTTATTCTACCATTCAGATCCACAACTCAATGTCTGTGATGGTGCTCTATTCGCAAGGAGCATTTTCCCAGAGAAAACATCACAGCTTGGCTATAACTATCAAACATAAACCTTCTCCATTAATAGTACAGCTTTTACCATATACATAGAGTCTATATTATCTTCTAAAATTTAACACTGTAAAGTAATTGTAGCAATAATGTTATTACCTTTGTCGCCTGTGTGGTGCCGGGGCCCACAAGAAAGAAGCAAAGAATAGTACCACTGTGACCTACAAAGCATGTCGTAAGAGACGACTGAGGTAGGGGCCTAAGGAGGCTGCCCTATTAAATAAAGAGCATCGCAGACATTGGATGTGCCTGCCCACTTGTAGGCGCATAACTGGCATAAGGTACAATCACTCTTAAGCTCACTTCACATACAAATCACAAAGAGGGGTTAACAAATGGTAGATGTGGAGTGTTCGAAGAATAATCTAGTGAATTAACTATATTTTTCAACTGCTAACTGGCAATTCATTCTTTTGTTCATTGAATCTACAGTTAAGCGGGATTCAAATCATACTATAGGTGTTGAGTTTGGAAGCAAGGTGGTTAATGTTGGGGGCAAGGCAGTCAAGCTTCAAATCTGGGACACAGCTGGTCAAGAAAGATTCAGGTTTGTTGTATCCTCATTTAATCACCCTGTGCCATGCTGGATGGCATATGTAATCATGGATCTCCACATGTATATATCCTGAGTACTGACTATATGTTCAAAAGTTAAGTTTATTATCTTACGTGCCATGACGTAAGGCTGTCCAGAATATTCTCTCTTCTTTGTCCTATGCCACATGCTACATTGAATTTACCAGATGTCACCATGTGTTCTAAACTCATAAACATATCAAAATAATCAGTTTAATTCATCTTTGGAATCATTCAACACAAAATCAACAACTTGCTTTTTTCTTTTAGAGTGATAATTTCTGAAATATTTAGCACATATTTTCATAATTAAAACATAACTTTTTAACAACAAATTTTTACAGACGTGTGTCAGCTATCTTGCTAAATGAAATAGTAACACATGGGTTGTGTTTAACGTCGTATTTGTACACAGTTTATCTTTGGCCGCCAACAAATAACGGCTGAGCCTTTTCAGACCTATAAATCGGGACGTCTGGGAAGATGTTCACATCTCAGGCCTATATATTGGAATCTAGGGTTCTGAGGGTTAACACTTTGCTGACCAGCAATCCTGAGCATTACTGTCTCCCATTACCAAGGGTGTTTGCAGTTTTCTTACAAAATAACTGTTTTTAAAATTAAATTCATAAAAATTTAAAAAGCGACATACAGTCTCAAAATTTTCGGAGCACCATTATGAATGGTTGTAACATCCGAAAAAATATTTTATGTAAATTTGTCGCATAATTATGAGGGGCCATCTTGATTTTGTGTGGCTATTTATAGAAATTATAGAATATGTTTTAAAACCAGCCACTTTTCCTAGTTTTTAGTGAGTTTGTTCAATTTCAAGGCAATAATATGTTAGGGACATGGTTGTCAATGAATAAAACAAGCTAATTATGAGTACTGGTTTAACGATTGACAACATATTTCAACATAAAAACAGACATAAGTTTGAAAAAAATGCAAAACATTTTAATTTTCTTTTGAGTGCATTGTGTTTATGCAGCATCTCACAATGAGTGTTTGTGAATGTTAAATGAATAAACTACACCTCTAGTTATAGTCTTATCTGCTTCCTTCATGAACTGGGGTTTATATTGTAGCTGTATGCCTCTGCAGGAGTTTTTGCAGGGAACGTTGGTAATCCTCAACTGTGTGGTATAACTTGATGCAGAGTGTCAAGCATAGAGGTAAACATTGAAATTTGGGCAGCATATGCAAGTCAGGCTTCTTTTCCCTGCAGCTGTACACAATTTACAGTCTAGTCTGTATCTTGGGTTTACATATTTGCAATGAAATGACACTCACTAAATCATGATCTTGCGGACATGAAGGCGTCACATTTTGTTGAAGAATAGCAGGTTCGAGAAAAGCAATACTGACATCCTGCCTAAACTTCTTTGCTGTGATAGTTGTTGTGGAGCTTGCAGTGTTGTAGCTTATGTGCCAATTGAACTGAGCAGTTTCATCTATGAAATGATATAATAGCAGGTACCACTTATAGGATCTGTGTGGGTTGGTCGAAGTGGTCGACTCCCCTCATACCTTTATTTTATTTTTCTGCAAGTACTGGCTTCTTGGTTATAATGAATTTTCAGACTGTCTTGTCCATAACACCATTGGAGTGAACAGTAGATATGTGTCATGCCAGATAACTGCCAGCATAAGTTTATCTTCTGTTGCACAAAACACAAGTTGATCTGTCGTGTTAATTTCAGTTGCATTTTCTTCAGGAAAATTATTCCTGTTTTCAGGTACTGTTCCACATGCACCTATCTGCATTTCTTTCAGCTCTTGAAATAAAGCTACTCTTGAAATAAAGCTGGGCTTGAATACAAAACTGTTACAGTAGAGTATATATCCTTTGTTTTTGTATCCATAAAGATCTTTCACAAACTTGGATGAAACACAACCATAGATGATACCTGACATAATTATTACACCAGCAGTCTGAGACTGCTGGTTTACAACACATTTCCATATCAATCTGAAGGCACACTATGAATCCATAAATTTCAAATGCACCAGTCTGGTCACAAGTACGATTTTTGTACATGACACTTCATGTGTACTGATATATGTGATTTTCACAGTACCTATTCACTTCATCGGTGATCAGATCTATGGCAGTATCAGGAAAAATAAGCTTGAAAGAAATCAATGGGCATATGATATACCGCAATACCCAGTTACAGTTGCGTCTGGCGTGACAGTCGGTCACGATGCTGTTATTCGTATAGAAGAATAACGTCAAGCTCAAATAGTTCGTTTTGAAAACTATTACTCCATCTCCAAAGATTATTTACATGTGCAGTTCTGTTCTGGTCTCTTGTACCACGCCCACTTCTTACTTCAGATGTACCAACATCAACCCTATCGTGTAATTCAACATGTTTGTCACTACTGTCACATGCGGTATTATTCGCAGATACATCTCTGCTTAACCTTGCGGTATCACTTTCATCACAATATTCGCTGGCAGAGTCAGAATAATCTATGTTATAAGTCTAGTTTATGTTATCAGACATTATAAAAATACTGGAAGTGTACTTGTAACAAAAGTAACGAATTTTTCACGAAAACATTGCTTCAAACGGGTCTAACTTTCGATATCGGGCAGCCATTTTGGAATAATAAAATGCCGGATGACACGTCAGCGCTAAAGTTATCAATACTGCCGTCTGTTTGCATTCAACATGTTTGAAATTCGACGATCGTCGAAGTTGGTCTCTAAGACTTTTCCCGGAAATTCGACGACCGTCGAATTTGCTCAGTAAAGTGTTAAAAAGTCCCAGTCCCTCAAACACACACAAAATACAAATTGGCACCTAAAGTATTAATTCTAAAATTATTACTAATTCTTCTAAATAGTTTTATTTATTAGTTTATTATAATTTTATGTGCATGACTGATAGAAATGTTTACAGCTAATTTTTAAAATAATTTTATCCTCTTCTGGTCAGAGGTGTCGTTCCTAGCTCAGAAGTCTATGTTGTTCCCTGTTAAAATACAAGATGAGCACAAGGAGTTTGCTCATCTTATAATTAATTTGAAGCTACTTTGAATGATGTATGCATGTTTGTTATATGTGTATACATGTGTGTATGTATGATATTGTCTTGTCTCTAATATATACAAGCACAATAAAGCTATAGCATGTGTTTGTGCAAACACTGTTCGATCGAACCTTACCTGATTGTCCTGTGTCTGGCTGTAACGTAGCGTTTGAGAAAGACACTCCCCGTGAGTCATTTTTTAGAATGGCTCATTGGTTGTGTTCGTAAAGCGCTCGTATTGCTAGGCGATTGGTGTCGTAAGGACTAGGGTAAGTGGTTCAAGTCCTGTGTTTGTCTATTTGTTTTTTCGGAAGCTTTTAATACTTGTACCCTGTTTATTTGTTGATCATATCTGTTAAAATACATAAATGCATGCATGCAAAACAATCTAAAGTGTGTGATGAAATAAATTACAGCTAGTTTTAATTTGTTTATTTATATTTCTCCTTCACATGCTATATCAACAGTCTTAGGACATCTCATCTTACACAATTCCTGCCCATAAAAATGTTAAATCAATTCTGTTTGTGTCTTCTTTATAAGCTGTAATGTTAAACTGGTCACCGATGATCAACAGGGGTGGCCCCATTCCATGTAAGAAGTGCTATATATAGAACCTGTACTGCTGTATGTATGCATGTGAAACATGAACTGTAAGCAGACAAACTGAGAAACATCAGAGGAGGTGTGGATGGTTTCTGAGAAGTATGCAAAGAATCAAATGTATGGCCAGAAAAACAAATGGAAAGTCATTTAGAAACTAATGAAAACTGCAAACTCATATGAGAAATTATATGTAGACTGTGAAGATTTTTTTAAAGGATTTCCTGATCTTATCAGGAGACATTGAAGGGGGAGGTAAAAGTCAAGAAGAGAGGGTGCCCAGGAAACCCTTAAACAGAACTTATCTGAGAGAGCAGGAAATATTGAACTCAATTTCATGGAAGAGATTGAGCGAGTTCCCAGGATTATTTTCTCCATAGACTCTATATATATCACGGTGTATCGGTAGCGCTCTTTCAGTTATGTCCCTTTTTATGCTTAACTCCCCCTTTGTTTACATTCCTGTACAGGAATGTGCAAGGTCTGAAATGGCGACATTTCGGAGGCTTATATGTAGCTTCAAAGTCCGGCTGTTGTTAATGTAAAACACACTATATACGCTATTGCATCTAGCTATAATAAAAGTTCATATGTAGCTCTAGATTATTGTGTAGTTTAAGTCTGTTATATAATATAGTTATGAAGTTATATCGGTATGAACTAGTCACATTCCAAGTAGCTGACGATGTGCAAATTACGCTGATGGGGTATGTTGTTAATATTCATTGAAGGAAGAAATATGCGGTACAAACATGTACAAAGTTTAGTTTTTGACAAGGGAACACGTTATCAATACTAAAATTTATGTTTCTTAATACGCACATTTAACAGAAATATAGTGAGAATTCTTCATTGCCGTGAGATTTTCTAAATGAATAAGAGTAAGATAATAAGATAAGAATAAGTAATGAGTAAGATCAAAAAATTGTTTAAATAAAAATGAAATTGTAATAAGACTAGAATATAATGATTCCAGAATAAATTAATTTTAAAGAATTTTATTTCATTATAACGTAGGGCACAATGGTTGACATATACTATACTCATATAATGTCATCAGCTAACGAAAGACGAATTTTAAAAGCTATGTCTGGTCATTTATAATAGCATAAAAATGTCATAGACAGTTATGACAAATTTACTGTTAAATTGCTAATATATTTAACATATCTCAACCTACCAAAATGTTATATATATATATATATATATATATATATATATATATATTAATCACAATAACATAAATTCACACATCTATTTCCATAAATACATAAGGATAGCTTACTTCTTCATGAACTATGTAATGTTTAACATAATTAATTTATCATTTAACAATAATACTTTCATTTCTAAATATACTGCTAATGGTAGTTCAAACAAAATACATATCTTCATACATTGACAATACACATTTGTAATATAATTGTACAATTCTACTAGCCCATATTAGTCATGATTAATGTAGCCCACAATTATAATTAATAACTTACTCATACATACTTTGCTCACACATACTTGCTCATACATACTTACTCATACATACTTACACAAACTTGCTTATATATACTTCATGACATGTAAAATGCTTGCCTAAGACATCTTACAAACACACATTACATATAAATATTAACTTCTAAATTGTTATTAAGACAGCTAGACAATACAGCAGTGACAAATTGTACAGCCCAGAGGTCTGCTATTATTTAAACTTTATGTTTTTCACAGTGAACTTGTGTATTTACAGTTGGATAAGTTTGTAGCAGCTGTGTTTCTATGATAAATTTTAATTCCTTAGTTTTATTTCTTATACCCCAAGCTCTTTTCTCTATACCAGCTACCATTGAATGTACAACTTCTCCTCCTTGTTCTCCTAAAAGCCCAATCCGAAACCATTAAGTCTGATCCAGTTTGCACAGTGATGTTCTAGTATGTGTTGTTTTGGAATTATTTTATCTGGAAAATACAGTCTGTACATTTTCATGTAATCTTGTATTGCTAATTGTATTTCTGGAACTGTGTCAGCATGGATTGGTCTACTGTGTGAGATGTAATTGTGAACTTTTTCAAATGCTGTATTTAATGAATTAAAAATGTCTCTTGTGATCAATGCAATATTTATTATATCCTTATTCTGTGTGTACAATTGTGTGTGTGTTATGACATCTTCTGTGAGATCTTTATAGACTTTACATGTTAAGTATTTATGACAGTGGTTACCAACAAAACTCTACTATGATATGCCTGTGGTGTGATTTTGTGTTTGTCTAATACTTTATCTAACTGTGAACACACTGGACCAGACCTATCACACAGTGCTACAAACTCAAGTTCTAATATGCTTGCTTGTGCTTTCTTAATCTTAGTATTGCATTTTATTTTCTCCTCCTCACTTTCACAAACTAATAAATCTGCATGTAACTTGTTTATTTCTAATGAGAACATTTCTGCCTGATGCCAATTCATACCGTATTGTTTTAAATATTGTATGGTGTTTGAACTAGTGTGTTCCTTTTCTATGTTTACCATGATATCTCTGTCTATTCTGTCAGCTGCTTTTTCTAGTAATGTGTGATGTTTATGAACAATACCTAATAAAATGTGAAGGTAAGGAGGAGCAACTTTGTCAATATCAATATTTAAAATTGGAGCATGCAAGCAGTTGTAATACAGAGATGCATGTTTTGTATTACCATGGCCAATTGTAATGAAACGATTGTGATATTGTTTCAACAATGACAGACCTCTGGCTTGTACAGATCTGCTCTCCGTTGGAACCTGAAAGTCTTTACGTGATTGGAGACACCACAAGCATGGATATCTTCCCTGTGCACCTGATAGCCCATACACCTTTGTTAAAAAATCATAATCTCCATAAAAGAAAACCACCAGTTTCTTACCCTGCCACTCTAACCGTGTCAGTGTTTCTATCCGAGATTTCATATCTGTCATAATTGTTTCTACATTGTTGTATGTATCTTTAACTTTAGCTATTGCTACTAGAATAGTATTTAATTTAGAATTTGGTCTTGCTAAGTTTGCAATTTGCATTGTGACTTTGAAACTGTTCTTGCCATGGTCACCTCCCACTTTAACCCAAATCTGATCTTCTGGTATACATCTGCTATGCCATGTTAATAATCCCTCTCTGCTATAATCACTAAGAAGTGTACAAACAAAACTACCCAAATCTTTAATATAAGCATATGGTGCCTCCATTGTATGACCATCAGGTCCCTCGAATACTTTCATATCAACATGCACCCAGTCTCTTGTAACATCTTTTGCACACTGCCTTTCTGATCTTTCATGTGGCATCTCAACCCCAACCTGCTTCAGATATGCTTTATGTTTTCTTTCCTGCCTCCATGATAATCTAATGATTCTTTCATAGAAATAGCTAAAGGAGTTGGGACTATTACTTTTAATTCTGCTACTTTACTGATATTCACACAGGATCTTTTTGGGAGTCGTTTAATTTCATGTGCTTGTTGCACTTCTAAAGAATCAGTTGATGTGCCTGCTACAAGTTCCCTAACATCTTGAAGATATTTAGACCGCTTTCGTTTTGTTGGAGATTTTATTTGTGATGTTTGTTTCCTGGATTTTACTATTTTTTTCAATACAAGTGGTTGTCCTCTTGTTCTACATGTTATTACATTATGTGAGTGAGATGTGTTTAGTTTTCTTCTAACAAAATGTGTCAATAACTCTTCTTCACCTCTAGATAGAGGCTCTTGAAGTGATTTACTACGATAGAGATGAATTTTTTTGCTATCTAACATTAGTGAGGTTGAAGAGCATGTCATGTGTGATGCAGTTTTTTTTTCTATGTAAATTGTCTTCAACAGTCACATCAACCTCATCCTGTAAAGAAATATCCCTACCATCATTGCAAGGCTGCTTAGAATGCATGGGGAGATCATGGAGGACAATATCCAATGTAACTGTGGGCTTAGAATTCATGACATTTTTTGAAACAACCAAGACGATTTTGTTTATAATGAAAACATAGACTACACTCATTTACACTAACATCAGAGTTAAACTCAGTCCATATATTCCGAGATTTATCAGCAATGTTGTGCGTTGACTTGAGTGAATTTTCTGATAGTGTTCTTTGAATACGTATAATTCTTGACACACATCTCCTACACATACTTGTTGAATGTTTATTGGGCAAATCATTATTTATATTTATTCCAAATACATAAAAAATGTCATTTGTTTTATGTATACACTGTGCTGGCTTGTGGTATGATTTTTTTCTTTTCGATTAAGAAGTTTTTCTCCACATGTCCTACACAGACCTTGGATATTTGAGACATGCTTGTCCAATGTATGTGCCATGTTAATATAATGCAGTATTAATAGGATGCAGTATTTGAGTTTGTAGTATTGCAATAGTTCCAGCAAACAATATCTCAGCCTGAAATAGATAATTTACAAATTATAAGCTATTACTACATATTATATATAATTTTTTTGTGGTTACAAGCAATTTATTTCAATCATAATATATTCTATTATTTACTTTTATTTTTACTTATAACTCCCAATAGCATAATGTTATGAACTTACAGTCCTAATTAGATCTCAAAACATATTGTAATCCGTCGTTGGTAATATTCAGATAATGTAATAATGTCTTCTGTTGTCAATATATATGGATGATTGCATCTAGTCACATTTAGCTAGGAATTTATATCACTAAACTTGCTATTCGATACAAATAGCAACTAACCAGCAGAAATACAGCATAACAGAGTTTTGTAATTATGCTTAGAATTAGCGTTTATCGCTCTGTAAATAACAACACTGTTGTTTACATGAGTAGGAGTGAACATGACGTAGTAGTCGGTAAAAGTGACATCGAAACAAAACAGGGTCGTCAATCTAGCGATCAAAAGTTTGTAGCTTCAAGATAATGTGCACACACTAAAATTGAACAAAAGAGAGAGGAATCATTCATCATTTTGAAAATGTATGATTCAGTGACGTAATATATTTTAATCGTATGAAAATATGAAGTGTTGTAGCTGTAACTGCAAAAGTACGGTGTACAAAATTATTGCGGTAATTGTCTCGTTATAGGTAGCTTTCCCTTACGAAATGTTTATAAAATTGTTTGGTAATATGGAATACTTTGAAGTTTATAATAAATTTCATATTTTCTAGAAAAATTGACATACAAGTATACTAACCTGATTTATTTCACACCAGTTTCACCGATTCACTAGAAATTCAAAATGGATACAAGTTATGAACTTTTTTAATTACCCAACATTCAACGCGCGAAGAATGTCTTGGAGGTTCCTTAAAGATCGGTATTTTAATACAAATAGGTCGCCGTGATATATATATATATATATATATATATATATATATATATATATAAGTCATGGAGAAAATACTTGACTATGTATGTATATATATATATATATATATATATATATATATATATATATATATATATATATATATATATATATAGTGCTTATATATAAATATATATATAGAAATAAAGTGAACTCTGTCTTACATAGTTATTTCCTCAATTTTTTAACAGTTAATTCAGGAGGCAAAAACAAGCATTAACAAAATAAAAATCATAACTACTTGTCAATAAATAAACACATATATATATATCTTATTATATACTAACTTTAGAAAACAGGCAACCTATCAGAATAACAAGGTTAAAAAGTAGTAGAAGTAAAATTATCATCATCAAATAGCTTGTTCTGAGCAGAACTTTGCCACCCCAACAGTTCTCTGGAATTTCTATCTCTCATAGGCCAGATGCCTGCCTCTGCACCATCATTTTCAAACCATCAGGTACATCCTGAATCCATCTTCTCCATGGTCTTCCTCTTCTTCTCTTTGCAGGTATGCCTCCTTCCATGATGGTCTTCTCAAGCCCTTCATGTCTTTTTATATGTCTAAAATATCTCAATTTTTTTCTTTCTTATTTGTAGCATCAGATAGTTTTCTTTGATTTTGAGTTCGTTCTGGATATATCTATTTTTTAAATAAGGGAAACAACTCTAATGGTGCAGTTTACGATGAATAGTGTTCAACAGAATAAACTGTAGCGCAGTGTGTGACGATTGGCGTGAAAAGTTCACAAATTTGGATGACAACTGGCAAACTTGATGTGAAGAGGACAAGGGAAGGACAGAGAGATAAATACCTGGATACCTGATCATGGCATGATCAAAACAGAACACAGACCTGATCAGGAACTCTAGCGGTTGGTTGCGATGGTGAACAATGACCGCCTATACTTATCAGTGTGACACAGGATCATGATGATGTAAGTAAGTGCAAATTAAAGATCATGTTTTGGTAAAAATACAATTAATTTTATAATGTCATATTTTTGTTGTTTCTTATATCATCAATTTCTCTTACAATCAGATCTGTCACAAGAAGTTACTACAGAGGTGCTGCAGGTGCTTTGCTTGTGTATGATATCACTAGGTAAACAATTTTTGTTAGCTGGAGAATATAGACTTACTTTACGTTAGTAATATATAAGCCATGAAGCCATTTTGTTGATTTTTACAGGTTTGAAGGGTTTAGAGCCAAAGTTGACTTCATTGCAGGTTTACCCATGTGGCTCGGTTTCTCTCCATGAGAATGGCACGCCGTGTAAAGTTTGCATAAATCTAGAACTCCATAGCTCTGGCAACAATCCTAGGGTCTCTGAAAAATGCACTAGTGAACAGAACAGTCAATCGGTTGAACCTTACTGCAAGACAAGAGCTTAGCCACAGAGACTCCATGTTATAGGACATGCTGGTAGTAGATCTGGTTCCCTTCCTGCTTGAAATAAGTAAAATTAAACAACCAAATCAACATAACATTTGAAAATACAAAACACTCAGTACCTAGTCTGCCAGCTCTAAAATTTTAATTGTTCATGTTTCAGCCGTGAGACCTATAATGCTCTGACAAATTGGCTAACAGATGCTGACACTTGCCAGCCTAATATTTTATTATCCTTGTTGAAACAAGAAAGATTGGAGACAGAACGAGAAGTCACATTTCTTGAAGCCATAGATTTTCTCAAGAAAATGGTAAGTGTTAAGTGGTTGTAAGTGTTAAATGGTGTGTTGTTAAGTGGTTAGAACACCGGTCTCTGTCATGATGACACAGGTTCAAATCCTGGCAGAGTCTGAATTTTCTGTTTGAGCTACAATTTAGAAAAAACACTAAACATGTACACTGCACTGCAACAGCTAGAGCCAGAGGCCTTTAATCTTCAGCCTTTAGGAAGCTTCATAGATATCTCATTACCAAGATATATGGCATGCCACATTGTTGTGTTCGGTAACCAAGTAGAAATCAGTTTTAAAAATGTTGTTGAAAAACAATTTGACTTTATTTAGTCATTATAAAGTTGAAAAACTTGGAGAATAATACCCCAAGTGAACTTGTAATCAAGAATATGCTAAAACAAAATTATTTTTCACACTATAAAGTTTTAATTTTAAGATTTTTTTTTGATGACAGTATGTGATCGGAGAGAGGTTTACATAGACTGATTATTTGGATTTTAAAACAATTTCTAGAAGTCGTAACTTTCTTAGTTTTATTCACTTTCACTGTAGTTTTAAGGTATACTGCATTTATGAATTGAATATGTCTTGAATTGTGCATAAGTACAGTAATTATTATAGATCTATTAGTGTATAATTCCTAGTTCTATTTTTCTTTTCAGAATTGATGTTTCTTGAAACAAGTGCTTCACTGGGAAAATGTAAAAAACATTTTGAAATGTCTGCTCATAATGACAAGATTGAAGCTGGTATGTTAAATTATTGTATTTAGGTGTGGGAATGTTAAGATTTTGTTTTTCTTTGAAAACAAATTTTGTTTTTCTTTGAAAACAAATTTTGTAAGACATTCCTAGTCAACATTATAATTGTCTTCTTCTCCCAGCCCACCTTCAGTAGTTCCACTGAAATCAGATAATCAGAGTTTAAATCGTGCTACAGCTGCGGTTCCCAAACTTTGAATTACAGTGTATCCCCTTTTAAATAAATTTTGCAGCGCAGACCCCAAAAGTTGCTATATATGAAAATCTTCTAGCGATGAAGTTATTATTACACCAACAGTCAAGCTGGCTCCAATTTCTCAGACTTTAGGAAACTTCAAATGATCTTTCATTTTGTCCTATCAGACATTTAGACCCCAGTCTGGTCCGGGTCCATTGATTTCGCAGTGGAACTAGTTTACCATTGTTTTTATTCATTTAAAAATTTGTTTTTCTGTTTGAAGTGTCAGAAATCATAATATTTCTTCAAGCGCTTGAGAACCCTCTGTGAGTAGCTCGCAGACTCACCGTGGTCCACAGACCCCAGTTTGGGAAACGCTGTGCTACAGTATATCAGCTTTATGAGTAATTCTTAAATTTTTTATTTCATAAATACCTCTAGATTATCGCAAGATGAGTGTTCATTTCAGTGAAAGGGGGAATCTTTATCTTCTTATTTGTTCGTTCATGAAGAGTACCAAAAATTAGAGTGTATCTTCTCATCTGTAGTAAAGCACTTCTTCTTTATCTTGGACTCGCCCTCTGTGAATTCAGGCATAGTCAGGGCACCTGGTACTGGTGCTTCTGACTGATTTTTGCGTGAAGGCTTGCTTTCCTTATTATCAGTGTCCCCATACAGACATGAATTCTCCGACTTCAGTGGTTAGTAGTAAAGCACTTGATCAGCCTCTCCAAAAACCTTAAGCCATTCTGCTATCAATTTTCAATCATCCACCTCTTTTTCTGTGCTTTGAAAATCATTCCAGCTGGTAATTATTCATTTGGAAGCATTTTTCTCTTCAAAATAATATATAGCAATAATTTAGTATCAATGACAGTTGCTACTAGTATGGCAGTAATACACAACTATTTGTTGCCTGTAGATCTAAATATTACCTATTTTGCACCATATTTGTCGACAGTCACTAATGATGGCATGCAAGGAAAACTCCTGTGTTTTGGAAGATATTGCTAAGCAGATAATCATGAACCATTCTAAGTTTTATAATTTAATGATAAGAAACTATTTTCATACCATGATGTGTATTGGGGAATATGGTTTTAGGCCTGTATATTGGAAGAGCTAACTCAACGCCTAACCCACCTCCTTTCTCATTTTATCTTGAGACCAGCATGGTAGAGTTACTGCAGTCTTACCCATTAATTAATAGTTCGGGAGCAGAGTATCAGAATATTTGGGTGCAGTTCACATTCCTTATAATTTTTGTTACATTTTATAATTAGGATTGATGGTAAAATGAATTTTATATTTGATCTTGTGTTGTCGCAAGTGTGTTGCTGGGGCTCTCAAGGGAGCAAAGAATAGTAACACTGCGACCTACAAGGCATCTCATAAGAGGCAACTGAGGTAGGGGCCTAGGGAAGCTACCCTAGTTAATAAAAGTGTAGCAGAAATCGGATGTGTTGGTCTACTTATAGACACATAACCAGGCGTAATATACAATCGCTCTTAGTCTCGGATCACATACAAATCACAAAGAGTGGTTAACAAGTGGACATGGAGCATTCAGAGAACAAGAAGATCTTGTGTTGTCACCAATAACTTGCTTACAGTTAACAACACTATGTATCTTTTTTTTTTACAGGTGAACTTGACCCAGAAAGAATTGGCTCTGGCATACAATATGGAGATACATTGAGAAGAACAAACAGACAGGAGAAATTTCAACCGAATGCAGCAACACCTGACTGTGCTTGCTAGTCATCAGGCATTTTGTGTGTGTGTATATTTCTGTGTATTTGTTCCTGATTGGGGATTGAGAAAAAAATTGTCTATGTGTTGAGATAGAAAATTGTGGAGAAGTTGTAAGTGGCTGGAGAAGTTGCAAGTGGCTGAGTCAGAGTCTGTGAAGTGAGTGCACTTGGTTCCTTTTTCAAAACCATTGCCCACTATTTTTTATATAGTTGGCTGATTAGAAGTTACAGTCTCTTCTTAACTTACATAATGGGAAGTAGATATTTGTAGTGTCTGGCTGAACAGTTCATATGCGGCTCCCATCGACAGACCTGGGTTCAATCCATGGTAAGGCCTGGGGCATAAGAAAACTCTAACCTGAACAGTTTCCAGCGACTGCACTAGCCACATGGCCATTAAATTCAGCAGGCTCATGTCGCCTCTCTCTGACACCGAACTATAAAAGCGGTTTACAGGCAGTAACGACAGCTAGATATTTATATTAAGTAAAATTCATTTTTCTCATTGTTTTTTCATGTTTTAGATTCTATTTTAACTATGTGCGTTATGTTAACCTGATGAAGACCTTTTGGTCGATAAATTGGTTTATTTTGAGTTTTCCATGTTCCTGCCTCAGTAAAACTGCATGTTGTACTTATTTCTGTATTTATCCTAACTTACATAAGATGTGACTTATGTGAACTAGAATTTATGTGCATTTATGCTAAGTTACATAATATGTAACTTATGTAAACTGAATTTATGTAAGTTACATAATATGTGACTTATTAAACGGGAATTTATACTAAGTTACATAATATGTGACCTAATGTAAACTGGAATTTATGTTAAGTTACATAATATGTGACTTATGTCCACTTGAATTTATGTGCATTTATGTTGAGTTACATAATATGTGACCTAATGTAAACTGAAATTTATGCTAAGTTACATAATATGGAACCTAATGTAAACTGGAATGTATGCTAAGTTGCATAATATGGAACCTAATGTAAACTGGAATTTATGTTAAGTTACATAATATGGACTATGTCCACTGAATTTATGTGCATTTATGTTGAGTTACATAATATGTGACCTAATGTAAACTGAAATTTATGCTAAGTTACATAATATGGAACCTAATGTAAACTGGAATTTATGCTAAGTTGCATAATATGGAACCTAATGTAAACTGGAATTTATGTTAAGTTACATAATATGTGACTTATGTCCACTTGAATTTATATGCATTTTTACTAAGTTACATAATATGTGACTTATGTAAACTTGCATTTCTATGTATTATGCTAAGTTACATGTGACTGATTTAAACTCAGATTTCTACAAATTATTGTTTCATGCATTAACTACTAGATTGAAAAACATGCTGTAAGTTGATTTAATTTCCGTTAACTTTTTGACTCTACAGATGTATGTGCAAATTAAGCTGTGGTTTTATGATTTTTTAACTAAATTTGATTAACGATGTGATATTTTGTAGAAAAATTAATCTACTTTGATCAAATTCTAAAAGAATATAAATTAATAAATTGTGAAGCTGTAACGATTAGAATGCGTTGAAATAAAGTAGAGCTAATTTGACAATGAAAGAAATAATGACACAGGCTACTATATTTGGTAGTTAAGGTGTTACGGTCAGTGCTTCGTTAATGAAAAGGTATTTAAAATATTTACATTACACTATCTACATGCTATACTGCCGCTTTGTGTTATCCCATTCAACAACCTGTTCCGCTGGGTCTTGTTCTCAAGACTGTATCATGTGCATGCTTTTTACCTCAAAATAACTAACTTATTTTTGTGTGTGCATGGTATCAGATAATTATGACTGAAAAGAGACAGTAAATGTGCATACATTCATGAAAGTAGATAGATATAGAGATGAAAATGAAAATTATAAAGTTATATTTTATATAAAAGGATGAAACTTGTCGTTGAGTGTCAGAAATATTAAAACTAATACAACACTATTTCCTATGTAAGTAAAGTAAAAAAACCTGTTTTCACACCATGTCCTATATTGGGAAATTTGTTTTGTTAGACATGTATTGTTCCTTGAAAAAAATAAAATTCCAACAAAAAATATTTTTACCATCTTCTAAACTACATCTGGGACACCCTGGAGTGCTGCAGAATTCATGTGTAAGAAAGAGATTGGAGCACACATGGTTACTCACTGAAGTGCAATGATGATGGTCCTATCAATCAATCTTTGACTAATTGCACGCAATGTGTGATCAATATCACACCTGCTGCCTTTACTTTTCAGTGTTTCTTTTGTACCCAATTGAGGCTGGGTCAATCTGAGACTTGTCTTTTTATCGGAAACTTCTCAGGTTAGAGAGGGTATTGCAAAGAAAGACAGTGATCATCTTGGTGTGATTACAAGTAGTCTGACTATGGAGATCATGGCGGTATCTACAGTAATGACCTAGCTTGTGTTACAGACTTTTAACCAAGCATGCTTTCTCAGTGATTCAGTGAGTATACTCAGGAAGGTCCAAATGCGCTGGACTTTGTTGGAATCTCTTTGTTTGTCTAGCCTGACAAAATTGAGTTTTATTTTTGTGCCAGAGCATGCATACTTAAAGGGTAATGAACAGGGTGATATGCTTGCGGCATTGCTACTGTGGAAAGCGGTGTAGCACTGGACCGAGTTGATATTCTGATAGTCCTATGGGAGATGAATGATTTTTTATAATGTGAGTGAATCTGCAACTCTAACCAGACTGCAAGAATATCAAACGGGGTTTACTTAATAAACAAGAGTGCTATACTGAAAGCAAAAGAAGAAAGTAAACCAACACAGAACTGGTGTTGCTAGTTGCCACACACTGAGGGACATACTAAGGAAAAGATCGGAGGACATATGAATTAATTGGTGCGATGGGGATCAGTGGCGGCTCATGATCATTTTTGTTGGTGGGGCCAGACAAAAACATGCGGAAGAATCATGGTTTTGGGTTAGGATATACGAGGCGCATTGAAAAGTAATGCCTCCAAATCCATAACTTTGTTAATATACATAATTTACAAATAAAACATACATTTTCAGAAAGCTTGAGATGTCCACTACACAATAGAGTCATTATTTTTCGACATAGTCACCTCCACGTTCCACACACACACGCCAACGTCGAACTAGTTGTTGCATCTCGTCGAAGAAAAAATCTGATGATTTTTCACGAAGCCATGTACGCACATCTGCTGCCACATCCTCGTCAGAAGCATATCTGTTTTCCTTGAGATGTTCCTTGAGCTTTGGGAACAGGAAAAAGTCACAAGGTGCCAAATCGGGCTATATGGTGGGTGCGCTAAAATGTCGTCAAAATTGAGACGCTCTAATGCTGCCACTGTTTGTCTACTGGTGTGTGGACGAGCATTGTCATATTGAAGGACTGCGTGTTTTCCAGGACGAACACGTAGCAGTCTTGCCCGTAGTTTCTTCATCGTTTCCACATACCGATCAGAATTGACAGTATTGCCGCGTTCCAAAAATTCTGTGTGGATTACGCCTGGCAGTCCCAAAATGGTCATCAAACTTTTCCGCTGGCGACAGTTTTGAATTTTTTGGGTGGGTGAGTTTTATGCCTGTATTCCATAGACTGGCGCTTGTTTTCAGGGTCGTAATGATGCACCCATGACTCATCGCCAGTGACATTTCTGCAGATAAAGTCATCGCCTTCTCGTTCATATCGCATCAGGTGTTCTGACACGCCTGATGTCATCAGATTTTTCTTCGGCGGGATGCAACAACTAGTTCGACGTTGGCGTGTGTGTGTGGAACGTGGAGGTGACTATGTCGAAAATAATGACTCTATTGTGTAGTGGACATCTCAAGCTTTCTGAAAATGTATGTTTCATTTGTAAATTATGTATATTAACAAAGTTATGGACTTGGAGGTATTACTTTTCAATGCGCCTCGTATTTTAGTATTTACTATTATTTGCCTATTCCCGGACTTTATCTTCCTATTACTAGAGCGTACATTGTTGTACACAGATGTATATTAATGAACGGTGATTACTGTAAACTATTTTATGATGGATAGTTAATTATTTATATTATTTTTCCATTATTTTTATTTATACTTCGGAATTAATTCGGCATTTATGCACCCAGACTAATTTTTAGCGCAATACCACTGTTTAACTGTACACTGGATTGACCGCGTAGGAATTTCCCTACTGAATGAATGAAAATTACATATGTGCTAAATAACCAGTCGAAAGAGAGATCAGAGGTCAAAGTTCACCATGTTAACAGACGGTCCAAATAGACCACATTTCTACTGGCCCTAAAAAAACATAGTGCGCTGGAAATGCGTTTAGTATACTAATGCAAGAGGAAAGACGCTGAATTTCAGACTGTATATGATATTTTAGCATTATATATTCAACTTTCAAAGCAAATAAGTATCACGTTAAAAGTAATAATTAGGAACAAATAATTTATAAAATAATAAATATACGTTGCACATTATTTTTGGGGGCAGGGCCCCACAGGCCCTTAATGACGAGCTGCCACTGATGGGGATGTTCTGTAGACTAAACCAAACTTATGGTTGGAAAGAATCCCACTGAACGAGGAATTTAGGACATAAGTAGACTAATTACTGTACTGCTGTGACTCAATATTTGCGATGTGCAATGATATGAACATTGACAGAAATAAAAGCATAGTCTGTACTATGCTCACCTCAATCGTACCATTATTATCAGTCTGCATCGGACACATAATTGGTTATTTGTTACTGAACTGACATCACAGCACTCTGGGCAAACCCATAGGTGCTAAGTCTCCCCCAACAGATGTTGAAGGGTATGCATACTGATGGTTCCTGTGGCTGGCTGGTTAAACACACTCTCTCTCTCTGCCCTCAAGATTCCAGCTCTACTTGTACAGCGTAATTCCAAACTCCTTAAATCGAGAATTAATTCAACGTAACTTTTAGTGTCCTTATCCAACAGTAGGCCACCAAGAGATGTCGGGCATAATTTTCACTTTAGTTTATATCTTGTGCCAAATAGCAACTGGATCTTCATGAGCAATTTGGGTGTTTCTGTTTTTTTTTTTTTTACATTGTAGAGTTGCCGGCCACATCATCTGGCCAGCAATGGCGGAATGTGTGAGGATCATTCAGAGTCAAGACTGTTTGATTCTGAACACGACTTTGCTAGCGCATTTCCGCCATGTTTGGTCGGGTATTTTCGGTTTCGTTTGCCGAGCTACTGAGTTAGTGCTTGAGAAAGGCTGTGAGCTATGAATGTTATATGGAATGCTTTTTGCTGTGTCAACCGTGTATTTGGTGTGGGTATTCAGAGAATGACGGACAGCAGTTATGATGAACAAGCTCAATCTGCCGTATGCTGTTATATTGCGGATGCAGAAAGCTGGATTTTGTCGTGATTGATGTTTCCTTCGACAAGAATTGCAATTCAAGTGATGAACAGTTTTGTGTTGCTACATTAGCGCTGCCATATGCATTTTATGCGGTGCAGGTTGCTTTTGTGGCGGTACGCGGCTGTTTCATTCTGGACTTAGTTCACACAGGAAACATTTCACAGTTGTTAGCATTTAGTGTGATTTTCATTGGCACAGGAACGGAGCAATTATGGGATGACCCGTTGCAGTGAAGTTGGAACCGTACTTATGAACTATCCCAACACCTCTTTATTAACCTTCATATCAAAAATTTGCCCAAGTGGTTACCAGGGCCCAAATTTGGGGTGTAAAGAATAGAACCACTATTACCTGTCACGCATGTCGTAAGAGGCGACTAAGGAGGTTTGGATGAAACCGGATGCACGTGTCCGCTAGGGAATGCTAACCTGAAACAAATACTTGCAGAAAACGGATGATCGAGGCCGTAAGGCTTATAACATGGTGCAACTACCCCTCACAATGAGGAATGGGATAACGGATTCTACAGTCGCCAATCTGCCTCGGAGATTTAGCCACGCAGTAAGAATGTCAGACCTACCATCACAAGGGTGGCCAAAACTTACTGCGGGAAGAGGTCGGCACAAATAGGGAAGCAGAAATCATAGGAATTATATCCTACAGAACTGCCCCCAGAATGCCAACTTGAGAAGAAAGAGGTGGCCCACTTACACTGGCGTCCAAGACAAACTGTATGGCGGGCTGATAATCTGAGGCAGACGGCTGCCTTTATTAGAGAATCCAAATCCCAATCTAGTGAGAACGCAGAAGAAGAAATCACATATTATTGCATAGATACACAGTAAATTTCTTTAAAATGTATCTATCCACCTATTTCTAAATGCCTTTCTGTTTTACTTAATTTTTCTGTGAAAAATTGAAATATGTACTTAAATGTTTTCAAAGAATAAATTTAGACTATTTTATCATAATATAAAACTGTCATTATGTCCATGTTTCTCAGTTATTTTTGTGAGATTTTGGACATTTTACATAAGTAGAAAAATGGCATGTATCATTCATGTTTATACTTGTTGACGCTACTTATTTAATGTGCATATATGCTTGTTTGTGTGTTGGCTATAGAATGCATGTTTATTTTTTCTAAAATTGATGCATTATTGTTTAGTTAAATGTATTTCAAACATATCATAGCAGAATCTTTTTATGTATGTTTTTCCTTTAAAAAATCAAATCAGAATTACTTGACAGTGATTACTGGGTTGTGGTAACATGCTTTATTATTACTATTATTATTGCAATCAACGCTCATCTTCATTATTATTATTACTATTGTTTGTATTATTATTGCAATCGTCACATGATGCTTGCCCTTCCACAACCATCAAATAGATGCACCCTAAGATAGAAAAAAACGCTGGACAACATTGGTCCACTGTCTTCTCTAGGTTTGGATGACTGCCTAGTAAATGCTTGACTTCTTTCTCTTGGGTTGTAACTGATAGCAAATGTTACGAGTATAGATCAGATTGCCATTTGTTCATATTTTTTAAATTGTATGTGTGTGCCCTGGTTTATTCTGTTATCTTTGATGTTTCTGACATATCCCATCTTTGGCAAATTAGGTTTTTTTACTGTAGGACTTGTCTCCCATAGTTCATGTTGGGGGGTTTCTGTGGCTAAGTAGTTACGCCTTTGTCGTGCATTACAAAGGTCATGAGTTTGAATCTGGACCGCGCATTTCTGTTCATGAGTCCATATTTTCAGAGACCCTAGGATTGTTCCAGAACTATGGAGTTCGTACTGTGTGCAATACTCTTGGCAGGTGACATGCTGTTTCTGCAGAGAGGGACTGAGTCATGTGGTATAAAACCCGGTGCAATGAAGTCAATCCTTCAGCTTTAGAGTGATGCTGATTTCCAGAAAACCATAGATTCTCCTCAGCCTTTTCCAACTTTGGGCTTACCATCAATATAGAGAAAACTGAAATAATGTACTAACCAACTCCTGACACAACCTATACTAAACTCAACACAACAGTAAACGGCCAGACACTGAGGGTGGTGGAAAGATTTGTATATCTTGGCAGTAAATTTTATAAAAATGTCCCCATTGATGATAAATAAACACCAGGATCTCCAAGTCCAGCAGCATTTTTGTCAGACTATACACTAATACCTGTCCATGAAGTAACATTAGTTTATAAATGAAGTTTAAAGCGTACAGAGATGTTATGCTTCCAGTACAGCTGTATGCTTGTGAAACTTGTAACAGCATACCAAGCAACTGAACCACTTACAGTCTGCTTAAGAAAGAGGATGAACATCAGATGAAAAAGGATAATCATGGTATTACATGGACTTAGCCATCAACCACAGTAAACGAGTTATCGATTTTCTTGGCACCACTTATACATTCAGTAGTTTGCCATCACTTTCTAAACGGTGAGGTCTATTTTTACCGTTCGCAAAAATCCATGGGAACAAATTTGCTTCCAAACTGCAAACCACGGAGTTTGAACCAGGTACCCTTGGGTTGTGATCGAGCTCACAACCGCTTAAGCTACAGACTTCCAAATCAGATGGCAAGATAAAATCTCAGATACCATAGTCTTTCACAGAGTGTGACTCTGTAGTATCTACATGATCTTTGTGCAGTCACAGACCCACTGGACAGGTCATGTAGTTTGCATGCTCCCTCTGTGGAAGAAAGAAGACTTTCAAGGACACATTCAAGATCTCAATTAAAATTGTTGATATAAACACTGACACAAGGGAGGCATCTGCACAAGACCAAACTTGCTTTACATTACTTCATCGTAGTGAAGTTTTTTGTGAGGCATCCAGAACATTAAACAAGTTAAAAATGCACTACAACATCCAACAATTTCAAACATTTGCTGCCCACATTGTCCAAGAGCCTTCTAGGGGTGCATCAGACTCTTTTGGGCATCTACACACTCTTAGACTGATACGATCCAAGTAATCTTTTTCATCTATTGGATCATTACAGTGGTCTTTATTATTTGTGATGGACAGACAACAATATTGTCATTACTTGGTTTTATAGCCCCTGGATGAGCTTTTCATCATCAGGTTAGACTGTTTGACAACTCACCGAATCGCAGTGATGATGGTCCAATCATTCAATCATTTTATTTTAGAACTGTCTTAAATGTTCTAATTCTAACACTTGGGCTTCCTGTGACTGTATTTTTTACTATGTTCCTGTGGTGTCCACTCCATTACTTGCCATGTTATAAATATTGTCAAAAGTGACAAATGATTGTCAAAATATTGAAAACAGTGTGGCATGGCACACTGGTTTCAAGTTTCTCAGTTTTCCAGCAAGTATTGGTCACAAAAAGAAATCGAGTTTGTCAAACAAGACAATTTAATATGAAAATACATAATATGTAAGACACATTTTGGTATGTGTAAACAATATACTTTATGAGTATAATTTTCTCAAGCAAATTTATACATTTATGAATAGTGACAGTAATCAACAAAACATACTGAGTTACAAACCCAGTTTCCTATTTAAATCAACGGCTTACTTTTAAGTGTGAATTTAAATGATTTAGTTTTCACAACCAATATCGCAGTATTTTCTTTATTTATTTAATAATATAATTATTTCAATAATTGTTTGAACTTCTCTAAGTCTTATCAATGAAGTTCTCGAGTATAGTCCTGCCATGGCAGCAATTCAATTTGTTGAAATTTGTTTACTAAAATGATCATTACTAAACACATTATTTGCAAGCATCTCTTTGTAATTTCTATCTTTTGTAGTTTCAGATCAGAAAGGCTATTCTTGTTTGAAAATTTGGGTTCAGTATATTTTAAGACTTAGTTTTAAGGTATACACTTTAACCTTTTCAACCTCCACAGTTGATATACTGGCTAGTGGTATTTTTTGGAAGACACAAAGCCAGTCTACTGGCCATTTCAGTAACAATTGCAAAGTAAATGCATCTGGAGGTTAAAAAGAAATTATGGCATGAAAGGGTTAATGCAACCAACATCTTTTTTTCTTTTCTCTCATCCTGTTTGCCTCACAGAGCCAGAAGAGATTTATAGAACTTACTTTGTGTGCTCTTCATAAATAGTGTTTTTTTCACCGCATCTGTTATTTCAGAGGTCCACCTTTTGTGGACGGTTTTGCTTTGTATCCACTATATAAATATATGATCACATTTTTCAATGTTGGACAAACAAATTATTTTTCTGTGTTTTGTTGAAACCGATATATTTACCATACACTTGTTTTGTTTGTTAAATGTCTGAACAGCATTATTTCGTAATGTCTTTCTAATGTCCAGATTATGAATGACAGTTTTAACCCTTTCGCTGCTACATACTTTCTGAAGGCTGAGCTTAAAATAGCTACTCTTTGTTTCTAGGTAACAAACATGAATGTACGTCTATAGCATTGACAGTAGCAATGTATAACGTGTTAACACGTCTTTAGCCCACAGAGGAGAATAATAACAGACGTGTTAACTTTTAGTGGACCAAGCGCCACGCTAAGTGGTGTTTGAAGTGGACACGTTTTTACATTCCACCACGCTAAGTGGCGTTTGGTTATCAAAACGTGAAAGCGCTTGTAAAACGTGACTTTTGCCCTGGTCCACTAAGAGTTAATGCGTCTTTAGCAGTGTATGGGAAAACGTATATATCGTCCTTAGCAGCTAAAGGGTTCAGACACTATTTGTTTTTCATGACTGGTTTTCAACCAATGGTCAGTAATCGCATACCGTAAATTAATTTTGACTGTGTGATATGCATACCTGTCAACTACGTGAGATTATGGAAAACCCATACACTAAACATATAAAACTACAAAGTTTAAAAAAAAAAGAAAGGATTCCAGAAATATGGCAGATAAAGAGTTTGCAAATAGTAAATTTTTAAAAATGCATGATATCCTTTATATAGAGTTAACTTTAATCTCTTCAGTTTGATAACAGATGCCAATTTATTTTGGCCATGACATTTACATATTTAAATTAACATGGGATATGCATTCAAAGTTATTTGTAAAGTATAACCGGATCTGCAAGGATATTAGGTGCAGGGAGCTGACTTCTGGAAAAATAATGGTGGTGGTGACTCTTCCGTCATTAAATAGACATATGCAAGCGTGATTTGAAGGCACTTGACATGAATGTTGCAGAATGAGGGGAACTTGCCATGGACAGATCCAGCTAGTGACAGACTCTGAAAACAGGTTTGAGAACTGGTGAAACTGCTGACATTAAACCTGCCAGAAGAAATCAATCAAGTGCCATGCCTGCCGGCGTAGCGATCATGTCTCTCCACAACTCTCTCTGCTTGGTGCATGTAATCAGTTCTGACGTCGATCTTGTGTCGAACCATGATGTCGGGCCATCCAACATCTTCTCCCTCTGTCTTCCACGATCTCTCCTTCCCTGAATTTTACTTGTAGTCACCAAATGATTACTACGCAAACATCTTCTCCTCTGCTATTATATGTCCAGAAGAACCTTGATTGTCAGCTTCTTATTCTTTTGATAAGGTTTCTTTGTGTGCAGACCTGATTTAAAACCTCCTCCTTTGTTTTCTTCGCTGTCCATGGAATTTTCAGCATTCTTCTGCAAAACCACATCTCTGTGGCTTCTAATGATCGTATTGATGCCAGAAGAAAACAGAAATCAAACCAACTATTGGTGCTATATTCATTATCTCTCAAGACTAAAAGGATACCACCAAACACAGATAAATCTTGGAATATCTATGTCGCCCGAGTTGTGTTTTATTGAAAAGTATATGTAGAGTTATAGTTTGTTTCTGGAATTTAGAATGGCTGTACAAAGAGCAGCTTACACTAGTGCTGTAAGCGACTGTGCAAAACACAATGAATATTAGTATTATGACTATCAGTCTAAATTGAAGCAAAATTGTATACTTATAATAAACAAGCATATATAGTGTAATTACAAAAGTCTATGCCTGTGGTTGGCTCCAAGAGTCATTGACTCATATGACTGGAAGTGGCGAAAGCCAAAAGAAAGTTAATTTCACGAGGACAGAAGTCCTGAATAAACGAAAGTGTAGAAGAACCAAAATGATCTGGAGGAGAACAGGAATTGAAAAAAATGAATCACAGCTAGAACATAATACAGAGAACAGCCAAGAACAGAAAAGAATGACATGCTTTTGTTACTGCTCTAAGCGCATCGTAAGCTAAAAAGATAGGTGCCTGTAATTTGAAGTTGATGCTGGCAGTCAGGGCAAAGACCTATTAAACAGAAAACACATATTACATAAATTCTAGTTCTTAACTATAGAGAGTGATGATATCAACATCTAATTATAGACCACACAAGAATGATGTACATCACCACAGCTAGCAGAAACTTGTATACATTTTAGGGAAACACTACTAGTTGACAAGTTTGAATATCTGTTAACTCTTTCCATGCTGAGTTATTTCCTCAATTTTGAAACAGTTAATTTAAGGAGGTAAAAAACCATCCCGACTACTCGTCAATAAATAAACACATATATATATTATTCTATACTAAATTGAAGAAAACTGGACAACCTAATAGAATAACAAGGCTAAAAAGTAGTATAAGTAAAATAGTAGAAGTAAAACTAGAAAGACTTCTTATAAGGAAGCAACTCTATAGCGCTGTGTCGCTAATGGCGTTCAACTGACTTCCGCTGTGGTGAGTGTGCGCGAAAAGAGTTAAGAAACTAAACATGTTTTCAGACATTGAAAATTGTTTTAACTATATTTAATGACCATGCTGGGTATTAGTCAAATGAGAACACCTGACAAATGTTTATTCATCTAAATATATATAATTGTCAGTCAATTATTCTATTTTATAGCTTGTGAAAATGTTATATCACATGCATTTTGTGTATCTTTATTATTAACGTCAGTAATTTTGTTTAGTCAACTCATTTTTCTTCTTATGTCTTCTTCGAACGTTCCATATTGACCACTTGTTAAACCACTCTGTGTGATCTGTATGTGATCAGAGTCTAAGAGCGATTGTACATTGTGTCAATTATGCGCCTACAAGTAGGCCAGCACATTCGATTTCTGCGACGCTATTTGTTTACCAGGGTAGCTTCCCTAGACCTCTTCCTCGGTCACCTCTTACAACATGCCTTGTAGGTCGCAGTGGTACTATTCTTTGCTTTCCTTGCGGGCCCGGCAACAGATAGGCGAGACTCGTTTGATCCTCTTCAGATTTTCCTTTTTCTCAAATACATTTTGACTTCAGATAGCCAGCTATCATCAATTGCCGTTCTAATAAAATGAATAATAAAAAAGAATTTGAAGTCATGGATTGCCTTATTGCACCGATTTCCTCATATGGCTCGGCCCACCTCTGCTGAAATGGTACACCAGTTGTTGAGAGTATTTCCTGAACTTTGTAGATCTAGGAGCAATCCCAGGGATCTCTAGAAAAGATAAATGTACTCATAAACCAAACTGTGCAGCTCAGATTCAAAGCCACAACCTTCAGAGCACAAGGTAAAGGTCTTGACCACTTCCAGCAGCTACCCTTATGGTCAGTGGATAATATGTCTGGTTAATGATCAGATGTACATGAGGTAGAATTATGAATATTTGTTTTTAAAAAGAATAAAAACTTGAATTTGCCACTTTCGTATTTACACTTGTCTGCGAACAATACTTCAATTTGTATAATGCGAGCTAGATTATTTCTGGTGGTTCTGGCTATCTGTATAACTTATTGATGAGTTATATCAGAGATCAGGGACACACTGATTCTGTTTGTTGCAGGCACATTTTGTGTGTGTTATCAACTAGGTTATTGTCTGAAACATTGTAAGGATACATTTTGTGTGTGTTATCAACTAGGTTATTGTCTGAAACATTGTAAGGATACATTTTGTGACACTGACTGGTGGTATTTGAGTGAACTACTGGCAAATACTCTGGTTCACATCTCCAAACAAGTCTCAGTATGTTGGTAGATGTTTGTATTCACATTAATTTTAAATAACAACACAGCCCAGGTGTATGTTGCCTACGAAAGATAACATTCCGAAATTGTGGAATAATTATTCTTCTGAATATATGTGTGTGTTTTGTTGTTCTGGTTTTCCTAAATATGTGCTGAAGCTGCTTTGTAATTCCAGCTTTGTTACTAATATTATTTCTCATTAAACTCACAATAATAGACACACTATAAATTGATGTTATCAAAGAAATAGCTTTATAAAGAATGTGTTTATTGTTTGGACAGTTATCACTCATTTTAGAGTGGGACTCTGAATTCTTTCAGATAGTCTTTTGTCAGTTCCGCCATATAGTTTCTCTGCGTAGTTGGTAATGGTTTTGGGTCACATTCTTTATTAAGCTGTAGTTTTCTTATTTATCAACAGGTTTTGATGAATCATATTTCATTTTTGTATATAGAAAATAAGTTAAATTCTAGGATACTTTGAGTCATTCATGATAGTTAATGTGTAGCTTAAATACTTCAAGCTTAATCATCTAGACTCAGGGATAATTTTTAGATTGAAGTTTCCCATAGATTTATTTATTGTCTTGTTTGTCATTGAGAGAATAGCCATTTTATTTACTGTGCTAATTTTCATTCTAAGATTGATTGATTGGACAATCATTTGATTGATTGGACAATCATTATTGCACTTTTGTGAATAACCATGTGTGCTCCAATCTCTTTATTACACAGAAAGATTTCCTCTGCAATTCACAAACTCTGAAACACAAGCAAAAATCCCTGATGTAATTTTGAGGGCTGAAAATTTTATAGAGATTTTTTGGGTTATTAGTATTATGTTTGCCCTGGTAGAAATTTTTCAGCTCACACTTATTGATTTTCAACTGAAAGGGGTTTCTTTACATGCTCAACTTGAAAATGTGACCTGTTTTATCACGCTTTTTTAATAAGACTAGGAACCTGGCCTCACCTACATTGAGATCAGGAATCAGTAGAAAATAGCAGATTGTGCCCCACAAAACATGAACAGAGTGCTTTGGTAGTGCGAGGTGAGCACAGTACTTCCAGCACCACAGAGACTAGGAACTCTGTCTCTAAAATCATGAATCATATATACAATCTTTACAGTCTGATCATTGTAGTCTCTAGATGTATATATATCCTTCATCCTGTTGAATATTGATCTTGAAGATTCTATTCTTCTATCATGGTTGTGCATTTCTTATTTGATGGTGTTCTGCCAGAGCTATGTGAATTCAGAAGATATGAGTATATAATGTATTTGTTTATTAGATAAAAAGTTACGTACAGTACAGTATAATGCAACATATGCTCATGTGTTATGATGTACACTAACTAACTTGAAGAATTGTGATGCTTAAAATATTAAGTTTACAGTGTAAGTTGTGTATACAATTTTTATAAACAACTTACCCATTAACACTTCCGCTGCCGCTGCCGACAAAAAATCGGCGAAAGACCAACTCCTTTTTACTACCATGATAAATTTTTGTCTCTCAATGTGATACAAATTTGGACTTTGATTCACGTGACGATGTTTATAGATCAATAGCAGATATTCTGTGGAAAGCTATATTGCGTAAAGTCTTTTGAGAAGAGGCTTATGTTTGAGCTGAATGACAAGAGAGAAAAGCGAAAGCTCAGAAGTTGTCACAGTAAAACACTTGTCAATTGACTGTCTATAAAGACGAAAAGGCCATATATATATGTATTCTTCATAATCCACAAGCTATTGCTGTAACTGCTGTTGGCATCGCTCCCCATACCTATCCACAGTATGATACGTCCCCGTTTTTCGAGGTGGGTATCCATCACCTACTCCTGTGTGTGTGTGTGTCTATATATATATATATACACACACAGGGTCTCAAGATTAAAGCAGCCCCATTGACAAATCTAAAGTTGCCAGATAATCTATCGCGTTATGTTTATGTACTATTTAAACGGGTTCTGACTAGCTCGTTTTACGTCACATTTGTTCATCGCCCCTTCCGCACTACAATTACATACCGTCACATAACCTTGACCTATACTACATCATAACTAAACCTTCTCATTTTCATTGATATATGCCAGATTGACTCCATTCACAGGCTGCTATTATCTTGAACACCCTGTATATATATATATATATATATATAGACACACACACAGGAGTAGGTGATGGATACCCACCTCAAAACGGGACGTATCATACTGTGGATAGGTATGGGGAGCGATGCCAACAGCAGTTACAGCAATAGCTTGTGGATTATGAAGAATACACTCTACATATAGACAGGTCAGTAGCTCATTCATATATGACCACTATCCGTAGTTCATTCATATATGACCACTATCCGTAGTTTAACTCTTTCCACGCTTTAAGCCGCACACTGCGCCACGGCGGAAATCCGTTGCATGCTTTAAGCCGCACACTGCGCCATAGAGTTGCTTCCTTATAAGAAGTCTTTCTAGTTTTACTTCTACTGTTTTATTTATACTACTTTTCAACCTTGTTATTCTATTGAGTTGTCCAGTTTTCTTTAATTTAGTATATAATAAGATATATATGTTTATTTATTGACGAGTAGTTGAGATCGTAATTTTAAAAAAATTTTATTTTTTTACTTCCCTTGAATTAACTGCTTAAAAATTGAGAAAATAAATGGGCGGGAAATAGTTAAAAGTCCTAAGTTTATTATTTTATTTTTAATGATTTTTTGAAATTACCACCCTGAAAACTGATTATGCCTAAAAAATAGTGTGGCAGTGAGCCAGACTTGGTTGAAAAATAGGTGACAGCGAAAGTGTTAAATCCTACACAATTTGATCAGTATTTATTGTGCAAGTTGTAATATATACATATGATCAGTAATTTGCCATTTGATCGGGTAATTGTGGTGTATGCTGCACCAGATGACAGGTGATAAAATTGTAATCATGCGCAAATTGATCATGTGATTATTTGTCATGTGAAAACATTTGTTAATAAATAGATGTACATTTTGAAATTTGTTTTATTTGTTCACTATATCAATTTAGAGAACAAATGTTTTTGTTCTGCAACAGCTTGATATTAAGAGTTGGTTATTAAAGACAAATTTATGAAGAGGAAACTGAAACCAGAGCCTAATAAGTGACCAAAAAAGAAAATTCCCTGGGGAAAATATTCATTGCTTGGTCAAATTCTTTTCTATTATGGAATCATTAATCAAGAATGGCCATAGTTTCAGCAAACATCTGATGCATGAAATGTACTAGATTTGTTTAAAATATTCTTATTGATAAAGTTGCTATGTTTTTATTTCTATGAGGGCCAGCCAAAAAAGAATGAGAAAGGATTTTTGGGGCAAGACGAGCAGACAGACGACAACAAAACAATTTTCTAAGTGAAGAACAGGCTTTGTATGATCACTGTAAAATATTTAGAGCACATATTAGCATGCACCTAGAAGTATTTAGCAAAATGTGAATCTGTGGTCAAAAATTGCATATGAAAAATTGAATTAGGATGAGCAGAGCGCTACTTTGAAATTTTGCGTCTACAAAAATCCACCAAGGGAGAATACAAAATGGTGCGGGACGGCAAAGATTTTCTTCCAGAATCAACAGCATTTTGGGTACAAAAGGTTTAACGAATGTCATGTGTAGACCACGAAGCAAGACAACGTAGGAACTCAGGGAACGACATCATGATTAACACAATCAGTGCCATTGTTTGGAAAGATCACAGAATAACACTGGATGTACCAGCGGACATGTGCCTTCACCATTGTGCATAATCCTTTACACATGAAACAAGGCTGTGCAAGATGGATGCCAAGATTGCTAACGTCTGAACAGAAGGTGTGAGTGGAGGTGTATCTGGAGCTTTAGCATCTGGTGCAGATCATGATGAGTCCAACCTGCAACCCGTTATTACTGATGACAATTGGCTTCACTACAGTCCATAGAGCAAACAGGTAAACTTAGTCTAGAAATCACCCAGTTCTTTGATTGAAAAAAGATCAAGGTTGTTAGGAAAGGTGATAGTGACTTCTTTCATTGACCCCCTCAGAATGGTTTACCAACATGATATGCCTCTGCCTACAATTGCTACTGTACAGTATTACATGACAGTTTTAAAGACTTTTGCCAAAATCACCCTTAGCTACATCCATCTGGTTGGCACAAAATCTCATTACTGTCACTGCTTTATTTAAATTTAATGCTATTTTTTATGCTACACTATGCTTGCAACACTTTATCTCCAACACTTTTGACCATTATTCAAGCTTGAACAATATCATACACCGTATCACACAATACATACTTTAGTAATGCACAACAAACTGACAATACATATTTATACACCAGTGATGGTTGCAACACAATTTAATGCCAACTATAGTTCATTACTTCTTTCTTATTCACAATCACATGTCTCTGAGCTTACTACTCATTCTGTTAATAGAAAAAAATCTGCAAGAGATTAATCTGATTCCAATTAGAGTGGCTAATTATATACTTTTTCTGCTGTTCACTTTCAAGGGAAAATCAATGTCTAGCAGAAGAGTTTTTGTAGCATCATGATGCATCATAGAACAACAGGTGTGCTGCTACTTATTCGTTCATTAAAATCTATTGCATTCTTGTAGTAGAAGCTAAATGTCTTTCTCTTCAATAAGTGACAACCTTGAAGTCATATTTGATGGCCATACATGCTGTGTTGAGATGTAACTTGTAAGTAGAAAGTTAGAAGTGAAAAGGTAAGCTGCCACAAACAATGTGATTTTTGTCAACGTGCATATCGAAAACTGATTACGTAGAACCGAATGTCATGTTCCTTGGTTAGTATTTTTAGTAGTTGATGGCACCATTGGTGATTGTAATCATTGTTGAATTGATTGCTGATAATAACGGTTGGTTGGGCAGTTTTAGTAATCATCTGAAAACGAAATGTTATTTCTGTTCAAAGACGTAGTTCAGTTACTGTTGTGCTGTGTATGTGCAGATGCAATGATGAGATTCACTTTCAAGTCACCATGTTATACTTTTTTTTTAAACCTGACCTAACCGTAGGCTTTTTTTAACCATGAGCCCACCGTTTACTTTAGCATCATGCTACTTCCGGTCTCGCAGCAAAGAAGAGCTGTTTTTAATTAAGAAACTTTGATGGTTACCGTTGTTCCATATCTGTTGGTCACTGCTGTTAGCGACTGTTGAGTATATTGACAAGTACAATAACGAGAACAACAACTACTAGCAGGTGTATGATCTGATCGTTATTCATTTTTCTGACTGGTATCTAAATGTTCACGTTGTGTGCGATAAAATGTGTTGCTCAAATTAACTGCTCCTGCAGTGACTGCTCACTCTTGATGTTTTGCCAGATAATAAGTTTCAAAACAAAGCTACAGTCAAAACCGTCAAATTAAAAGCCAAATTAATGAAAACATTTTGCTGACCACACACAAATAATCCATATAACCTTTATTTTTATGCCGGGTCATGTGGGCGTGAAAGACAATAAGCGGAAGATCGACTAACTGATGCAGCAGAACCAGAGAGTGTAAATACGTTGTGATGTTGTCAAGTTGCAAAACATTTCGTCTTTCGGCAAGCACATTCGATTTCAGACTGCACTTTGGTCCGGTTCACTCTATCTGACCCCTGTGAGTCTCCATACTGACTCCAGGGCAGCACGCATTTTTTCGACCGATAGGCGCCGTCCCAGACAATGAGACGTTATCTGTGTGACTTATTCATGAAAAGTATCCTAACCGCAGTAGTTTAGGACATGAGTCGTTATGGAGTGGGTGCATACGAGTCTCCAAGTCCAGGATAAACCTAACCGATGACCAGACGATACTATATAACCATAATCGCTGATCAGCCTATTCTGAGTTGTCATTCTGGAAAAACAACATGTTTCTCATATTATTTTTGAATTTTGCTTGTTCCTAAGAAAATATGAGTCTTCACTCTGTTACATTTTGCTGGCGTGAGTACAAAAACGCCGACCATTGGTAGAAATCGCTTTGAACATGTATTTTGACAAGACCAACTAGGTAGCAGTCAGGGCTATATTATTTCGACAGAACGGTCACATCTTATTCCAGAGACAACGGACCTATATGTAGTAGATGTAGACAGCTCTCTCTTTTTCTTTAGCATATGACGTCCTTGGCGCTTATGGCAGCAACAAATGCATGCTATTACTCTTGACATTCCTCTGTACTGTGTTCCCACCTGTGATTCATTTCTTTCAGTTCCTGTTTAACAGTTCTCATCCATGTTGCTCTGGGTCTTTCACGTATTCGTTTACCCTTTGGTATCCATCTCATTGCAGTTTTTGTGACAGTCTCCATGTGTATCATATGTCCAATCTCTATACAGTGTTTCTTTTAGATGCCAGTGTTCGTATTCTCTTGCAACTGGGTGGGGGTACTGGTACAGACAATGATCAGAGAAATCACCTTCATTTTAGTCCCTGGGCACGCAGGAGTTAGGGGTAATGAATGAGCTGATAGATTGGCTGGCTTGGCTACAATATCAGATTGAGCTGCCATGGATCGAAATGACATTAATCACGCATTGAGAGAGTCTTTCCGAACAGAGGAGTTTCAGGGCTGTGAATCCAACTCGCTGACCATATTGAGAGACACGGATGTCAATATTGATGCAGCCCGAAAAGAACGACATACGAAATATGCCAAGAGATTGCTAAATCAACATCGAACTGGCGTGTTGGACCGCTGGGATTTGCTGAGGCGGAGATCGGAGCCCCTATGGACATGTCCAGAGTGCTATGATGATAGTCCTCATATAACTGGTTTTCTTGTGGACACTGTGTATGCAGTTCTTGGTTAGAGATAGTTCTTGGCCAGAATACGCATAAGATCTTTTGAAGACAACTTGTATGGAACATGACAAGTTTGGAAATATTTTGTTTCGTCCTTCTGATCCATCTAGTAATAGTGATAGCACACAGCTGAGGTAGTGTCATCGTTAATTTTTCAATAGCGAAAGAAAATTATGCAGAATTGGATTGTTAGCCCCATGCCAAACCTCTAACCTGGAGTACCAGGACACAGACAGAAATTACTAGGAAATGGTTAGACCAACAAGTGAACTGTCAGGAATGTTTTGTTGGCGACACCGATGACTGATATAACTAACAGTCACATACGCGACCACATGGTATCTTTGCTGAAACTCGCTCTATGTTTGTCGGCCTTAAAACTTGTAGTCTCCGGAATTATAAGCCTGATGTTTTTTTTCGTCTAGAGTGCGAGCAGATCTCATAGTAGGCGCAGTTAGTTGCAATTATTACATTACTACCACATCTCGCGGGTAGCTTTCCTCTTCGATTTCTATAGCTAAACACGTAAAAACAAAGTACTATAGTTTTACAAAATACAGAAACAGTGGCGATAAACAGCAACGTTTCGACCAAAAGGCATTTATCAAGCAAACAATACAACAAGAATGACGAATTTCGAGGAACACTACAAATGGACGATTACATGTAGAAACATTCAAACCTATCTAATGAAAATCTGGGAATAAAAACAAACAACGAAATGAGTGCAACACAAAACCGGAAGTGGAAAAGAAGAGAAACAATAAACAATATAGTGGATAAATAACACATATATGGAGCAAACACACATATAGATTACAAGGCACGAGATAAGACAGTACTAAGAAGCATAGGAATGTAATGCGTTGAGTCCAAGAGGTCGCAAAGTGCCATAGATGAAAGCTAAAGGCGAGGGCGGACCGTCTCGGGTGACAGCATATGGAGGGTGACACTATGTCACCTCCAACAAAATTTTTCAGCCAGGCTAAGATGCGAAATAGTCGGAAATAGTTGTGATAAAACCACAACACAGGAACTGTGACCGTTATGACGTCACATATTTAGTTTGAATCTATAAACCGTCGAAAATATTGTCTGACGAGTACAGCTCTTTTGGTGATCATTTTCTATTTTTATATAATTTATTTGAACAATGTTCGAAATAAATGACGACACATGGCTGTCGAATATTGAATAATACGTATGAAGCATAATATCAATGGAAGCTGTCAAAAGACGACGCTTCCATTGATATTATGCTGGGCATGACAGTCCAGCAAGATGCAAGGATGTACATTTGATTAAGCAGTTGTTCTCTCATTTTTCTGATGACTACAATGACATTTATAGAATTTTCTCTTATTGAAGGACTAAAGCAGATCTTGGCAAAGTATTAAAAGAACTTTGTTAAATCTCTGAAGGACTAAAACGTTTCTATTGATGTTATCCATACGTTTAAGAGAATGTCTTTGAAGATGTCGATCTGTTTCTGTAACACACTTCAAGCTAAACTGTCATGACCCCTACAAGTCTCTGCTATTACATTCTGAACTGATTCTTTGTAGATGTTGAATGACTGCTTTTTTGGATTGACTATTTGTTTTGTGTATGATTCATTTTCTGGGTCACTAAGCATCTCCAGAGAGTAGTGAGCCTAGAGTGAGTATGTATGAATTTAGCTACACCTAACCATTCAGCAGGGTCTGTGGGTCACTGGGGTGACATTTGAACGACCGCCCGGGTGACGTTACCTGCTACGCCAGTGTGCCTAGAAGAAATAAAACGGTTCTCGGGCGAATCGACTGCGATCATCGGAGGAACTGATCGGATGGCTGGACCTGGACATCTCAGCTCCTGAATGGCCAGTATCGTTGATGGTGGCCACAGGGTCCGGCATTGGCAATATCGCGTTTGGGCGAATCGGTCACTAGCCTCTTACCGGTTTCACCAATATGGCCTTTTGCATCGTTTTCAGGTGATGGCATAGATGATATTGCGGACTAACTGAACTGTCTTGAATGACATACGTACTTGAAAAGAAGTGCGGGTCTGTATACATATGCACTGTATCAGCGCCGACGCCCTGATGTGCCAAAGTGACTCTGGATATTAGGCTTGAGGCGACTGTGTACCAACAAATCCTTGACAAATTTCGATAATCTTCTATTTCTACTAACTTATTCAAATTACAGCGATGTCAGTGTATCTGATTCTAAGCTCCGGATAACTACCTGATTTTGTTTTCACCAAACTTTGATCCCAGTTTGAATCCGTGACCGCACTTAGCAGAATTAATAGATATTTTAATTAATTTGACGTTTTATGCGACGTTATTGGCCATATTTTTTTCTCATATTTTCAAAGTGTTATCTGGCAATCCATTACCAAGACAACAAGGAGCTAAAAGAGTAAGCAGGCAGCAGCAGTTACTTCGATCGAGCATCACATTCTATCGCAAAAAACGTAAACATTTAGAATAGTTAGAAAAATGAAGAACGACCAGATCGTCCAAGTGATAGTAATTGTTATTCTCGTTATTGTAGTGATCAATATACTTAATTAACAATAGCTAACGACAAAAGTTTAACCAACAAATATGGACATCCTGCTGGATATGTGTTACAGAACTTCAGAAGTACTTTAACTGTAACAATAGGTATGTAGAAACGGCTCTTATTGCTGCAAGACCGAAATCGTGGTGATGTAAAGTGCAAAATAAACGATGCGACATCTGACTAGGTCAGGCAACGAAGTACACAATGCAGACATGAAAGTATTGAAAGCGAATCACATAATTGCATCTATCTGCACGTGCTACTGAACTACTTTTTTGAAAATATATATTTCATTATTGACATTCTCAGATAGATGACTACTGGCACTATCTCATTATCAATACTCAATAGTAAAATGAAAATCATGGTATATGCTGCACAGAACGTCGCCATCAATTACAGTAAACGAGTCGTCTATTTTCTGGCCACCACTTATAGACATAGTGTTTTGCCATTCTTTCCGAAAGGACTCCATAGTACCTTCAACTAAATACACAAAAAACACGACATGCAAGTGTAATTGATCAGTTTTTGATTTGCAAGTAAAAAGAGATGACTATCTTGACAGGTTGATTTTTGATTTGTCAATTGAGTTCTGCATACATCCTACTAACAACAGCAAAGCAGAAAACTGTTTTGTCTATCAAAGATGATTTCAAGTTTGTCACTTATCAAAGAAAAAGAAATTTAGCTTCTACTACAAGGATGCAATAGATTTTGATGAACGAATAAGTCACGGCTGACCTCCTGCTGCCCTTTATAATGCACTAATTTGATGCCAGAAATAACTCATCAGCCAGTTATTGATTTGCCTTGAAAGTGGAACAGCAGAAAAAGCTTGAACTTTGGTACCATATAAAGATTCATACATATTAGAAGTTCAAAATAACTGGAGTCTGATGAATATATGCTTGCATAATGGTTTTTATTAACTGAGTGAGAAGCTGTAGCTCTCCCCACAAAAATATTATAAATAAGAAAGGAGTAATGAACTATACTTTGCATTAAATTGTGTTGCAACCATCACTACACTGTATTACTAGTCTTGTATAAATCTGTATTGTCAGTTTGTTGTGCATTACTAAAGTGTGTATTGTGCTACGGTGCATGACATTGTTTAAGTAGGATTATAATGGTTTATAAGTTTTTCACAGAGGACGGAAAACTTGATAGAGAAATAGAGACAAGATGCCAAAAAGCAAATGCAGTGACCTTCCAGATGGCACCATTACTACAATACCCAAAGATCAAGATGGAAGTAAAAAAACAGATGATAAAAGTATTTTTCTACCAACTGTATGTTACCAGTGCAAACGCGTTTCCTGACAGCAACACACCACAGAAAGCTTACCACATGTGAAATGAAATGCTTGAGAAGGCAGTGGGGTCACCAGGAAAGATAGATTATGAAAACGAGGACATCAGAAGCAGAGTGGGCATAACTTCATGCAGCGAATACATCAAAAGACAACAAATGCAGTGGCTCCGACATTAATGAGAATGGAATACAACCAACTACCAATAACAGCATACAGTAAAAAGAGATCAAGTACTAGAGCCAAGGGAAGACCAAGCAAAAGATGGATAGACAATACAAGACCACAATAAATAAACACAGATATAACACAAGGGCGACTCATCTGGCCCTGGAACGCAAATTAAAGCTCCCACCCCTACGCTTAACGGAAGAGTGGACAACCAATTTTCATCACCCACCTGAGGAAAGGCAATAGAAAATAATGGTTTCAAAGAGTGTTAGTGATATTAGTGTTGTCAATGGATAGAGCTGATATTTTGAACGCCCTCATAAAGTGGCAGCAAAGATTTTCATTTAAACCAATCCACGTCAACTACTAGATTGCAGGAGCTGGGTTTGAAGATTGGGGTAGCAAGAAAAGAACAGCGTAACAGGTATATGAGTAGGGTCATCAATCAAACTGGAACCGTTAGTCGCTGGATGCTGTTGGAGATATTGTGAAGGAGATCAGAGCCCCTATGGACATGTCCGGAGTGCAATTAAGATATTCGAAACTGAACTGAACAGTGTTGCAAGCATAGTGTAACGTCAACTGTCACGGACAAAGTAGTGATCAACTGTTAAGGTGATCCACATTGGCATTCCAAATAGTGAAGGACAAATCAATGAGGTTGTGCCCTCTTTTGAACACATAACAAAAACAGTCCATTGCCTCCCTTCGAAGAAAATACAGAATCTACCAGTCACAATATTTCTGTACTTTCCTGTGAAGTCAACATAAAATAGATCATTCACAATATAGGTATAAAAACAGCACAAGTCTATAAATAGGAGTTTTAAAAAAAATCTCAAGATGCATGCACTTCTCATGTATCATTTAATATTTACTATAACTGATTCCCTGACCTAAGATACAAACCAAACAATATACTATTAAAAAAAAATATAATAGATACTTCCCAATGGATTGATATTTTTAGTTATTTTTCAAAGTTTTACTGACTGACCTTTATCACCATTTTTTTTTACTGCAACATCTCATGAAATGTCAAATCTTCATTTAATTTTCTCGAATCCTGCTTTGCATCACAGCGTCAGGATAAGCAGAGATTCGCCCGAGTGGTTACCGGGGCCCAAATTTGGGGTGTAAAGAATAGAACCACTGCTACCTGCCATGCATGTCGTAAGAGGCGACTAAGGAGATTTGGCTGAAATCGGATGCAAGTGTCCTAAACGTATAGTGGTCTATGCGCTTAGGGGCTACCAAACCAATGTGCAACGTATACACGTTCTTGGCAAAGATCAAACATATCACAAAGAGTGATTAAAATTGGTGTAAAGAACGAACGCAAAGAAGAAGCAGAGATTTATAGAATGGGCTTTTGTGTGAGCTTCATAAAGTATTTTTCACTGCCTTTATTATTTATGAGGTCCACCTTTTGTGTAGATGGACGTTTACTTTGTATCCACTGTATCGGAGTAGCATTAATGTCAAATCTATGGCAGTGAAAATGAGAGTAAATCTTTCCTTAATATTCTACAATTAAACTTGTGGTTCAAGAAAAAAGTTTGAACTGTCCAAACTATCATTTAATAATTAACTAAAATTACATTTTTCTTCCTCTTTTGTGTTTAAATCTGTGACATCGTAAAATCTTCAGACCTGACAGCATGGAAAGTACATTGCCTTTTCCCAGGTTGAAATTCCAACTCTACAACTTCTGCCTTATATGACCAGATCTGGCATTATGGGCCATTGTAAACTGGGTGGTCATGTAGTATATGTTTAGTTATCTGGACTCGGGCTCCATGGGAGAATTCATGTGTGTACAACATTCCAAGCTGGGAGAGATGATCTTACACCTTCCCCCATTTTCTCCATTTCATTTGCCATTTTGGATACTGATCATGGACCTCCACAAATTCTTATTGATATTTAGTGCAGTTAGTGACTTTCTTTCATGCACTGATCTTAAGCTTTTAAGTCATTTTTTTGTCCCTCTAATTTCACTCTACATTACTTTTGTTTTAACTAATCATCATCAGGTGCCGTCTCCGCATTGAAGGTTGGCTGCAATGAATCTCCAGCATCCTCTGTCTTTCGCCTTGGTGTTGCACTCTGCTAGACTATATCCTGTCCATTTCTTTAAATTTCCGTCCCACTTATCTCTCGGTCTTCCTCTTGTACTAATATATTAACTAACTAATAGATATGGTAAATTACATAATAAACACATATATTTGCATTTAATAAAGTAATACTGATCCTCCCATTCAGAATAAAATGTGTAGTTCTGTTACCATTTAGCGATGCTTTTAAATGACAATGATAATAATTGATACAACACTTCCATAGCTAGTACAGATTAATCTATAATATCAATTTTGAATAAATGTGATCACTGATACATAAAAAACACACTGTTCCAGCTCTGAACTAAAACTGGCTGCTTCCCTCTGGATGTTAAAATGTGGTGGCCCACTTTTAAAGCAGAGTCGGCTCAGATGTGTTTTTTGTTTGAATGAATGAGCTGAGACGCTGGCACTTTCTCCAAAGAAAAAGCAAAGGGCGCAGGAAGGCAGTGTTTATCAGAGTGCTTTAAAAAACAACTAAAATAAACTATTATTTAGAGATACTTTCCTTATTGAAAATCTGATTCTTCTTCGAACACTTGTCAACCACTCTGTGTGATTTGTATGTGATCTGAGCCCAAGAGCGATTATACGTTATGCCAGTTATGCGCCTACAAGTAGGCCAGCACATCTGATTTCTGCGCTGTTTTTTATTTACTAGGGTAGTATCCCTAGGGCCTACATCAGTCGCCTCTTAGACATGCATTGTAGGTCGCAGTGGTACTATTCTTTGCTTCCTATGGCCGCGGCACCACACGGGCGGAAAATCTGATTTACATTGAAGCCAGCAGAGTAAGAAAGGTCACCAAGAAAGTATAATATATGCACTATGTTGCATGTGTACGCCACATTGGATTGTAATGCACTAGAGCTTCATGCTGCTCTTTATCCTTCATCTTGACTTCCTCCAAAGTTTTAGTGCAGTCTATAAAGCATGAGTGTTTACTGTTGTTTTTAAAATATAAAAATAGAATCAATTTCTGCACATTCAGGTGTCCCTATAAGTGCTCAGTCTCTTTCAACAAGCTTATCAATAGAGTTACCAGGTTAAGAAATAAGATAGTTTTAATAGATCATATTTTTCCGGTAGAGATGACATGCATGAAGGATGTGTTTTACAGTCTTTGGGCTCAGTCCCCAGATGTACACATTCAGGGTTAGCTACAGCCTGCCTAAACCAGAATGAGATTACAATGTTTCAGCTATATTCAGTATGAACTCCAGACAAGACTCCAGACCCACTCTATTTCATTGATTTAAACATAAGGAAAGCACCAATCACCTTCATTTTTGTCCCTGGGCATGCAGGAGTCAGGGGTACTGAACATGTTGATAGACTGGCTGGCATGGCTACAATATCAGAGAGCTGCAATGGACCGAAATTATATTCTTAACGCATTGAATATTTCCGAACAGAGGAGTTTCAAGTTTGTAAACTCCAGCCGCTGACCAGATTGAGAGAGGGGTGCCGATATTGGTGCAACCCGAAAAGACGGCATACCAAACATGCAAAAAGATTGATTAATCAACATGTAACTGGCGTGTTGGATTTGTTGAGGTGGAGATTGGAACACCTATGGACATGTCCAGGGTGCTATGATTATAGTCCTCATATAACTGATAAGGAAAACACTTTGTTCACAGCAATATCTTTATCAAGTGTTTAGTAATATTATTTTTTAACTAAACTTTATAGTTTCTTACAAACACATATCTGTCACATTCATATCAAATTGAATAAAACTGACAATCTTTTTGACAGTATAATTTATTTTTTGTTTTAAGAAATATAAAAAAAGCATGACATTAAAATAAAATTTTACTCACACATGCTATGACATTTAGCAATATCAGCAAGAGAAGACATGGTCATATACCGATCCATCAGCATGCCAGTTCTTGATTTATGGATGGGAGTCATGGGTTATAAAAAGAGCTTACAAATGCCAACTTCACACTTTAGAAATGAGATATTATAAAGAAGAGAAAAGCTTTGCAACCACACAATAGTTCAAGGTTTTGAAGTTTAACTCCTGCAGACTAGAATGTGATAGGCTTGCAGGTATGGTTGCTGTAAAATATGGGTGAGCAATGGACCAGGCTGATATAATAATTTCCTAAGGAAGAGAGGACATGTAAATGATTCAAGTAATAGTGGTGAATCTGCAACACTAACCAGACTGCAAAATTCTAATTCAAATGTGGTGTAGCTAGACAAGAGTACTATGCTGGTAGTCAATGAAAAATAGTAAACCAACAAAGAACCGGTGTCACTGGTCGCCACATCCTTCGAGGCATACTGAGGAGATCAGAGCACTTATGGACTAATTGGTTCGACGTGCAGTGATGATGATCGACGACTAAACTAAACTGTAAAAATTCCAATTACGATGGTTCTATCCTCTCTGCACAATAGGAGAGGACTGATTACCATAACAAGCATATGAGGCCAAAAATAAGGGATTTAGACACTCAGGAATATCCAGATGTTTGTGGAATTGCGTCAAACAGCACCTGAAGTAACAATGAGCTGGAACTGAACCAGAAGAGAGACAGCCTATAAGATCATATGGCGTTGTCTCTGAAGACATCAACACTCTAGGGTAGAAGTCTAAGCAAATAAAAAGATAGCTTAGTAAAACACAATGAAAATTTTAAGATATTGTAGATACATAAAAAAATAAAGTATTATTCATATTTAAGTTATAAAATGCAAATATTTTATCCCATTGATGGTCAAAGACTTTCTATGCAACAACAATGTATTGCTCCGTGCACATGTATTGGTCAGGTCTACACAGTGTGTTCTGTACCCGGCTCTACATGCAGCAGTGTTGCGGTAGGCTAGTATTTTTCAGGAAGGGCGAAAAGTAAAAAAATTAAGTCGCTTGCTGATCCAGGATAACCTCTATATATAAAATCTGATGAAAGGAACATTCAAAAATAATGAACAGAACAATGTGCAACATAAGTCACTGTGTTTCCTGAATGAAGTATATCCATAAGATCTCTGGACCCAGACATACAAAGAAAGGTTAGGAAAAAATGCAGTAAAGAATGGAGGAACAGAAGTGTACATAGAACACCCACAAGATCTCTGGGTCTGGATGCACAGATAGATAAGCAGAAACCTCAGCAAAGAATGGAAGAGCAGGAGTGTACATAGAATACCCAAACAATGTTAGAGATGTGATCTGTACCACATTCTATCATAATAGGGGAAATTCTATCATAAATAGGATGCAGAAATCCAGGCAATTGAGGTGGCAAGTGATAAACTGTTGAGTACCAACCTTGATCAATAACCTGTGGTATTTTTTTAACAGATGTAGAATCAGCACTCCAAACACTTCTGTCCAGAATAGTACCTTGTCTACAGGCTTTACTGTCTGAACTGTGCAACCAGCGTACGGTTGTCATGCAGTGGATACTGTCTCACTGTGGAATACTAGGAAATGAGACAGCAGATCGACTGGCCGAAGAAAGCGTTGCAGGAGTGCAGCTGAATGTAACGGTTACATATCATCAGAAGAAAAGGATGATAAGTAAATCAATCAGAAAGCTACCAATACTAACACAGGATGACTACCAAACAATGAGCAGATTGAAACAAGTTGTCATTCTGCGCCTCAGAACATTACACAAGACTCAGCAACAACATGTATACAAAATTCAAGATTAGCAATTCAGTCATCAGTACATGTGGACAGGTATCCCGGACTGCAGGGCACATCGAGAAAGCACGATCTAGAAAGACATCTTTTCTAGGGAAGTAAATTTGCCAATGGCAAAAAACGATTTTTAGTAAAACTAAAAAAAGTGCTGCCATAGATATTACATAGTATTAGCAAACTTAGAACACATGTGTACACCATTGTAAGATTGTTAATATGGTTATATATTCACATCATTAGATAAATATTTGCAAGTACAAGTTCAAACAAAACATCAAATAGAAGCTTGTTCAATTTGATAACAGGATTTTACTAACTTTTTATTTGAAAACAAAATATTTTGATGAAACTGAATAGCTGCAGGAATAAATGAATTCACCCAGGAGTATGACACATAAATTTGTCCAGTTCTTTATTGACTTCACCAGCATCAACCTGACCACTTCAGTTTGATAACTTGTTCTACATTACTCTGACTCTCCGGCTGTTGTTGAATTGATAAGTATTCTTGAGCAGTCTCTTATTTCCTGCGACTCACGTATACCAATCATATATAGGAGACTGGTTCTCTTTAATGACTTTGTTGGCCTGAAATATACCGATATAGCTAACATGGATCATAATTAAATAACTGAAAATAATCAAATACTTTTTTATACATAAAGTACAAGTAACAGTAAAAATTCACTAAGTATACTCATTTTTATGATTTCGTTAAATGTTCACTAAGTCTCCAAAGCTCTCTTGCTGTTTCATTATCTAATGCATTTGGAGGAAATGAGCAGCTTTTAAAATTCTTGTCAATGTAGATTCCAGACTGTCCTTTCAGCGTCTCAGCTACACTGCAGTAAACTACAGTTTGACAGCCTTCTTCAGAATCACGCATACCTAGGAGAATTGCAAGAGCTCCAAGTGTCTTCATTATAAAATTTGATACAACATGCCTCCCTAAGTTTGTTATGACCATACCTGGATGCAGGGAAATTACACCAACACCTGTGTCTTTCAACATTACGCTCAACTCACGAGCAAACAAAAGGTTTGCAAGTTTACTGTCCGAATAAGCCTTTTGTTTATTGTAATTTTGTTCACTATGTATGTCATTAAAATTAATGATACCTCTTTTGCTAAGACTAGAGGACACAATCACAATTCTGCTAGGAGAAGATGCCGTGATGCGCTCTAGAAGAAGTGAAGTTAATAAAAAGTGTCCAAAATGATTTACTCCCATTTGCATCTCAAAACCATCTTCTGTTTTCCTATAAGGACATTGAAATACACCAGCATTATTGATAAGAACGTCAATAACTGGCTCTTCCAAAAGGATATCCTTGCAAAAAAGACGGATTGAACTCAATGACGACAAATCCAACTCCTTAGCTATGACCTCACTATTACCAGTCGATGCCTGGATTTGACAAACAGTATCTTTAGCGGATTGCATATTTCGACAGGCTAAAATCACTCTAGCTTTTCTTCTTGCCAGATCAAATGCTGCAGCTTTACCAATTCCGCTATTAGCACCAGTAATAATAACTGTTTTTCCATGCATTTGTGTTTTACTTTGAAACATCCTACTGTGTCTCAATAATCTTCGCAGAACTGCGGTAGTTATAGCAATTCCTACAAAGATAAATATTTTCCAAGAAGCCATCTCCTTGCTTGGGTGTTTACATCAACAAAGTTAATAATATTCGATAGTGGCGAGTGCTGTCCCATTGTGTGCAACGTAAAAAGTATTTAAAACTATAACAGAATAATACAAACTTCCAAATATTTTTACAGTATATATATATATATAATATGAACTGCAGTAAAACTATTTATTGTAAACACGTCACATTGTCTAAGTCATGTAGTTTTACAATGACAAAACAATGAAATAATTACAGCTTTATGATATTTGTTTCTCAGCTTTATCAAGCAAACGAACAAACAGGACTGACAAATTAAAATGAAACACAAATGGACGACCAAATACAAACGTATCTAAGGAAAATCTGGAATAAAAACGAATAACGAAATAAATGTAACACAAAAAACACACATAAAAACTAGAAATAGAAAGGAAAAGAAACAATGAAACATCTAGTAAATATATAACTTGAATACATGCAACATATACCCATTTAGATTACAAAGCATGGGAAGAGAAAGTACTAAGAAGCATAAGAATGGAATATAACATGAATACATGCAACATATACCCATATAGATTACAAAGCATGGGAAGAGAAAGTACTAAGAAGCATAAGAATGCAATACGTTGAGCCCGCGTGGTCGCAAGGTACCATACAAAAAAATCAACCGATTCTCCAGAGCAAATCGACTGCGATCATCCGAGAACATGATCGGATGGCTGTGACCTGGACATCGTGAGCACCTAAATGGCCAGTATCATTGAAATGGGTGGCTACAGGGGTCACAGAGCATTGGCATATGTCGCGTAAGTGTTGGGCGAATCGGTCATAAATATTTTTACATGACTCTTAGTCATAAGAAGTCATAACCAATGCTAAAATAAATATTGTTACATAGCTCTCGAAAGCATTTTTGTTTTAGCTCATGCTAATGCTTTTCAATTCTGAGAAGTTATATTTTTTGGTAATAAAATAAGTTTTAAGCTCTTAGTTGATATTTGGTTTCTCATTTCTAGTTTGATGGCGAATAATAATTAATAATAATTATCGTATCTAAATACCTAGATCATATCGTAATCCCCAATCTCTGATTTTATAGAATGGTCAAGAATTTACAGAATATGTTTACTTGTTTTAATGTGCAGTAAGTAAAAATAAATCTTATACTTTAAGATTCCATGAAAAAAGAGACTAAAATGATGGCAACGACGTATATGCTTTTGAAGAGTATGCGTTACAGAAGAATGATGAGAATCCCATGGACTCCTAAAATCACTAATGTTGAGGTGCTGAATGAGATCAAGACACAGAGAAAGCTTATCATCAATATAAGAAAGAAGCAGTCATCATTTTTCGGGCATGTGATGAGGAGGGAGGTTTAGAACACATCGTGACAACCGGTAAAATCGAGGGTAGACGAGACAGGGAAGACAGAGAGAGGAGAAATGTTGGATAGCCTGACTTCCTGACACAGTAGAGCGTCAACACCTGAGATGATAGCAAACACCAACGACATAAATTTGTGGAGATCCATGATCGCCTACGCCAGCCGGCACGGCACCTACTGATGATGATATGTGTTACAGAAGAGTCCTTCGTATGGTATACCATGGTCAGAGAAGAGAGCACACAATATATATATATATATATTTATTCCTATATATATATATATCAGTTATATATAACTGATAACTGAATATATATATATGATATATATATATATATATATATATATATATATATATATATATATATATTATAAGAATTAAAATCAAAGAAAACTGGCTGATGCTACAAATAAGTGAGAAAATTGAAGTATTTTGTTAAAAAGGCACGAAGGGTTGGAGAAGATCAATATGGAATGAATCATCAGTGGCGTATCCTGATAATGCGAGATAGATGTGCTGCTACTTACAATGAATAGGTGCCCATCCTATTTAACCCGTTTTCACTTTTAATTGAAAAGCCAACTATATTCGATTGGTTATTGGTTACTAAACTGACGTCATTGCACTCCGGCAGACCTATAGGGGCTCAGTCTCCCCCAACAGATATCGAAGAGTATGCATATTGATGGTTCCGTGGCTCGCTGATTAAACACACCTCTCACTCTGCCCCTCAGGCATCCAGTTCGACTTGTACAAGGGGTAACTCCAAACTGCCTAAATCGCTTGATCGAATCAACATCGATTTTAGTGTCCTCATCCAACAAACAGTCGCGAAGAGACCGAAGAACATCCCCCTTATTCATTTTCAACTCCCCAACAATCGATGCTGTTGATGCAAGCCTGTCCGTTCTATCATTACCGTAAACATCCGCATGCCCAGGACAGTATATGCACGTAAGCCTCTAGAGGTTAGAAACTTATATAGACAGCATCCTCTCATACCGAAACATGCCCTTCGATTACATATTTGATTACACACCAATAGTTATTGAACTGGGAAAAACATATTTTTTAAATAGTACATATTTCCGCTTACATGATTCACTTGAAGATCAGATCCATTCTTTTTTCCTTTTGCAAAAACTTCTCTGTGACGGCATCGTAAAATATATTCTTCATTCTAATCTTGCTCAAAAGTTCATATTCAATAGACAAAAGCTCGCCCATGTGTTGTCAGGGATTCATGGGGAGCAGAGGATAGTAACATTGTGACCTACAAGGCACGTTGTAAGAGGCGACTGCGGTAGGGGCCTAAGTAAGCTACACTTGTAAATAAAAAGCGTCGCAGAAATCGGATGTGCTGACCTACTTGTAGACGCATAACTGATACAACGTACAATCACTCTTAGGCTCAGATCACATACAACTCATAAAGAGTGGTTTAACAAGTGGTCGTTATGGAGCGTTTGAAGAAAAAGACTAAAGGCTAAGATTGAAGAGTCTATATTGACAGTGTGTAGTTCTGCAGCAACTGTGGATTCGTTTTAATGCTGAAAACGACATTTCGACAGACGCAGTAGTTGCTGAAATAGTCACGATCGATTCTGTCAGTTAAAACACTTTTTTAAAACTTGAACTGAGATCATTTTCAACTAAAAGTTACAGTAAGTCATGAACTGACTTATTGTAGAACTCCGAACAATAGAGTACAAATTCAGTTTTCAATCTTAAGTAGTCGAACATTACAACAAAAACGTCTTATAAACACCAAGTACCTTTATTGTTAGTGTTGGTTTCTCCGCACGCATTTGCTATTTAAAACCACAACCTGTCCACAAATCTCTCCCCTCACTTGCTTCACACAACGTCATAGTTCGCGTTAGAACCGAGAGACCAGCACACGTAGGGCGGAAACAACCGAGGGATGCTCGGAGAACAAGGGTCGTAACTCCTAATTATTAACATATCGGAATGCGCGTCCATAGATACTTTCATTGCTCAGTGGCATCAATTCAATAATAGACAGCTATTATAGCTACTCTATAAATATTTTCTAGTAAATATTGTTGTCAATACTTAACAGAATAATTTTTCTTCTGGCCTGGCATAGCGGCGTGTTGCACGCCTAGCCCACATGGAGACTATGTCCCTGGGAAGCATCTCTGCAAAGAGAAGAGGAAGACCACAGAGAAGCTGGATTCAGAACCTGCCTGATGACTTAAACATGGCGGTTGCAGTAGCGGAACATTTGATCTATGAGAAAGAGAAATTCCGAAGGGCTGATAGGGTTCTGCTCAGGACAAGCTATTTGATGATGATGAGTTTATATTCGCATTCGCCAGAGTGGTTACCGGCGCCCAAATTTAGGGTGTAAAGAATAGAACCACTGTTACCTGCCACGCATGTCGTAAGAGGTGACTAAGGAGGTTTGGATGAAATCGGATGCACATGTCCTAAACGTATGGAAATCTATGAGTTTAGGGGCCTACCAAACCAATGTGCAACGTATACACGTTCTAGGCAAAGATCAAACATATCACAAAGACTGATTAAAATTGGTCGTAAAGAACGAACGCAAAGAAAAAGAAGATATTTGCATTGTTTATGGCTCTAACTCAAATCAAAATCACGGGAAGTAATATATACTAATATTGCACCTGAAACAAAACAATTAACAGTCATGGAGATTGCAACGTGTTCAGAGGTTCTGCCGGAAACAAAGAAAGTAATGGATAGAAATAAAGTAACTGAATCAGATGTGTGACCTTATTCAAAGTTTCCACCAGATAGTTCTAATGTTTAAATACTTCCGCAATGCCTAATCAATTCCAGAAAATACACCTACTAATTATTTTCGAACATTATATGGCCCTTTTCATCTTTACAGACGGTCAATAGGCAAGTGTTTTACTGTGACAACTTCTGAGTTTTCGCTTTTCTCTCTTGTTGTTCAGCTCGTACATAAGTCTCTTCTCAAAAGACTCTGCGCCCTTCCGTAATTTGGCTTTCCACACAACTCTGCCATCAGCTAGTCCCTCCCATGTGCTGGGATCTATAGAAAAGTTTTTCATTGAGGTTTTGCAGACATCTTTATATCTGAGCAGTAGTCTGCCCTGGTGCCTCTTCCTCCGAAAGTTCACAGAACAACATTTGTTTGGTATGCGATAAGTTTCCATTCTTCTCACATGTCCCAACCATCTTAGTCGTCTAATGCTGAGCATGCCCATGATGGAAGGCAGATTTGCACGTTGCAGTACTTCAGAGTTGGTTATCTTGTCGTACCACCTGATGTTCATAATCTTGAGGAGACATCGAAGATGAAAGATGTTAAGTCTCCTCTCGTCTTGAGTAGGCTGTCCATGTTTCTGAGCCATATAGTAAAGAACTAATTACACAGGCTCGATATATTTGAGTCTTCGTCTGCAATGTCAATTTTTGTTGTCCCACGCTCGCTTTGATAGTATGCCGAATGTAGTACCCGCACTCCCTATACGAGCGTTGATTTCTTCGTCAAGAGAAAGGCTGGCAGTGACCGTGGACCCAAGATAGCAGAATTTTTGCACTGGTGTTAGATGGTTGCCATTTAAAGTGATATTTGATGTCTTACCTCCCTGACATAATACAACTGTTTTGGAGACACTTATTGTTAGAGAAAAGAGGTCGCATGCCTTTGACAAATTATTAATTAGACATTGCAGTGTAGTCTCACTGTGGGCGACTAAGGCAGCATCGTCAGCGAAAAGGAGGTCCTGAGAAGTATTTCCGTCGTTCTCTGTAACTGTTGTTTCCGTGTTGTGCTCGAGCGAAAGAAAGATGAAGTGTCGTCTCTCTTTGTGCTTAGCCTGGGCAGCTGATATGGAGAATGTGACTTGCCCATTTTGCACAAACCCCCTCTCTACCCTACTGTTTTTCCAAAGGAAAGACAAAGTCTATACGTTTGGAATCCAGCAGGGTTTGCAGAAGATGCCAGAAGATGGCAAGGAATACACACTTAACCATCAACTGCCTTAGGTCCCTCCTCCGGATTTTTGGTCAAGGTTTACTCCTCTAGCCCTTTGCATTACCGTGCTGACCCACAAGGCAGTGGGGATTTTTGTTGATCAGGGTTTACTCCCCTAGCCTTTGGCTCTCCCGAGCCCCTCTCCACAAGGCAGTGTGTGTAGCAATTTCGAACATTACATACACGACAACCCACGATAGCGTAGTGGTTAGTTCAAAAAAGATGGTTAGATGGTATATCAGACTCCTGTCAAAAGAAAAAATAAATTTCACCCAAGTCAAAAGAGCAGAGCTCCGCTCGCAGGGAACTACTACTGCCTTGTAGTTAGATTGGGAACAATCAAAGTCTAGCGGAGCAAACCGTACACAAAATTGGACGGAAGGCAAACCAGGTAGTCCAAAAAAATAAGACAGGTAACATGGGCAGATGACGCTTAACAACCCGGGAGGAAAGGTTGTTAAAGGGTCGCTGCTCTAAAAGAAAATAGCAACCTGTTGCCTTGCAGGTAGGCTGGGGACAGCCAAAGGCTGACGGAAAGCGAACCCAGTAAACGTTGGCTGAAGTATAAGCATCAGAACTCCAAATGGCGCTGAATGATGTGACGTAAAATAACGTTATTGGCCAAGGCTGTTTATTTATCACAATAAGAATGATCAAAATGGCCAAAAAGAACGGTCGCTAGAGAGAGAGAGAGAGAGAAGAAGAGAAAGAGAGAAGACAAAAACATAAGAACAGACACTGGCAAAACCCAGTGGACGACAAAAGAAAGTGAAGACTAAATGAAGCAGCTATCATATGTACACCTACATACAATAAGCAGATATATTTTTATATTGTAGGCAACACTGATAAACATTGAAGTGCACATCACAACAAAAAGGTTATTAAATTGATAACAAAAGAGCAAAATCAGAGTTTCACTATCACATATTTTAATTTCAAGTATAGAACAGCATGTCTAATGTTTTCTTTGTTTCACAATGTTTAAGCTTTCTTTATCAACGTTCTTGATATACATGTATTTTTTGTTCAGGCACTTTTTTCAGGAGCGTCTCCAACATCAAGGAATGTTCATATTTTGATTATATTATTAAGAGTTCCTGCAAAATTTATATAAATAATTCTTAAAGTACTTCACAGTTATGTAATAGGATATGTAAACAGTTGATGAATGGTGATTTGCGTTGAAATTACTGTTTACACACATTCAGGATAAAAGCAAACTGGGGAGTGTTGTTACTACCATCAGCTTAACGGGAAGTAATTATAAAATGAATATCCACAATAGGTTGAATGTTCAATGTGATTGCTTGAAATATTAATTGCTTATGATGTAGAGATTGTCAGTACCGTTGTGAGTGCCTGTAGTGTAAGCATATTTGAGAAGGCTGCTCATTTCGTGGAACATATTCAGCGGCATAAGTAAACCATTGTCAGAATTGCTAACCTCATTTTCCATTTCTGTGTTGGGTGCTTTATCGCTTGCTGCATACTTTTAATTGTCTTAGGTTTGATAATTACCATGAGGTATGATTATTTCCGGACCATGTTTTATTATTTCTGTTGAATAAGTTTGATTGCAACAACTAAAAGGACAGTAATTATTAATATATCGATTATATCGCCATTAGACATTGTTTCGTTTAAACAATGTGTATAGTTTCTACAGGTCAGCAGCAGTGGTCCTGTCTAAAATTCATATAACCACTGAGCGTTAAGTTTTTAAAAATATGTATTTTGTTTGCGATGTTCTGACCTTCTCAGACACAACTGTTGAAAGTTCTTCCTTCCGGAAGTGTAACTCTCCTTTCTTTTGCCGTGGAAAAGATGCTTCTTAAAAATTGTATTCTCATGAACTTATTTGCACACATCTTACTGAAGCTATTCAACCTGTCATTTACTTTCATTACTCGTTACTATCACTTATTGGTATGAAGTATCTTTCTAAACTTTAAATTTAAAAAGAAAATAGCGGAGTATGCTTTATATTTCACTTCTCATTCGGGGCTTAAAAATATAATTATATATATTACTTATAGTTTTCAACGCACACATTGACCAGAGATTACTTGTCCCTCTGTTTCATAAAATTGTTATGTCCGTGGTATATTACGAACTTGGCACCCTCACGATACCAAAATCACAATGTGAACGACTCAAACGTATTCAGAATGAATGCATACGTATAGTCCTTGGTTGCATTAAAGATACTCCTATTATAAAGGCGAGATATACGTTTGGCCTTCTGTCACTGCGCTCCCGTCATGCAATCGCCCAAGCCAAAGCATATTTTCGGGCTACTGTGGATAAGATGCACCAACTGCACAAGAGCACGAATGACGTCGTTAAGGTCACGAAGATCAAGCTTGGCATGTCGTAGTTGGCTCAGAGAACAATTAGTCAGGTGAACAAAGCCACATCCCTGGCAAAAGTGAAAGAATGGATCGCAATAGATGTTAGCATGACCAACTACTGCAACGTTATCATGAAAAATGCGACAACATGAAAGCGGAACTGTTCAGAAGCTGTCACATACAGGAATGGGACAACATGAAAGCTGAACTGTTCAGAAGATGCCACATACAGGCATGGGGCAAGATGAAAGTGGAACTGTTCAGAAGCTGTCACATACAGGCAGACTACATCCTTCCCGCTAACATGGGTGACTAATTAAAGGGACATGGGATAATATTACGTTTGCTTATGATGTTGACGAGGGTTTAAGTCCAGCTACAGACTATGACTGTGGTAATCGACTTGGAAGAGTAAGTAGACTCTATGGCTATGAATCTCTCTTTATTAAAATAATATGAGTTACCAATCCGTGGAGAACTACCATAATAGATGGACCTTTGAATGGAGAAGACCATTGACCTGTCACAGTATGCGGGCTACCAAGTGAGAAGAAACATTATCGGCGCATTTTAGTTTACAAGTGACATTCGTTTTTTTATAGAGATATTAATGGCCTAGTGGATCAAGGCAACACAGGATGTGGGATATGGCAACTGTTTAAACTTAGTAACTGGCACATCTTTACTGAAATATAATAGTCTGAAACTTCAAATGCTCAGTATCTCAGGAATTTCTTTGATTTTTCTGGAACTGAGCAGGAAAAGGTGTTTGATATGACCGATGGTCCTGTGTCCTTCTTCTTCTCTTCCATCCTTGTACCATATAGTGAGGTGTTGGAGGGAGTTGGTAGGGGGTGTGTAATAGGCGGAGGGTAAGGATCTTATGTGCTCCTTGTCTAATGCATTTTGTAAGTTGGTATTCATTTCTCTAAGATTGTTCTTGATACCGCCACTCCATCTGTTTTGGTCGGCCTCTTGCTATGTATTCATTAGATTTGTTCAATCTGTATCTCTTTTGTAAATGATGCAAAGGGCAATCTTGTCAGGTGACCGAGCTATGTGATCTGTTAATCTTTAAATAAAATTAAATTACTGTTTTATTTGTAGTCATCTTCCAACTTTTGTTGTTTCTAATTTCATTACTCATTGTTATTATTGTTTTGAGCCTTTGTTTCTAATTTCATTACTCATTGTTATTATTGTTTTGTGCCTTTGTTTCTAATTTCATTACTCATTGTTATTATTGTTTTGTGCCTTTGTTTCTAATTTCATTACTCATTGTTATTATTGTTTTGTGCCTTTGTTTCTAATTTCATTACTCATTGTTATTATTGTTTTGTGCCTTTGTTTCTAATTTCATTACTCATTGTTATTATTGTTTTGTGCCTTTGTTTAAAAAAAGTTCATACGGACAAACTTTTAAAATATTTTTGGCCAACAGGAAGTTGGAACCATAAACCACTTACATTTTGGCGCAATCCAAGGAAACTGATTGATCAGAGTGTTAATGGTTTGTTTTAGTCCCAGCCACCGGAAGCAACAGTCCAGAGAACTGAAATCCGTCACGCGACTAGGGTAATCTGACATTTTCTTGTCGGTGAACGGAAGAGAATCAACATCTGTTGTTATTTTACGTGATTTTGAGTCCATGGATAAATATCCACACTCAAAATATCCAGACTGACACAAAGTATTAATATTACTGATATTCTTTATTGTTGAAATTGAATTGAATTTGCTGGTGTTGTTTAGATTTTACAATGGGTAAAATGTGTTGTGTTCCTTGATGTAAATGGAAGTACTTGTAATTTGTGTTTTTAAATTTCCAAACAATTCTGATAGGAGAGACAGATGGAACTATAAGAAATAAACTTGATTGAGACTATTGGAATAAGAATTGGAAGAAAATTGGAATAATTTACTTACTAAATCAAGCGTTGTGAGTCGTAAACTTTTCATCCATGTGTTATTATTTATCTGATAAATTTACAGATAAATATGGTGTTGAACGGATACTTTTTCGAAAGCATCCTGCTTTGAAAAAAAAAAGAATACATACCCATCTCTGTTTCCTGAATTACCATCCTACTTGTCGATTCAAATACCACAATCTCGCAAAGGTTCAGTAAAACGTGTATAAGAAATAGCAAGAAACGATGACAATAGAAGACTTGAATAAGTGTGACTTTAGTCCTTGATTCTTGAATGACTTCATTGTACCGGGTTTTACCACATATGGCTCGGTCCCTCTCCGCAGAAATGACACGCCACTTGCCCAGAGTATTGCACAAAGCATAAACTCCGTAGCTCCGCAACAATCCTAGGGGTCTCTGGAAAAAACTGCACTCGTGAACAGAAACGCACGGTCTAGATTCTAACCCACGACCTTCGACTTACAAGGCAAAGGACTTTAGTTAAACTGATTTAAATAAAGACTCATGACTATTCCATGAAACTTTGAAGCTGTTTGGAGGGATGGAGTCCCTAATAACAACAGCAGAATTCTTGTGGAGATCTGGTACATCAGTCTAAGCGGTGATCGCGAGAGAGAGAGAGAGAGAGAGATTACACGAAACGTTGACTATTTTGTTATTCTGAACTTTCATTTCTCTCTTGTCAAAGTTAGTTGTTACATCACAATTGAAACTTGTTTAGCAGTAATAATTGATTAATATGATCATCATTATTGCACTTCTATGATTATTTATCTGCACTTCAATCTCTTTCGTACACAAGAAGATCTCAGCGACAGTGCACGAACTCAGCCTCACCGGCGAGAATCCACAATGTAATTTTGAGAAATATGAAAGTTTGTTGGAATTTTACTTTAATCATCTTTAACAACTGATACAATATAATGGTTGTATTACGTCAGTTTGACATTCAACGGTAGCATTCACGGGTCTAGCTATTTTTGTAAATGCAAATTGTGGCATATCCTTTACATGACGTAGCCATCAACAACAGTCAACGAGTCGTTGATTTTCTAGGCACTACTTATACGTTCAGTAGTTTATCCTTGCTTTCTGAACCCTGAGGTCTATTTTTAACTTTCGTAGAAATCCCACGGAAACGAATTTGATTCCAAACTACCCGCCACAGAGTTTGAACCAGGTACGCTTAGGTTGTGATCGAGCTTGCTACCGCGTAAGCTACAGACGCTCACCAGTAACTGCAACAGTCAATTATCAGTTTTCCCATTTCTTCTTATTCTTTTCTCTAATCCTGTTTTGTCTTAGAGCGTCAGGAAATCTGTTAAGATACATTCTGTATGTGTAACTCCCCACATGAAATAAGTCAGCTTGGCAACCACTTAGTGCGTATTTGTGCTGGTCTGGCTTCTGGATGTCGTAGGTTGTTTAAGTAACCTATTTTCTTAGAAATTTAGTGCACAGAGGAGAGCAAAGAAAATAGTTTAATAAAATGAAAAGAAACACTTTCTTTCTTTCTTTCTCGAATCCTGTATGCCTCACAGCGTCAGGTCAGCAAGAAACACTAATAGATGAAAAGAATATGAGATGTTTATTTGATCTTAAATTCAATATTGTTACATTTTGTATGCTTATATAGCTGAAACAGTTTTCTTGTTTTTTAAGAAACTTCCTGTGATTTTTGTCTCCTACATCTAGAACGTCCACACATAATATTGCATCCATTTGAAATTAACATAAATGCTATGAAAATCGTGGAGAGGTAACACAAGATAGCACAAAACTATGAATTCAGAGAAAACTGGAAATATTGTTTTCAGAAAATTATGTTACTGTTTAGTTGATTTTGAACAAATGAAAGCATAGCTATGGGAACCCCGAGGAACTCGAACTTGCGCCTGGTTTTATAGAGACAACCAGTCTTATAGTGTAGGCTAAAAGAAAAGGGTACTAAAGGCGAAGTATTTACTTCACTACACTGGGTTTCCAAGTAACACTCTGTCCTCGATGGCAGAAATGTCGAGAGTTTTGCAAAAAAAGACGAACTCAGTAGTTCCAGCAACAATTCTAGGGATCTTATGATAAACTTGCGCGTGTGACTCGGTCTAGATTCAAACCCCCAACCTCCAGAAAGACAGGCAAACAAACGTATTAACCACTTCACCAAAAACGAATGAGTTTAGACTGAGCATATGAAACCGATCGCATAATAGAAGAAGAAGAACATATAAAAGGTGTTTGCTTTAATTTGTATACAAGTCGAGTGAAAGAAATCATATGCCGGTTAATGATACAGAGATGAGATGTGTTAGTGACATTATGGTACTAGTAAGTCTTAGCATAGGTATGTGCTCTAGTCAGTTACCTTGCTCACTAGCTTCACTTACCTAAGTCAGTGAAATAGAAATCCTTTTTCGAACACTGTCTACTCTCTCTCTCTCTTTCTATATATATATATATATATATATATATATATATATATATATATATCACTAAATAGTACACTGACGTTCTGTTGTATCTAGTGTACTATAGCCACACAGCAAGTATTTGACTAATCTTGGTATAGCGAAGCATCGTTTTCAGAGTCGACGTAAATCGAGAGATGTTTATATTAAAATTCGTCAATTATGAAGTATTTTAACTGAAAGATGATTTATTTTGTCCTGTCAAGGATACAGGCCCATACGTAACCTCGTCTTTCTCTTCTTTTGTTTCTTCTCTTAACTTCATTGAAGCATAAGGCATCAACAAATCTCCAACTAGATCTGTCCTGAGCAAGTCAGCTTAGTTCATTCCAGGTCTTTCCCGTCTCGTCTCTTTCTCTGTCTACAGTTCGTCTCCATGTCTCTCTAGGTTACTTCTGCTTCTCTTGCCTCCTGGATTCCATTTCAAAACAACATGTGGATGTCTGGTCTTCTGCATTCTTAATGTATGTCGCTTAAAAGTAACTACTAAACTAAAATTAATATAGGAAGTGAAACAATAAATGTGGTATTTTCCCGGATGTGACGTCAATTATTGCTGGATGACACCTCTCTCATGGGCTCGGCGAACAAGGTACAGCTTCTCGTGTTTATTTTTGTCTGCAGAAAGAAGATTGAAACAATTATTACGAATATGTTACTGTCATATTGACTACACAGATTAATTAATCAATAAAATTAATCTTGTAGAAACTTTATAAGAACTTCAGCTGATCAGAAAAACAAAAGGAACACAAGCACACACACACACGCACGCACGTACACACACACACTTAAAGCACACGCACACACACATCATACGCACAAGCACAAGCAGACACACACAATACGCGCGCACAAGCACACAGACATACACACACGCACACACATACGTACAAAGCCACACACACGCACGCACACACACACGCACATACACACTCACTTTAAAAAAAACATACACACACATCATACGCACAAGCACAAGCAGACACACATACACACACATACACATGCTGTTTTCTGTTTAGTCTGCTGGTGGGATCTTGTGGGTGTTTGCTTGAGTTTATTGCCTCCACAACTCTTTATATTTTCGCTTGATATGTGCCTTGATTTCTGGTAATGCCACTGTGTTTTTTTGGTATCAGTTTTTTCCCCTACTTAGTCAACCTGTCTGCTCTCTCATTTCCTGATATGCCACAATGGGCTGGTATATATATATATATATATGACAAACTAATGAGATTGCTAAGCTGGAATGGTCTACGAATGAGAAGCATCATCAAGCCAGAAATGGAAAAGAATGACCAAGACGAAGTTTTGGATCTTACTTGAAATTGATAATGATCATGCTTCTCGTAAATATATCGACATTTTATATAGGTTCCAACATAGTTTGTGAAGTACATGCTACTCTGATTTAAACGGGTCTAAAGGCAAAGTAGTGGCCGTGTTTCTTCATATGACTCCGCGCCTCTCTGCAGAAATATCACACTGAGAGTGTTGCACAGGCAAGAACTATGTAGCTTTGACAACAGTCTTAGGGACAGTGACGGTTCGTGATCGTTTTTGTTGGTGGGACCAGACACAGATTTTCGGGAAGATCATGGTTTTGGGTTAGGTCATATTTTAATGTATTAAATAATAAATGCACGTTACGCATTATTTTTGGTGGGTCCGCCCTCTGGCCCTTAATGACGAGCCGCCACTGCTTAGCGATCTCCTAAAAATGCACATGTAAACTGATCTATCCGATCCTGATTCGAACATACAACCTTCAGATAACAAGGTAAACGTCTTAACTTCTTCACCACATAAACACTCCACTCTGATTTGATTCATAGGAACGTAACAATAAGTAGATAGTCATACTGTCAGCTCCTTAGACTCATTGCATATAACTTGAACAATGAATTTTAATTAAAAATTTTTAATGATTCTGTGGGTCTCCGTGGTATGGATGTAAAACGCTCGTCTCTCCCTCCAAAGAAACTAGATTCGTTCCCTGCGTGGAACAATCGGGATATTTTCCCAGAGATCCCTGATCTTATTGTAGGTGAGACAGAGTTCCAATCCTGTTTTCAAAATTACATCGACTATACTCATCGATTCATCGAAGTTCATGTATAACAGCTGAGATCTTCCTGTGTGAGAAAGAGATCGGAGCGCACATGATTATATCTCGAAGTGTATTAATGACTATTAAATCAATCAATAAATCAATCAATCAATCAATCAATCAATCAATCAATCAATCAATCAATCAATCAATCAATCAATCAATCAATCAATCAATCAATCAATCAATCGATCAACAAATCAGTCGATCAATCAATCAGTCAGTCAATCAATCAATCAATCAATCAATCACTCAACCAATCAACCAGTCAATCAATCAATCAATCAATCAATCAATCAATCAATCAACCAATCAGTCGATCAATCAATCAGTCAGTCAATCAATCAATCAATCAAACAATCAATCAATCCACCAGTCAGTCAGTCAGTCAATCAACCAGTCAATCAATCAATCAATCAGTCAATCAATCAATAAATACATCAATCAATCGATCAATCAATCAATCGAAGATGTTAGTGTTTAGTAAAAAATGACTATTCAGTTTACAAATTAGCGAGCTGAGTGAACGTCACGTTCAGCACTTACCATCTGGTTGATTAGCATATGGTGGTGTCTTTGTACCATGGAGGATTAGCGTCCACTCCTTGAACATCCCAGTTACAATGTTTGTCTTTACACCCACGACAGGTTCCATGACAATTTCAAGAACCCATGTACCATGTGATAGTTCCGCCCATGTATGAGTAGTCATGAAGGGCCAGCGAGTATAACCGTTCTTCTCATCATCATCATGTGGTCGCTGGCTCAGAATCATCGAGCTAGTTTGAAGAAAAAAAAAATTTATATATGGCTTGCAAAAAAAAAATGTTCATGTTATGAACATAAATAGGAAAAGTAAAATAACAGACATACTATGCAAAACGTAGACAGTCCATGGTTATTTGGTTAGTAGTTACTTAACCGATATTACAGCACTCCAGGCAATCCCATAGGTGCTCAGTCTCCACCAACAGATGTCGAAGGTATGCATACTGATGGTTCCTGTGGTTCGCTGGTCCACCCTCTGCTCCTCAAGCATCTAACTCTACTTGTAGACTGTTTCATTTTCAGGACTGTTATAATGTCTGTCGTGGTCAATATGTAGTGTGCTGTGAAATTCGTCACTCCTGTTGTATCGTTTGCTTGATAAAGGCACTTTGGTTGAAACGTTGCTGTGTATTTTCATTATTTTTGCATTTTTTAAAACTACAGTACTTTGTTATTACGTGTTTCGCCATTATACATAGTCTTACTGCAGTCTTCCCCTATATCAACTCTATTTGTGCAACGTCTAATTCAAAACTCATTATATCACTGGATTGATTCAACGACAATTTTAGTGTTCTCATCCAACAGTAGGTTGCAAATCAGTCTGAGGTGACATATTAAACGCTACAACTAATATTAGTTCATCCGAACACATAGCGGACAAGCGAATTAAAAATAATGATTAGCAAATATTATCATCTCATCACTCCGGACATGTCCACGTGTGCTCAGATTTCGTCCCCAATATCTTTATCAACGTATACTGATTAATCACAATTATTCTGTATTGATAAATCCTGCCTTGTATCTCTAACAAAGTGTTCGTGCTTGTCAATTCGTAATTTTACTCCCATCTTTTTCACCCTGCATCAGGATGCATATTTATACATGTTTTCAAAGTCGTCTATATGGCCTGCTTCCCTTATGACATTGATGATATCTTCGCTATCCAGTGATTGTCCTTCCTAGAACAATGCTGTATAAAACAGGTAACATGCATGCACATTGGTTTGTACTCCCGCATGTCCTATAGTCTGTCCATTAATTCGTGAGCACGTTTGAAATTGATTTTCTCGAAAACTACCTGTTGGATCTCAGTGATTTTTGCAAGCAGCCTTAGAATATCCATGACGCTAGAGAAATTTTTTTTTCCAAGAAAATTTGATGTAGTTTGAAATATTTCTTCTTCAGGTTATATTAAAATCAACCTCACCGGATTGTACACAATAGTAACAGATTTACGGTACACAGACGCGTTGTTCTAAAAATACATTATGGTAACATTGAAATATCGTGAGTTTCACGAATTCCGTGCACCTAACCCAGTCGACTTTGAAAGCGGAAAGCATATGACGTTATAATTGGGATACCGTTTTATAGTTATAGGCGTATCTCGCTATTTGTATGAAGCTATTGTATCATATTTGTTGGCTTATCAAAACTGACATTGATATCACATTCATAATGAGTCTGAAGTGCACATTTATAACAATGCAGAAGGTTACAGTTTTACTATACCAACACTTCCGTAGGGAATCTAAGAGAGGTCATCTATATTGCGATATTCATAACCCTGAGAAACGAACGCAACTGGCGCTTGGTCTGAATAGAGAATCCTTTTCCCGATGGATTAAACAGGACACAAAGTGCACTAATGTCAAGCAAGGAAGGAAAAGAACAATTGACGACTTTGACGTAGATGTCATAAGACGGGAGCTCTTGAAAATGTTTGCGACAAATCAACTTGTTACTCTCAGGAAACTGAAATTAAAACTGCAATCAGATTGCAGCATAGACATTTCTAAAAGTACTCTATGGAAAATTGTAAGAGCCGCCGGCTTCACCTTCAGAAAACTATAGGCGGCAGGAATATTATTTGTGAAAAGCCACATTTAATTGCTGCCCGAAGTAAATACCTGAAGCAGATCCGTGAGCGGCGGAGGCAAGGCTATGATATTGTATATTTGGACGAATCCTGGGTCAATGCTCACCACACCAATGCTAAAGAATGGCAATCAGTAGACGGTGAACAAAAAAAGAAAAATACCAAGCAGCAAAGGCCAGCGTATTATACTAACACATGCAGGAAGTAGTGAAGAAGGTCTTGTCCATGACGCTGGACTTATTTTCCAATCAAAAGTACCGACGGTAGGGACTACCACACAGAAAATGAATGGACATATTTTCAGGCACTGGATGGAGAAAGATCTACTTCCAATTCTAAACAGACCATGATGCTTGGTAATGGATAATGCATCCTATCACAACGCAGTATCAGCGGAAGACAAAGTACCAACTGCATCAAATACAAAAGATCAAATTAGGACTTGGCTTGCTAAGGAAAATGTCAGTTTCGATGATACATATTTGAAACCCGAGTTGTTGCACCTGGTGAGGATGACAAATAAGACAAAGGTGTTTCATATTGACAAAATCATTGCGGAATACGGCCACACGTCTTTGCGACTACCTCCATATCATGCTCACCTCAATCCGATAGAGCTTGTCTGGGCTAAAGTAAAAGGGCAAGTTGCCGAACAGAACAGGACGTTTAAAATGTGTGATGTTGAAGTTCTGACACGTGAGTCCTTCTCAATGATAGACATGCAGTTCTGGAAGAAGTGTGTTGAACATGTGCTCCGAGAGGAAGACGAGTACTGGCACCGAGATGGATTACAATTTGACCAGTCAGTAACAATTATCAACCTCATGGAATCGTCAGATTCGGGATGATACAAATCATATTTTATTACAGACTGAGAAATAGCAACGTATACATTTCCATATCCAAATGCGTCTACCATCATACAATTTGTGGTGAAGTTAAGACACCCTGGGATCTAATGGTGACCGAAGGGAGGACTAACTGTTGCATATTGTATCCAAGTTCACGATTGCACATAAAGGGCAACACAATTAATTACTTGACCTATCAAGTTAATATGGAGATACACCTATGAATAGAATTGACATGGACAAATTCTAGGATACTGTAAAATCTAAAATTTGAGCCCCGTATTTGCAATTGTCATAAAAGATCAAAGGAATTCGCCGATGTGCAAAATCCGTAGCATCTATGGACTACTGGTTAGCTTTATTTTAGCGTCATGGATATTCTAAGGCTGCATGCAAAAATCACTGAGATCCAACAGGTAGTTTTCGAGAAAATCAATTTCAAACGTGCTCACGAATTAATGGACAGACTATAGTACAAAAACAAAGGTTAAATTGGTCATTCAGGATGTGCTCAATGTGATCTGCCATTCCTGCCTTACACAGCCATCCTGAATTTCTCGAGCATATTTATGGAGTTCTATCAGTACGTTCTAAAAATAAACAAAACTGACGTCTAATAAAAATAAAGTTCGAATACATACACACAAAGATGGGAAAGTATTAAGAAAAAATAAGTAAGGTACATAAAGAATCAAATCTAGAACACAAATTGTAATATTTAACTTCAATGTTAATTAAAGCAGTTCTGCTCTATATGTCAGAAACATGGAGAATGACTAATTGAAACATTCATAAACTGGTGCCTGCGCAGAATAGAAGATGGTATTATAGAGTCAGAGAGAGGGAGAGGGAGAGAGAGAGAGAGAGAGAGAGAGAGAGAAAGAGAGAGAGAGAGCGAGAGAGAAGAATATGTAGAAGAAGGAACTGAGACAAACTGTCCATTGCTTAGCACAGTTTATTTTCAAGAGATATAGTTGCAGATACCTATTGCTCATTAGGTTAATAAATACGACAGCAATGTTGCTCCGATACAGTGGATACAAAGCAAAAGGCTCGTCACACAATAGGTGGACCTCAGAGATAACAGATTCGCGAAAAAAAACTATTTATGAAGCACATACAAAAGCCCGTGCTAGAAATCTCTTCTTACCAATAAGCTGTGAGGCATATCAGGATTGGAGAAGAAAAAGAAAGACAAGGTGCACAGAGAGACTCGCTCCAGTGTCTCCATTTTCTACCTGACGCTGAAAGGCATAACATGGTTAGAGAATAGATAGATAGAGTGAATAAAAATGAATGTTTTTAATCATCGAATTTATAATGCTTCACTGGCATACAGAAGAAGAGTAAAAAACACACATATCACAACAAAACAATTCTTACTACATGTACAAAAACACAGATGCACGATCGGCTGGAGAAACAACCTAAACATGAACAGGGAACACGTACGTTGTTCCCATTGGAGAAGTAAGATACATCGTAATACATCCTCTGTATGTAGATCTCAGAGTTACGAACGCCTGGACATGCTCCAGGTAGTTGACCTCGTTGCTTGTATTTACACAACCATCAGTTTCAATGCTCATCTGCAGTGGCTTGCCAAAAGAGAACTCTCTAGAAAAATTATGATGTTATTAGCAGTATAAACATGTGTGTAACTAGAGAAGGGAATGTCATTCATCTGATCATTATTCAAGTAAATACAGCTGATTGAGTTTTAGAAGTAAGTGAGGATCTTCTTCTTCTTTGCGTTCGTTCTTTACGACCAATTTTAATCACTCCTTGTGATATGTTTGATCTTTGCCAAGAACGTGTATACGTTGCACATTTGCTTGGTAGACCCATAAACGCATAGACTTCTACACGTTTAGAACATGTGCATCCGATTTCAGCCAAACCTCCTTAGTGGCCCCATACGACATGCGCGGCAGGTAACAGTGGTTCTGTTCTTTACACCCCAAATTTGGGCCCGGTAACCACTCGGGCGAGTGAGGATCTTAACTTGGGAACATTGGACAGCAACATAAATAATATGATATATAAAGAAAAGTTACTGGAAGGATAACTTGAGTTTACTGAGTAAAAAAGAATATAGCAAAAAAAAGGACAGAAGTTTTGGATAGACCTGGTCGCATTCGTTTGTTTGCACTTGGTTGGACATACAATCCACTCCAGTGCAGGGCAACGAACGTGTTGACTTTCTTGCTAACAATTCCTCGACACAAGTTAGAAGAAGTATGGACAAAGTCGATGTCATGAATGCGGTACCCGCCACTCATTTATGTGACATGGGTCAGTCTCAGATATTGGGATGAGTGCGAGAATTAAGATTTAAGTTTGGATATGCGAGACAGTGTCGTCTTCGCGGTCGAGATAGAAGATATACTAATCAACTTCTCTTAAGTACGGTGAGCAAGTGAATTTTATGATAGCTGCTGCAGCGGAGGACGGAACACGCACGGGAATGCCAAATGTGCCATGATGTATATTGAATAACATCACATAGTTTGTTTGTATGACACATAAAGAAAGTAAACAAGATATAATAATAATAATAATTCCTCTCGTACCGTTATACGTTACATAGGGCATGCAAGTAATTTCTCCATACCGCTCTATCCTGAGCAACTCGCTCAATCTCCTCCATGGAACTGAGACCGATATTTCCTGCCTCTCTCAGCAACGTTCGTTTAAGGGTCTCCTTAGGTCGACCTCTCTTCTTGAACCCTTTGCATCCCACTTCAATGCCTGCTTTGATATTCGTTGATCATTTCTCTTCAAGGTGTGCCCAACATATCTCCATCTTCTTTCTTATAACAGTTGTCACTAGTGGTTGACCAGACATGTCCCTGACTTCATCACTTCTCCTGAATTCGTTCCATTTTATATTCATTATTTTTCGCAGACATCTATTTTCAAATGCATGCAAACAAGATATACTCGTAGATATTTACTTACTTTTCGTCAGTGATAGCTCCGGCTTTGCAGTGGAACCTTTCTGGAAGTTCTTTCCACTGTTTTGCAAGATCAACCATGTTGGCTGCATCCAGAACGCCGTAGCCGAAAAGGTGGTTGAACAACAAGTGAGCTCCATTTAGCTTCCAGTGATGGATGCCATTAGAGTCATAAAGGCTATTTCTTTGGATGTTAGAACTGTCAGGTGTTGCATATCTCGCCATGTCAGATTACGGCTTTAAAGTGCAAACAAAAATAAATTATTAGGTATTGTGTTTTCTAAACTTGCTATTGATAAAAGAAACAAATTCTAAACATTTCTAAACCAGAAACAATGATAACAAAAACAAATAAAATTTCAATGAAATCTTCCGAAATAACATAAATAATTTATATTTAAGCAGATACAAAATTAAATGACATGGATTTTTATATTGATTGATTGCCCTCCTGCCCAGCGTGTTCGTAGCGCTTTGAACTGCGGGTGACAAGCCCTCTGTGAGTGCGGGTTCAATTCCGCGGGCTGGTTGAAAAAAACCACAGATTCCCCAGATTTACAGTGTTTGTGGCACCGAACCGAAGGGTTACGATGTCCATGGCACCGAGACGAAGCGCTGAAAGCTCAAGTGCTTCTGGATCGGGAAAAAATAAACAATATTGATTGATTGATAGAACCATCATCCTTGCACTTCGGTGAGTAACAATGTGTGCTTCGATCTCTTTCTTATACAGGAAGATATCAGCTGCAGTGCACGAACTCCATAGCACCGGCTAGGGTCTGTCATGTAATTTTTAAGATGGTGAAGATATTTTTGTAGCAATTTTATTTTTATTTTTTTAACTCTCAGTGAACGAGGGCAAAAGCTAATATAGAGTAAAAAAAACCACTTAGTGTGGCTCCTGGTCCACAAGAAGTTAATAAACTTCTTAAGAAGGCAGAGGCAGACCAAGAAGAAGATGGCTACAAGATATTAAAGAAACCATGAACATGACCATCGACGAAGTGGGTGAGCTGACAGGAGACAGTGTGAATTTCAGATGTGCTGCAAAGAGAGCAACGTCCTATAAAGGATACGCACCTTGATGATGATGATGATATATATATATATCATGCCTTTTTAACCCGATTGGGGCATATGCCATCAACCAACTCATGCCAATTTTTCATATATTTAGCTATCTTCTGCAGCTCCATCCAGCTCTTCTGTAAATTTTTAATTTCTGCCTCAAAATCTCTTATCCATGTTTTCTTAGGCCTCCACGTATTTCGTTTTCCCTGTGGGTTCCAGGAAAGAGAAATTTTAATGAAAATATCACTGATATTAAAATGAGAAAATAGTAGGTCAAATTAAATGACCTGTGTGTTGCCGGGGCATGCAAGGGTAGCAAAGAATAGTACCACTGCGACCTACAAGACATGTCGTAAGAGGCGATTGAGGTAGGGACCTAGGGAAGTTACCCTAGTAAATAAAAAGCATAACAGAAATTGTATGTGCTGGCCTACATGTAGGCGCATAAATGGCTCAACGTACAATCACTCTTAGTTAGACACTTTGTTAGTTAAACACACATTTCATGTTCTTTCTATAGGTGTTCAGTTCTACAAATCATTATTCGAAATCATCGTCTGTATATAATCTTAGCAGAAGCTACAGTATGTAAGTAGCGATCATAAACAAATCATCATCATCGTTGTTATCATCATCATCATCATCATCGTCATCTTCATTATCATAATCATCATCATCGTCACCATCATCATCATCATCGTTGCTATCATCATCATCATAATTATCACCATCATCATCACCTTCATAATCGTCATCATCATCATCTTCGTCATCATCCTCAGTCCTTGACGTCCCTAAGAGTACATAAGTCAGAGATTGAAAATCTTCACTCATTTTTCAGGGGCAGTATGGGTATTTTATGCGTGTGTGTTTCTGTAGCTGTTCACATTTTTTTTAAACTTGTGATTTACGGTCCTACAACCGACTCCTCTTATAAGCCTTTTTACGACATGCGAGAGGAGACAGTGGTTCTATTCTTTGCTACCACGGAAATCACACAGGAAAGAAAAAATATGGATTTCAAAATGCCCCGTTTGGTCCCTACCTCATGTAAAAGATACTTTTCCCAATTTCGGCCAAAGTGTACGAATATTATCCAAGAGAACATATTTGTACAGACAGGTAATTATAATAAGATTTTTCAAACAGAAGAACCCCACTTTAAAGCACCATATCTGGAGTTATACTTTGTCATGGTATCAGATCTGATTGATTCATAGGGAGCTGACTCAGGCAAACTTGACCGTCTGAAAACGTGGATTAGAAATGCGACTACTCACTTGGCTTCCAAAGCCAGGGCAAACACTCCTGCTGCTTCAGGGGCGGCAGCTGATGTTCCTGAATGGCTTGCGGTACAGTTGTTATATAAATCCGTGGTAGTCTGAAATTAAAGAAAACATATATTTTTATATACATTAATAAGAAGTTGTGGAGGCAACAAACCCACAGCAAACACCCACAGGATCCATTGGCAGACTAAACAGAAAACAGCACACAACAATCTTTCGTATACGAACAGGCCACTGCAGGACCAACCATCACGTGCACAAAATAAAGCCTGCTCAGACTGCACAGTGTGCATGTCAGACAGAAACACACTCCAGAACACATCATGTAGTCATGTCAATCATACATACACCAACGAAACGAATCATGGCGTCATGAACGAAGCTTACAGAGCAAGCTATTGGGAACTCTCGAGGAACTCCAACTGACATGCAGCTTCAAGAGGTAACCCATCTCATGGTTTAGACGTGCTTACGAAACCAAACGCAAAGAAGAAGAAGATATACATTAATTTACGTAGAAGTTAGCTATAATCCACATCTGAAGTCGGAAAAACCTGCCTTTACTGCAAGGGACACCCATAAAACGGTAAGCAGGATTTCACGCAAAAATCAGTCAAAAGCGCCACACAAGGCGCCATGGCTACGTCTGCATTCATAGCGGGCGAACACAGAAGAAGAAGCTATAATCCATTGACAGACAAAATGATTGGGATTGTGTTGTGGGTTCTCGATGTCGAAGTGGTTAAATCGTTTGTCTGTCGATCTGAAGATTGTGTGTTCGAATCTGGAATAAGTCACATGTGTAATTTTTTTCATGAGATCCCTAGGATTATTGCTGGATCTACAGAGTTCTAGCTTTGTGTAATACTTTCGACATTTCCACCAACAAGGACAGAGCCATATTGGGAACCCCGGTGAAATGAACTCAATCCTCCGCCTTTAGAAACTTAAAAAAATGATTTGATTCTCAGTTAGTTATTCTTATCGATTTAATTGTACATTGGCCAAGTTAATAATAATTCCGTACCTCTCAGCCTGGTTTCAAGAGAGTTAACAACCAAATTTATAGTCAGTACTAAGGACGAAAGTTGTATGGAGAACCATAATCGCCAATGCTAGCAAACATTGCACATGATGATGAGGAAATTGTTGACTGTTTACTACAGTCTATCCCATTCTATCACATATAAGTTGTTGTTTAACAAATTACTAATTCTAAACTCATTCTTGTTTGTGCTGTTCCTATGAAAATTATGTATAAATGTTTTTTTGAACACTTCTTTCCACTTGTGTTTGCATATTTTTAGATTTCTCTCGCATCGTTATAAATTACATAGGGTATGCAAGCAATTTCTCCATACCGCTTTATCCAAGGCAGATCGATCAATATCTTTTAAGAAAATTAGCCCGATATTTCTCACTTCTTTCAGTAAAGTCCGTTTCACGGTTTCCCTAAGGCGTTCTTTCTCTCTTGAATCCTTTCCCTCCCACTTCATTGCCTGTTTTGAGATTCTTTGATAGTTTCTTCTCAGCGTATCTCAATCTTCTCTTTCTTATAAAAATTGATATTTAACAACATGCTTAGCCTTCTTTCTGCTGTCTGCTATTTATATATTGCATAACTTCAAAATACTGCACACGATTACATAATCATGTGTGATAGGTTTGCATAGGAACTATCAGCAGGTGTTTGATAACTATAAACAATTGTTAATCAGAGCAAAGGTTTAACATATCTTCTCCTATAATCTCCAAAAAGCATAAATCCTCGCACGGAATAATAGCAAATCTTCAAATGATGACTGATATCTTTAGACTATTCAAATCTATAACGCCTGCTCATCATGCTCGTAGCGTGTTTGTACGACGGGTGACAAGCTCCCTGTGAGTGAGTGTTCAATTCCGCAAGCTGACAGAAAAGCCACAAGTTCTCCAGATTTACGGCGTTCGTGTCACCGAACCGAAGGGTTACGATGTCCATGGCACCGAGCCGAAGAGCTGAAATCTCAAGTGCTTCTGGATCAGAAAAAAATCACTATTCAAATAAAAACTTTTCTTTGCTGCAGTACTTGTGGTAGCTTCAAGTCGTTGTTATGTGTAGAGTAAAATAAAAACGTGTTCACTTTTATTCTTGCTGGATTTTTAGTGTTAAAAAAAGTGTGTTTAGTTTTCTGTTTGTTTGATTTTAAGACTAAACGACGCAATCAGTATAAAACAACAACATGGTTAGTCTTTTTTCTGTGTCATTTTAACGGTGTACACACGAGTTCATTTGTTTTCCTATGTGCATTTTCAATATCAACGGATTTAGTAGTTTCTTCAGTTGTTTTCCTATCTGTCTTTACAATACCAATAGATTTAATACTCTTCAGTTGTTTTCCTATCTGTCTTTTCAATACCAACGGATTTAATAGTATCTTCAGTTGTTTTCCTATCTGTCTTTTCAATACGAACGGATTTAGTAGTCTCTTCAGTTGTTTTCCTATCTACCTTTTCAATACCAACGGATTTAGTAGTCTCTTCAGTTGTTTTCCTATCTGTCTTTTCAATACCAACGGATTTAATAGTCTCTTTGTTTGATTTAAACTTAACATTCCAATGTGATCATTTTTCTTCCAGTTTCTAATTTGAAAACTAAACAAATGTATGTTCAATTTATTTCCTGTTTAATTGTAACAATAATCGATAACTCATTGTAATTGATTACATTTGGCGTTTTTGTAATTGGAAAACTGGAACAAAGAAATAGAAGCCTTATATTTTTTTTTTTTTTCCTTTCGTCCGCTTTCAACTCAGACGAAGTTTCATCTCTGAAACTGATTTTTGCGTGAAAATCTGTTTTTCCAATTTCTACAATGGCAGCAGCGTGCACATTGTAAATTACTTTACACTGGCAGCCGTGTGCTCAATGTACTCGTAATTAGTATTCCTCGCCATACAGGCAGATTTTCTCCGACTTCAGAGGTACTCATGTTATCGTCCTGAGTAAGACCAGGAGACTCGAACAAATGCCGGACAGTAGGTTCGAACCCGAGCTATGAGGCGTCTCACAGCTAGCAGGCCGAGCTACTATCAACTACTCTAGGCAGTCCCCTGCCTTATACTTAATTAAGCACAGTACAGTTCTCTATGCTTCATTTTAATGACATTCTCTGACCGCTTTCATAGGACCGATCATATCTGATATCATGCTACAGTATGACTCCAGATGTGATAATTCAAAGTGAGGTTTCCTTGTTTGTGGAATCTTATAGCTAGCCGTATGTTCAACTTTATGTACTATTGGATAACATGACCCTGCTGGAACTTCATCAAGAAACAACAAATTAAAAGGTTCGACCGCATAAGCAGATTACCAACAGACAGTGCATCTCAAAGAGAAATGTTGCCCCGATACAATGGATACAAAGCAAAATGTCATCCACGCAAAAGGTTAACCTCAGAGTTAACAGAGGCTACCAAAGACACTATTTATGAAGCGCACACAAGGACTCGTTCTAGAAATCCCTTCTTATCCTGACGATGTACGGCAAAACAGGATTGGAGAAAAGGAAGAAATAATAATATGCATGTACTTTGGCCAACATGGGAAGTGCCTGTAAGAAATGTCGAAATGGCATCACGTTCTTGGCTCAGATGCAACAGATCCCAACCAGGAGTTAACGTGGTTGATGAGAACGAACGTAAACAAGCAAAAAACAACTAATGACTTCCAAGTTTATATCAGGCTGTACACTCACCACTCCAGCATCCCTAGAGTTGCTCTTTCCATTGCTGAAAGTCGAAGCCAAAGTGGAAGAACAAGACTCATCATATCCAGCAGTCTGTCCGTCATTGGTGGCTGAGTTTATGCTAATTGTCCACATACTTGCTGCATAACCGTCGCAGTTACAATCATCGTTGGGACCACCATCTCCAGAAGCCCACACATAAATATTCCCTCGACCGTTGCGCCCCTAAATGAGCAAAAGCAATGTATGAGTCACAAAAAGAACAGAAAAAAAAGGACAATTAAGTTTCAGTTGGTAATAATTATATAATAAATGAACAAGCATATAAAAAGCATTTACTCTGTATTTTGGACATATACACAGACAGGTAAGGGATGGGGAGGACCATCATGGAAGGAGGTATACCGGCAAAGAGGGGAAGAGGAAGATCACAGAGAAGATGGATTCAGGATGTAATTGATGGTTTGAGCATGACCACGGCAGAGGCAGGTCATCTGACCTATGAGAGAGAAATTCCGAAGAACTGTGAAGGTGGGAAAATTCTGCTCTGGACAAGCTATTTGATGATAATGAAATGAACAAATGTAGGATTGATGGGCAAAGCTCTAGGAAAACTCTTGTTTTAAAAGTTAGAAATATTTATATTTCGGAAGAGATCAAAATATGGCAACTCTAAGTATTTCTTCTATTACCTATGTTATCTTAAACCTAACATTGACATCTTCATATATTATTTCCTTCACTGATCTTATGTAATCCTAACATTGACAGTATATTTTCCTTCACTAATCTTATGTAATCCTAACATTGACAGTATATTTTCCTTCACTAATCTTATGTAATCCTAACATTGACAGTATATTTTCCTTCACTAATCTTATGTAATCCTAACATTGACAGTATATTTTCCTTCACTGATCTTATGTAATCCTAACATTGACAGTATATTTTCCTTCGCTAATCTTATGTAATCCTAACATTGACAGTATATTTTCCTTCACTGATCTTATGTAATCCTAACATTGACAGTATATTTTCCTTCACTAATCTTATGTAATCCTAACATTGACAGTATATTTTCCTTCACTAATCTTATGTAATCCTAACATTGACAGTATATTTTCCTTCACTAATCTTATGTAATCCTAACATTGACAGTATATTTTTCTTCACTGATCTTATGTAATCCTAACATTGACAGTATATTTTCCTTCACTAATCTTATGTAATCCTAACATTGACAGTATATTTTCCTTCACTAATCTTATGTAATCCTAACATTGACAGTATATTTTCCTTCACTAATCTTATGTAATCCTAACATTGACAGTATATTTTCCTTCACTAATCTTATGTAATCCTAACATAGACAGTATATTTTCCTTCACTGATCTTATGTAATCCTAACATTGACAGTATATTTTCCTTCACTGATCTTATGTAATCCTAACCTTGACAGTATATTTTCCTTCACTAATCTTATGTAATCCTAACATTGACAGTATATTTTCCTTCACTAATCTTATGTAACCCTAACATTGACAGTATATTTTCCTTCACTAATCTTATGTAGTCCTAACATTGACAGTATATTTTCCTTCACTAATCTTATGTAACCCTAACATTGACAGTATATTTTCCTTCACTAATCTTATGTAACCCTACACTTGACAGTATATTTTCCTTCACTGATGTTATGTAACCCTAACATTGACAGTATATTTTCCTTCCCTGATCTTATGTAATCCTAACATTGACAGTATATTTTCCTTCACTAATCTTATGTAACCCTAACATTGACAGTATATTTTCCTTCACTAATCTTATGTAACCCTAACATTGACAGTATATTTTCCTTCACTAATCTTATGTAACCCTAACATTGACAGTATATTTTCCTTCACTGATGTTATGTAACCCTAACATTGACAGTATATTTTCCTTCACTGATCTTATGTAATCCTAACATTGACAGTATATTTTCCTTCACTGATCTTATGTAATCCTAACATTGACAGTATATTTTCCTTCACTGATCTTATGTAATCCTAACATTGACAGTATATTTTCCTTCACTAATCTTATGTAATCCTAACATTGACAGTATATTTTCCTTCACTGATCTTATGTAATCCTAACATTGACAGTATATTTTCCTTCACTAATCTTATGTAATCCTAACATTGACAGTATATTTTCCTTCACTAATCTTATGTAATCCTAACATTGACAGTATATTTTCCTTCACTAATCTTATGTAACCCTAACATTGACAGTATATTTTCCTTCACTGATCTTACGTAATCCTAACATTGACAGTATATTTTCCTTCACTGATCTTATGTAATCCTAACATTGACAGTATATTTTCCTTCACTGATCTTATGTAATCCTAACATTGACAGTATATTTTCCTTCACTGATCTTATGTAATCCTAACATTGACAGTATATTTTCCTTCACTAATCTTATGTAATCCTAACATTGACAGTATATTTTCCTTCACTGATCTTATGTAATCCTAACATTGACAGTATATTTTCCTTCGCTGATCTTATGTAATCCTAACATTGACAGTATATTTTCCTTCACTAATCTTACGTAACCCTAACATTGACAGTATATTTTCCTTCACTGATGTTATGTAACCCTAACATTGACAGTATATTTTCCTTCACTGATGTTATGTAATCCTAACATTGACAGTATATTTTCCTTCACTGATCTTATGTAATCCTAACATTGACAGTATATTTTCCTTCACTGATCTTATGTAATCCTAACATTGACAGTATATTTTCCTTCACTAATCTTATGTAATCCTAACATTGACAGTATATTTTCCTTCACTGATCTTATGTAATCCTAACATTGACAGTATATTTTTCTTCACTAATCTTATGTAATCCTAACATTGACAGTATATTTTCCTTCACTAATCTTATGTAATCCTAACATTGACAGTATATTTTCCTTCACTAATCTTATGTAACCCTAACATTGACAGTATATTTTCCTTCACTGATCTTACGTAATCCTAACATTGACAGTATATTTTCCTTCACTGATCTTATGTAATCCTAACATTGACAGTATATTTTCCTTCACTGATCTTATGTAATCCTAACATTGACAGTATATTTTCCTTCACTGATCTTATGTAATCCTAACATTGACAGTATATTTTCCTTCACTAATCTTATGTAATCCTAACATTGACAGTATATTTTCCTTCACTGATCTTATGTAATCCTAACATTGACAGTATATTTTCCTTCACTAATCTTATGTAATTCTAACATTGACAGTATATTTTCCTTCACTAATCTTATGTAATCCTAACATTGACAGTATATTTTCCTTCACTGATCTTATGTAATCCTAACATTGACAGTATATTTTCCTTCACTGATGTTATGTTAAATACTTCTTCTTTACCTTTCAACTCCCAACGGAGTACATGTCTTCAACAAACTTCTTCCAGCTCTTCCTCTCTTGCCATCCCTTATAATTCTTTCCATGTTTTACCTATCCTTTTAATAACAGTCTCCAACTCTCTTTTCCAGGTATGTCAAGGTCTTCTCCTACTCCTCTTTCCCTGCGGATTCCATAACAGTGCCTGTCTTGCTATGCTTCCAGTCGGTCTTCTCATTGTGTGTCCTATGTTAAACCCTGCGTTGATAATTTGATGTACTTCTTCTTTTACCTAAGCTAACGTGTCCGCTGACATTTTTGTATGATCCTCCCGCATTGCTAATACTAGCCATGACACTTTGATGTATTCCCTCATCAATCTATGTTAAGCATATAATTGACATCTTGATGTATTACACCCCACAACATTGCTAATAATAGTACTGATCTCATTACACAATTAACTGACAGTAATTTGTGCCATTTGATACATTTCATGACAAGCCGTATTGTTACGCTTTCCTGTGATCTGACAGCTATTCCGGTTACTAATTTAGATCATGATGGGTAATTTAAAATTCTGGAAAAAGAGATATAGAAAAGCAAAATGTCCATAAAGAGAATAACAAGAATCGAATATCAATCAGAAGGATAGGCCAGTGCCAAACTTGGTCTCTGACAGCAACACATCACAGAAAGATCACCACCTGTGAAATGAAATGCTCGAGGAAGGCATTGTGCGTCATCAGGAAAGACAGCCTACGAAATGAAGACATCAGAAGCAGAGTGGGCATAACTTTATGCACCGAATACATCGAAAGACAATAAATGTAGGAATTTTGACATTTATTGAAAATTGAATACATCCAACCACCAATAACAGCAAACAATAAAAAGAGATCAGCTACTAAGGTCAAGGGAAGACCAAGAACAAGATGGATATGCAATCTCAAGACTATATCAGCTGCCCAGGCTAGGCACAAAGGGAGACGATACTTCATCTTTGCCTTCTGCTCGGGCACAACACGGAAAGCAACATTTACCTAGAAACAAGACAAATAAACCTCTTAGATTTGGCACATGGAAAGTAAGGACTATGTGTCGCGGACTTGTTAACAAATTCTGAAGTACAGCAGTGTGCAAACCTGCCTTCCGTCATGGGCATGCTGAGCAGTAGATGACTAAGTTAATTGGGACATGTGAGAAGAATGGAAACTTGTCGCATACCAAAACAAATGTTGTTCTGTGAACTTTCGAAGGGAAGAGGCACCAGGCAGACCACTGCTCAAATATAAAGATGTCTGCAAGGCCTCAATGAAAAACATTTTTTATAGGTCCCAGCACATGGGAAAAACTAGCTAATGACAGAGTTGTCTGGCAAGCCATTTTACGCAAGGGCGTAGTCTTTTGATAAGATACTTATGTATGAGCTGAGCTGAAACACAAGAGAGAAAAGCGAAAACTCAGAAGTTGTCACGGTAAAACACACTTGCCATTTGACCGTCTATAAAGACGAAAAAGGTCGTATATATAATTTCTAATTTTTTCTAATTTTATATTTTTTAAAAAGGTTTTAATTAAAAATAAAAAATACAAAAATAATTAAAAGAATTAAAATGATTTTTTGTTTCTTTCATTGTATTTTTTATTTCCAAATAAAACAAATACAAATTTAAAAAAAAAGTTTTAAAAATTGAATTTTTAATTTTAATTTTTTAATTTTTTCATTATTATTTTTCTAATTTTATATTTTATTATTTTATTATTTTTTTTTATTATTTAATCATTTAAAAAAAATGTGAATTTTAATTTTTAATTTTCATTATTTTTATTTATTTTTTATTTTAAAATATTTTTTGTTTATATTTTTATTTTTGTACTTTTTGTAATAACTATTTAAAAAATTTTTTTTTGATATTTTAATTTTATTTTTAATTAAACAATAAAAAAAATTATTATGATATGAATAAAAAAAATATTTAAAATTTGAAATAAAAAAAAAAAAAAAAAAAATATTAAAAAATAGATCTTTCGTATGTTTATTAAGTTAATCTTTCACTTGTTTGTAGGTTTAAGTTAATATATCAGTAGTTCGTTGGTTTATTAAGTTTTTTTAGTACCAACAACACCAGAAAAGACAGAATCACCTACATCAGCATAAGAAAAAAGTTGGCACAGAACCTTGCTTGAATTACATTGAGAAGTAAAGAATGAAGTGGTTTGGCCACTTAATAAGAATGCATCCAAACTCCACAGTACGCAGAGTCTTCTACAATAGAACATCGGGAAAGAAGGCAAGAGGAAGACCACGAAAAAGATGGTTAGATGGCATAGCAGAATCATGTGAAAGGGCAAAAATAACAATCATCCAAGCCTCCAGAACAGCGCAAGACAAAAACAGAAAATTATGACACTGGGCAACAACCCGGTAGCAGTGTGACGACAAAAATCAAAGAAAAAGAAGAATAATATTTTAGTGGTTTGTAGGTTTACGTTAATATTTCGTTTGTTTGTAGTTTTAAAGTTAATATTTGATTGGTTCGTACGTTTAAGTTAATATTTCATTGGTTCGTAGTTTTAAAGTTAATATTTGATTGGTTCGTACATTTAAGTTAATATTTCATTGGTTCGAAGTTTTAAAGTTAATATTTGATTGGTTCGTACGTTTAAGTTAATATTTCATTGGTTCGTACGTTTATTAAGGTAATATTTCTATTAAACACCAACAAGAAACTAAACAACTAAAAATAGTATGTCATGGAGCTGATAAAAAACACAGATCCGAATAATAAGAGCATGCATATTTCCAGGTAACGTATGAGTGTGAAGCATAGACACTTAGAAGGCAGCAAAATAAAACATATATGTGGTTTTGAATATAAGTATTACAGAAAGAGTACAATGTATATCATGGACAGAGAAGAGAACAAATAGATCTATCCAGAAAGAACTCAGAATCAAAGATATCTGGCTGATGCTACAAATAAGAATGAGAAAAATGAAATCATTTGGACAGATAAAGAGACACGAAGGGTTGGAGAAGACGATCATGAAAGGAGGTATACAAGTAAGGATGAGAAGAGGAAGACCACTGAGAAGATGGATTCAGAATGTAACTGATGATTTTAACATGACCGCTGCTGAGGCGGGACATCTGGTCTATGAGACAGAGTTCGAAATTTCAAAGGACTGTTAGGGTAGTAAAGTTCTGCACAGAACAAGCTATTTGATGATGATGATGATGATATGACATCACAATCACATTGATGGCAACAGTTTACGACTAACTCTACAAACAACCCACAATTACATTTCAATATTTGCACAGGTATTATAATTATTTTTCATTCATATTACGACTCAAGATTGTTAATGAAATATGAAAACATTGCTGATAAACTTCTGAACGAACATTAGTCGCTGATGTTGTGAATGATCATCTCACATTATCTCGCGGACGTCATAGCAGCCGACGGATATGAAAGGGAGATAACAAAGATATTGTTCAAACACATTTGATACAAATTTAGGACACGGTGCAAAAATTCATAGGAGCCAGAAATAAATATGTAAAATACAAACCCAAACAAATAGACAAAGAAACAAAAAATCCGGTCAGACGGAGACTGACGTGGGGGGAATTTAAATGTGAAAGGCAATCTAAATAACCTTTTAAAGCACAAATCTGTTATAACTAAAACATAATTAATATTCACATGGAAATATGAAGAATAGAACGAAAAGTAAAAAAATCGGTAAATGTGATTGACATTTTAAAAAATGACTCGTTCTTAAGAAGATCGCTGCTCAGCCTTTTAGCTAAGATTCTCTTCGATATATGTTGGGGGAGACTGTGCACCTATGGGTCTGCCCGGAGTGCAATGACATCAGTTTAATAACCAATAACCAATTAGCTAAGATCAAAGTGAAGTGCCAACTTGATTGCGGCCAAATGGAGGGAAAGGGGTGGGGTGGGGAGGGGGCTTCATATAGCCAATTTGCAACTAAATAACAAATACCGTGAAGCTGTCATTCGAAAGAAAGACAGCGGTCATAATTTTTTACACGTTTAACCGTAACTGGGTCCACCAGGGTAATGGCACTACAGTGTAATGGCCCAATAAACAAACAAATCGATAAAACTCATGTCTATATGGACGTTGAAATGTATGTTGTAAATAAGTTTCGAAAATCAAAACGAAGTTTAATGGTCAAGGATTGACAGAAGGTCCTTTCCTGGAACAAACAGGGACATCGAAAGAAGGGGAAGCCGAGAAATATATGGAGACGAGATTTGGAGGCAGAGATCAACAATATAAAGAAGACTTAGCATGGGTTGGTTGAGTGTCTACGCCTCAATCCGGGTTAAAAAAGGCAAAGAGAGTGAGAGTGAGAGAGAGAGAGAGAGAAGGAAAGTGGTAAATGTTAAACACCACTGTAGGGGCTGGTGGTGTGATTGGCGCTCGTTGTACACTACTATAGTGTTCAATGGTAAGGATTGAGTTTAAAACGTTGGAGCTCTCAAGGAATAACTAATAAGGTTGAACAAATATAAATTATCATGACTTTCTCACAGTTTAAATATACATTATCATGACTTTCTCACACTTTAAATATACATTATCATGACTTTCTCACAGTTTAAATATACATTATCCTGACTTTCTCACAGTTTAAATATAAATTATCATGACTTTCTCACAGTTTAAATATACATTATCATGACTTTCTCACAGTTTAAATATAAATTATCATGACTTTCTCACAGTTTAAATATACATTATCATGACTTTCTCACAGTTTAAATATACATTATCATGACTTTCTCACAGTTTAAGACTAATAGGTTTGCTATCTAAGATTTTTCATCAATAGAAATAGACAAAAGATTCATCGGATGATAACCTTCATCTCACCGTCGTTTTAAAGACACCAGGGTTTAGATTTATAATCAAGTACAAGTGATGTCAAAGACACGGTCCAGTGGTGAGATATGATCATACGACTTGATAAAGTTTTCTGACTTTTAAACCTTTGTCACATTGAGAAACAAAGAATGAAGTGGTTTGGCCACCTAATAAGAATGCATCCAAACTCCACAGTATACAAAGTCTTCTATAACAGAACATCAGGAAAGAAGGGACGAGGAAGACCACGAAAAAAATGTTTAGATGGCATAGTAGAATCCTGTCAAAGAGCAAAAATAACAATCACCCAAGCCACCAGAAAACCCCAAGACAAAAACAGAAAACCACAACACTGGGCAACAACCCGGTAGCAGTGTGACGACAAAGAAGAAACCTTTTGTCATAGGCACTGACAAAAGAACAAGAAAAGAAAATTACCACATGTGAAATGAGATGCTTGAGGAAAGCGGTAAATAAAACAAGAAGAGACAATATAAGAAATGAGGAAATTAGGTGAATAGTCGGAACAACACCTGCTATTAGATTAATTAAAAAACAGACTCAAATGATTTGACCACTTGATGAGAATGAACCAGAATACACCAGTTGCAAGAGCGAAATACCTGAAGATGGAATCATCAAAGAGGAAGGGGCAGACTAAGAAAAAGATGGGTTGATGACATCTTAAAACTCCACAATACCACACCATATCAAGCGACCGAGCGTGCACTATCTCGGAAACGGATCATCAGTTAAACCTGCTACGCCTAACGGCAAAAATGCAGAGAAGGAAAAAAAAAGAAAAGAAACCTGATGATGACAGGGTTTAGGGAAAGGACAGCACCAGACGATTTGAAAGATCTCACTAGTCATCGAATTGTGTAACTTGATGATAATAACATACAATTTCATAAAAGCCAACATATTAAATGATTTGGAAGCCTGGCAAGAATGCCCTGGTGTCGTCTACCACAGACAGCCACACTAAAAAACATAACG